>CM030892.1:23050989-23414402 GCA_018136845.1 Heterotis niloticus | reverse complement strand
AGAGTGAGCAGGGGGAGAGAGTGCAATACGGTGTGCACCATTTTCCGGCATCGTTGCCCTCTAACAAACCACATCCTTGTCTACGTACAGGCAACTTTAAAAAATAAATAAATAAATAATGGTGCATGTACCTTTATAACATCATTCACCTCGTCCAAGATGTGCTTTCGGCATGTTCCGCACAATGGCCCACTTTTCTCACCCGCAAACATGCACGTGCAGGCACACGCACAAACACACACACCGTATGACATTCAGATGATCAGGCAAACAGCGCTCTTTTTGAGTTTATAATAAGAGCACTGTCTCCAGAGAGCTTCTTCCAGCTTTTCCCACCTTCCAAATAAGGAATACATACATACATACATATATATATATATATATACAAAAATAAAATTAAAAGTAAAAATATGAAAAACAAAGGCTGCTGTAAAGAATGGATTGGGATTTAAAGCAGTCAATCTGTCTAAATTCCTTCACAATACACAGACAGCGACATAAATCAAATTCATTGATTTTGTATAACTGTGGTTTTCGTTTCGGCATCCGTCATCATTATAGCGCCGTTTCAATGCCGGCACTTCATTCTTCTGGTTGCCCAGCCAGGTTATATGCGAGCACGTTTAAGCATCATGTTTGCTGTCACCTCAAATTTCTTATTAAAATTTCCACATGCATTTCTGTTCACAAGTTGGAAAGCCACAGTCACTTGTTTTTATGAAGGCTGTGGCTATTGTTCCTGCCAGACTCTGCTAACATCAATGCTGAACACTGAAGTGTCATTGTGTGAGAATCTCACCCAGCCTCCCCACCAACCTTGCATTTTTTAACCTTTATCTTGCCTCTGAGCATTACATTTATATTTATTCAGTGGACGATTTTCTCTAAAGTGATTTATAGCTTCATATATACAGAATGCTGCTTCTTTTCTTTAAAAAGCTTTATTTCTCAGCATCTAGCTGTTTTGTTGAATGGACCTGATATTATCAGAAGAGGGTGGAAAAAAAGCTGAAATTGAGAAAGAATGACAGCAGGACGCAGAGTGAGAACAGAGACAGCTTTTACATAAAGGAAGGAGGAGATACTGGACCTGTCCAGCATCAGTCAGAAGTTGGTTCCATGCTGTTAACTGCTGGAGGTACTTGTGAGCCACCGTAGCCTCCTTCCCTACAGTCACTGGCCAGGAGAAGCCAGGCCTGAAAGTCAGCTCAACATTGCCCCCACTTGCTGGATGAAACGCACGGTGCCCAGAGCAGAGCCCACTAGCACCCAACTGACCAACAATTTATACTCCTTTATCCACCCATCAACAAATATTTATCTGTACGTTGCAGCAAGATCGAGATCCGGCTGCTGTTCATTTATAACTTTTATGTGGGCGCAGCCATGACAGACGGGGTTTACAGATTCACAGTTGCACAGTGGCTGTTAAAGCCAGTTACGCACAGAGCAGAAGGTTCAGGCAATACAATGAAGGACAGGAACAAAGGCACTACGGATCCACCTGACCAATTCTACTGACCCCTATCGCTTAGGGAGGAGCTCCACATTCTCACCGACCTGTACATTCACAAATTTTCTTTATCTGTGCTCCTTCTGCAAGGCCTCAAAACTCTGGAGCAAAAAAATAAAGTGAGAAAAAAAAAAAGTTTGAGACGTTTTCCCAGCAATGGGAACATCCAGCAGCAGAGTTTTGTGTTTAAGATGTTTCGCCAAGGGAGGCATTTGGTCCTTCCAGACTCCCTGGGCCATCAGCACACATATTTGTGCAGTTACATATGCATGTGCTCATAAACACAGCCAAGATCACAAGCCCACCGCCCAGCCCTCATTAGATTAATATTTATGAATACTGATGAGTACTTGTCACATATTTATGCTATATATATATATATATATATATATATATAAAATAAAATACATATTTTGGCCCATTTAAAATGCACCGTGCAGATGATGTTCATACGAAGCGTCTTATGCTAACTGTTTTTGTGGGTAGTAACAAACAGGAATGCAGAATTATTTCAACAATCCAAGTATTTGATCCTTGCCAATGTACAGACTCCCTGTGATCAGTGGCATTAAATTGTTTATGAATTTTTGTGTTGGAAATATTGTTAGTTCTGTACTTTTCGCTCACATTTTTGTATATTGCAACTACATTTTCTCGCATCGTGAATAAAGGTGCAAGACAATAAATCGGGCCATTCCAGCTCCTGACAACGGCTACTCATTTTCTCCAAAAATTAACATTTTTAACCATCATCCAAGTTGAGATGCATTGCTATCCTGCAGCTGTAATTGAAAATAAAAACAAAAAAATTAAAAGCAGAAATACCTTTTAATGGCCTCATAACCAGGATCTCTTTCAGGAGATGTGAAAGTGCTACCGATTTACTCTCCTGTTGTCTTGTGACAGCGGTGCCTCTGCAGGAATCTGCTGCCAGCTATAATGGCTGCAGGGCACCTGTGTCTGGGTGATGGCAGCCAGGTAAGGACTGGGACTGCATGATCTGGTAAATACCTGGGCAGCAAATGTGCAAAATACCATCGTGGTGCGTGTTTGGCTCTCTGTTTTAAAATGGCTGCATGTTTTTTGCATAACAAGGCCTACAATTACTCAACGTGTTGCTCCTTATTGGATGAGGAACATTTTTCCATGTCTTTTATTCAATAACTCAAGGGCACTGTTTATGTTCTGCTACAGGATTAGTGTGTGCATATATTGATGAAAGGTGATAAATCAACTTGGCTACAGAATAAAAATAGAATAAATGTGCATGGCTCTGAGTGCAAATTATTAACAGAGCCAAGCCCGTCTGTCAAAACTATTTCATAAAGCAGGAGAACACAACTAGACGGAAGTGAGAATAAAAGACAGTGGCTTCTGCAGCATCATGTCCCCGCTGCCGTGGCGGAGGCCGGAGAGTAAGGGGATCAGGTGACACAGCAGAAGGTTTGCATGCAAGTGAGATCCGGTCATGGTCACTCAAACCAAACGCCGCTGAGCTCAGACAGCAAGCAGATGGACCCATTGACAGAAGTGCCTTTGGGGTCTGCATCAGTCTGGTCACCGGACAGTACCCATGAGACAGAGCAGAAGAAACACGACAGCCATAATGGAGATGCCTGAAGTGAACAATTCACATGAGGCCAAAATGAGAGTAATAGAATAAGGGACGCAAGCAAGAAGCAGACGGATGAGGAGGAATTTAAACTATGATGTGATACCTGAGCAATTTGGAATGACAGAAACCTCTTGCACCACAGACACTGGAGAGGAAAAAAAATGGCTTTTGAATAGCAATGATAACAAAAGGGAAAAGGAGACAACCACACAACCAGGGACTCCAGTGCAGACTGCTGAAGCATGACAAGAAAGCCATTGCAGTGAGGAATGAACAAGATGCTTTGCGCTGAGTTCACGTGATTCCAAGGGCAACTCTGAGCTAAGGAATCCCCAACCTACTCTGGTTCTGCATCCTTCCACAGGCTAATGTTGTGTGACAATATTGGGCACTGAGGGCACGGTCTCTACGGAGCAGGAGGCAAACGTTTCTCACCTTCCGGCCGAATTCCTGCCAGCTCGTCCCTGTGATGCAGCACATAAGTTCATACAGCCAGGCCTCCTGGTCCAGCACGATGAGCTGGAAAGACAGAACCGTTTCTGCAAGATTCATGGTGAACAGGTGTGGTGTTGGCATGACCGAGATCTGGGAATAGACTTGACAAACCTGTGAATGGAAGATGGAGCGCTGAATCAGAATGTTAGGGCACCGGGCCAGCCGTACCCTCTTATTGAGTGTTTAAACAAGAACGGCTGGAAAGGCAATGAGAAGGAGGTGAGGATGAGGAGTTAAGTAACTGTAGAGAAAGGTTAATCATCTCCTCATGAGGCTTAGGCAGCTGCTTCAGGAAGATTCCACCTGTTATTGCACATGACTGCTGTTGCATTAATGAGATGATATTTTTCTGTCATGACTTTTTATGCTGACAACATTGGTATACAGAGCAACAGAAAAACAATGCTGGTTTGACAGAATCTTCTAATAGAGGAAACTGGAGGCAGGAAACAGTGGAGATCAGGAGTGGGACTGAAGATATGGACTGCGGGTTTGACACTACGGTGCTTTTTGTCACATTGCAGGTCAGTTTTGTGATCCTACTGACCATTTATCCTCAAACAGAAAGCTGTTTAGTCATGTGGAAGATGACCACTAGAACCTCATGAGGTGATTGAGAGGAGGAGACGCAGAGACAGCAGACTCGGCAAGAGGTCAGGGAGATGCGAAGAGAACCTCAAACATATGTGTCCACAGGTAAAGGGAGAGAAGGAGGAGCAAAAGGAAGAGAAACACCATTTGTAAGACCAGGAGATGGGAAATTTGCATACCGATGGCAAGAACAGATCCAGATTGTTTGAAATATGCACATTTGTTTTTGCACATCATTAACATGGCAGAATGAGTGGTGCTGCACCTCAGCACTTGGGCTGGGCATTCATATGTGGGTTTGAGTCCATGCAGTTTCCATGCACTCCAACAAGAACCGGCTTCCTCCAGTTTCTTTCCACAGTCCAATGATGTGTTCCCGGTGAGATGTGTGACCTCACCCACATCTGTGGTATCAGCTCTGGACCACAGGTTATGAAAAACAGAGGGATTGACATGGACATCACACTATGAGCATCTATACCCCCACCCACTGCCTGGTTCATCTTGGTCAGGGGTGGGAGCAGTGTAGATTTTGTTTCAGAATGTCGTGCCCGCAGCTGCTACTAGACGGTCTCTCCGCCCCCAGACTGGATGCTAATGGGCGTGGGAACCAACTATGGACCATATAAGGTCCACCTGGACCTCCACTCAGCCTTCTGCTGCTTCCCACTGGAGTTCTCTACTGGACCAACTTAGCTAAGTTCCCTGAGACTCTTGATCCTATTGACTGCATTTGTGACTCGCCCACTGCAGCAAGTATCTTTGTACTCTCTCACTAGATTTCAGCCTTTGTAACGGTCCTGCATCTCGCTATCTTGAGTTTGGTCTCGCTGATACTAAGCGCAAGCTTCCGGACAAGGATTTAAAGACTGGTGTTCCACAAGTTTTTCCTCCACCTCTCACCCTGACACATAACTATTGGGCACTGGCCTATAAAAGTGCACCTGTAATGGGATGCTGGTGGTCTCTCTTACTCACATGTAACCAATGTACCCAAAACATGTCTCTGGACTGTGTAAGGAAACCAGAAGACCCACACAAATAGAAGAACATGCAAACACCACAAACTGCCCAGCTGCCCCACATTAAGAGCAGAATGACCATAGCAGTTCAGTCCACATTCATTTCAGCATTGCTTAGCAGGGTGACACCTTAAAAGGTAGGCAAAGGTATGATGTGGGTTTTCAATCTACAGTGCAATACCTTCCAAAGGTAAGAGGAGATGCCATGTACAAAGACTTCCGTCCTGGTGTAGACCTGCTGCTTAACAAGGCCATAAAGGCAAGAGGTTGACTTTATCCACCTGGAGACACAGGTGCTTAAACTTTACACTTTCTGTGTGACTGAGCACCCTGGTTTAGCTTTTTATTTACTTATTTGTTACTTTGACTACAATAGAATGTATGATCTTGTTTCATTATGAAAGGAAAATGCTATTAGTTTTTCCATTTACATTCAGACCCTCAGTATCTATGTCTGACATCAAATTTTAGCAGATAACTTGCTTTTTGCTGTGATGCTGAGGACTTTTTTTGAGCACCCTTAGGTCACAGTAACATGCAGTCTCACATACCTGCAAGTGTGTGTGTGTGTGTGTGTGTGTATCATACAGAACTGTCTAGAAGGTTCCAGAAGCATCCATACATTCAAAATTGCTTTGAATTACCATGCATATCAAATACTCTTTAAGTGGGAGAAAACTAAACACTTCAGGCATCTACATGTTTACAGAGGGAAGTTCAGGTGTAAAGCCAAGAATTAAGGCTTTTTTTTGCCAAGTTCATAAACAGCTTGTGCTACACAACTTTATCAAGAGGGGACCTTATTAAATGTCTGCTGAATGGTTGAGTGAACTCCCTACCTTGTATCTTCTGAGTAACATTTTGAATTTAACCTTATACGTTTACTTGGAAAGCAACTTCTAACCCAGTTCAGGTTACTGATTCACTGGTCTGGACCGAGAAATATGAGCCCTACACCGTGCTACTACCTAAACAGCAGAGAGGGCAGAAAAACACCTTAACATATACCTGTGTGTAGATGTGATAAACGCTCTGGAAAGGTGCAGCACCGCCGTCACAGTTGAGACTGAGTCAAGCTTGTTGCAAAACTCCACCAAGCCCTGGAAATCCTAACAAGCCCATCTTAAACAAATCAGAAATTAAAAGGTGCCTTTCGCGTTCTCATTGCCATTCAGCCTGCCAGCAGGGAGGTGATGAGGCTTTAAACCCAACTGTTCCAAATCATTTCTAACAAGAGAAAATAATTGCAGCCATTTCATTCTAACCACGCTGATGTCCACAAAGCAGGACAG
Organism: Heterotis niloticus; assembly: GCA_018136845.1. Lineage (NCBI taxonomy): Eukaryota > Metazoa > Chordata > Actinopteri > Osteoglossiformes > Osteoglossidae > Heterotis > Heterotis niloticus. The sequence continues at coordinate 23,407,874 of CM030892.1, read as the reverse complement.
GACTGAACTGTATTTCACTGAGATAAATCTCAGCATCTCTCTGACTTTGGAGCGCTGGCTTTCCACCACCTTGCCCTTCAGCAACTCGTTTCTTTGCTTTCCCCACCACTTAACTAAATTCATTCACTAGCATCTTGCTCTCATGAACAGAAAGTAAAATTTGCTCAATGAGTGCATCCCAGCTTGGTAATTTAAACATCTTAATTCCAACACATTCAGTACAGGCCCATAATTACTATAACAACCACTATCCTTACAATTAAATTCCAGCTCCATTTGTTTGTTTGGAGGCCATTCCTCTCTTCTGTTGGCCCCCAGCCTTAATCAACTTTTACATTCGATAACCCAGCCAATGCTTTTCTCCAAAATGACTTGTAGACATGGGTCATTTATTTATTTTAAACTGAAGCAATTCTGTGCAGGTGTTTTTTTTATTGCAGCCACTGGCATTTGAGCCTCTGACAATTGACTCTAAAGGCAGCACTTCTATCCCCTAGACTACCTGCTGCCTCAGGTAATGAAGCAGCACAACACTCTTGGGTCAATGTTTGGTTTCATTCTTTCATAAATTGACTGGAGTCCAATCCAGAGTGCCCTGTACTTGGCCTTGTGCTTATGGACTAGACTGCAGAAGCCTCATTATAATGGGTACAACTGCTGCGACCCCAGTAGTAGTGAGTGTGTTTGTTGTCAAGTAGAACATAGAAGGCTTTCGGAAAAAGTACAGATTAACTCTAGAAGTATGAATGTAAGACTACTGTCATGCTGATAGGAAAGAGGGTTCTTCTACAGCCTTTTGAAACTGCATGATGGGATATTTGGCCAAAATGTGTGTGAGTAAAAGTCCACATCTTTCCATTCCAAAGAAACATGGGATTGGCAGTACAAATGAACTGCAGAGATTTATCATGAAGAGAAGACATGAGCTGAAGAGCTGCACCTCTTTGTGGAGCAGAGCAAGAGGAGAAGGTGAGCAAGCAGAATGACATGAACTTACAGGAGCAGCATGCCTGCAGGAGTGTGAAGAGGGAAAGAAGAGTGTGAACAGTGCATGTTGCATCCCTACAGCTACATACACACACCCACCCTTCACCCATATGGTCCTTTTTTACTGTGATGCAGCAGGTAAGGAGATGGAGCAGAAAGTGTTGCCTGACAGGATGAGCACAAGTGCCAGACTCTGAAGGTCAGCAGGAAAGGCTCAGCACCTCCTTCCTAAATGACTCGTGGATGCTGGCTGAGCCACAGATGAGAAGTCTGACATCATATTCTCTTCAGCTGTACCCTCAAGCTCCATCACATGCTGTCCACCCCCTGATCTGACCCCCCCACTGAGACATACTTCCTTCATGTAGACAAGCAAAGGGAACAGACCTGGTGCACACACCCACCCACCCCAACAGGCAGATAAGACAAGAGCTGATCATCAATAAACAGAATATTATGGTGCCAAACATCGGAAACCTCTGCTGTTTCACTCCAGTTTTGAGATACTGACAGTTTTTACTCACGTGTATTAAAAGAGCCATACAAGTCGTCATCTCTTAAAGCCTAAAGGGCTTTTTTCCCCCCATAAAGCCCCCCTCCCATTACCACATAACTTCTTGCTCTTGCATTGCAGGAGCAGACAGATGCTCAGTGTGCACTGCTTCTCTTTATTTACTCTACTCAATGTGACTATTGTGGAACAATTGACCTGTAGAAGCAAACAGGGAAAGAAAAGAACGAATTAAACTGAACAAATAAAAATATTCAGTGCACATTCAGTCTCCTAAAGAAACTTGCTTTGTGCTACAGTGAAAAGGGGGCCGTGAGCAGACTTCTTTATGAATGTTTAAAATGGCTTAAATTATTTATCGACTCTAAACATGCCCAACTTTTACCTCATTTCTTAAAAAATAAGTTTATCTAAATCCGAAAAACAAGCTCAAGATGTATATTCTTAGAAACCGGGGTTGGCAGGGTTACATCTGTGAATGCATTTAAGTCAGGTAGAAAGGCTAATCTTTAAAAATGGCTTTTTCTTAATACTCTTCTGCTGCTGCCTTTTGTCACCATATTGTTTTTTAACCAACTGCGCAGCATCACTGAGTAGGAGTGTAGTGCTTTGTTCTCAGAATTTAAATTCCTGCAAAATGTCAAATAAGTAAATAAATAAATCAATAAATCAAAAAAAAAAAACAACCTGCATTAAATTGCCTTTACATGGATGTCTCCGGCCTGCCTGGATGAGACTGACTTGCACCCACGGTTTCATCCTGATGTCAGAGAAGAGCAGGCATCAAAGATGGTCGGATTATAATACCAAGATCTCTGCCCACATTAAATGCTGTGATACATCTCACTCTTGGTGGTCACACTTCTACAGTTGAGCTGAGGTTGATCGCATCCTGACCACATTCACAGTCTCTTTCCAAATTTAGCAAACCATGATGTAGTTAGTGGTCACCTGAAAGAGCAGTATGGTCATTCCTACGCTTCCCCCTTCATAAATCCCACAAATCCTTTCAAGCCCCCATGAAATTTTAACATTTTACCTGCACTAAAAATGATCCAGCTGTGGCCATTCTTAACCCTAGACTTGAGTTGAACTCCCATAACGTATAAAAGGCAGGAAAACTTCATTCTAAGCTCAAAGTGCTCAAATCTTCTCCGTGTTTCCATTTGCTCATCCCTGGACTATTTGCCCATACCTATAAGTTTGGGGAAGAAGAGTCCAAAATGTAAAGTGTGAGCTCATCAGGACAGAACAGAGCTCTGCAGTGAGGATAGGAGCAGCTGGGGCCTAAAGAGAAGCTGTTTGCTTATTTGAAGTCAGAGACAAAGACAGAAAAGACAGAGGCAGGAGCTCCTCAATAATTCACAGCACGGGGGGCATAATTATGGGAAAGTGGCCACCTGTTCTGTCCCGTAATACCGGGTCACAGTGTGCAGCACCTGCTTTAGTGACAAGAGCCAGGATTAATAGGCTGTACCGTGACCAATATAAGCGGTACTGCAGAGCGCAGGGCGCGGCTGAACTTCTCCTGCCCAAACACACAGGCACACATGAGCGTACAGATGAAGTCATGAACCGGGTTCTCCCATGCCATCCTTCTCATCCAACTCACCCTGTGATGCTGATTCCCGTGGGCCAGAGGATGCTGAAATTGGCCCTCGATTTGATCTCCTTTATGGGAAAAAAACCCCCAATTTCCAGAATCTGAAGAACTGAAGATGGATGCTGACTGCCATGCATAACAAACGTGAAATTAGAAGCAGTTTAGAAGTTAACTGGGATATGTTTGTGCATCAATTTAATCCATGTAATATTTAGAAGTGCATCAGGGCATCCGTTACTCCGATTTGTGGTTTACCTGACCGATCGGTAGCTCAGTCTTCCACGTGCAGGTCATTAAGCGCAGCACATAAGCACAATTGAACCGGACCTTTCAGGGCCAAGAACCGGTGACCAACAGGCATGCATCTTATCAAATTTGCAGTACATCTCGCCATGGTTTGTGTTTACTGCTGCATCCGCTCTCTCAGGCACCACAAGGATGTTTTTGCTTGAAAAAATCTGAAGGCGTCACTGCCTCCTGTGATAAATGAGACACGATGACTATTAGCTGAGCCTATTTTAGAAGTGACCGAATTCCCAGCGTGTATATAAACCATTCCAGAAACTGCCTTTACCCTGACGGACCGCAAGAGAAACCATTTTCGGCTTCCGGTGAAGGTTAGCTTGAAGGATGCACAAAGATTTTTACACCTTTGCTTGCCCAACGGGGGAAGAGGAAGAGAGAAAGAAAGAAAAAAAAAAGGGCCTCATATGCCAAAACTTTTTTTGGATTTGTCATCTCTGGTTTGGGAATTTAAAGTTGTTTTTGTACAATTTAGAAAGAGTTTGTAACAAACAGTGGCCTGATTTTATGTACATTTTCAAAATGCTGTAGCAATTCAATCACTCAATTGCATGATGCAATGTGTGTGAAAAGACGTGGACGCATCCCATGAAAGGAAGGAGAGAAATGCTGAGTGTTGTGTAGCAAAGGGAAGCACCTGGGCTACAACTACTTTATCTAAATGATGGCATAAAACAAAATTGAGCACTAGTCACAGTCTTGCATTCGCCTGAACTGCAGCAGTTAGGTAAGCTGAATCCTTGGAACAGAGACCTCTCAAGTGATGTCTGTCTTATTTAGGAGTGCAGCCGCTGAAGGTCAGCGAGGGTTTTGTACGCACATTTGCAAAACCACCAGGGCACCATCTTACCTGCCCTCGAGAACATTCAGATTTTTATTTTGTCTACTGCAAAGCTCCCCCTCCAAGCTGTCAGCTTTGCACAACACATCTTTGCAAGACATTTGTAGAGCTTCACCTCTAGTGTTAAGCTCACGTTGAGACAAATCAAGGAATCAGATCTTCTTCGCCCGGAGTGCTGAATCTCAGTGACCCTCATCAGCCTGCGTGTCGCTTCAACCCACCTTTCCTGCTCAGGGATCATCGCTTGACAGGAGTCAGAGGAACCGCTGATGAGCGGCTCAGATGGCTGCCCGCTTTCTAGCCGGCGCGAGCGATTGCATCTGTGGCTCCGGCATCTCCTGCTGATGGCTTCACAGATCTCCGTTCCAGCACTTCATTGTCCTGCTGCAACTTCGCATGAGTCAATCACAGGCCCCGTGCACCGTTACTCAACCCCATAAGCTTTCACAAGATGGGCTCCTCCACACGTGCCCCCATAAGGAGTCATAAGGCACATCTACACCGCATTTGGGGAATTTTGCATCGGAGATTCGGTTACGTCCTCCTATTTGGAACGTAACACTTTAGTCAGTCATCAAATGTGTTTAACACCAAGCACCCTGAGTTTTTTGGGCTTAAGAAGGTTTTTACCTGTTCAAATGCACCTTTCCCCACATAGCGCTGCAGTGGAATATGAAGTTACAGGTGTGCATTTAAGCCGTTCTTTTAATCCAAGTCAGATCTTCATCACCATCAAGGCAGGAGAAATCTGTGGAAATCCAGTACTTTAATTCCAAATTACACACGGGGAGGTGGGATAATTCCAACAGCTCCATTATGCAGCCCGATTGTGGACACTTGAAACACATTTTACAGCATCTTTTATGGATGCAATATTGCCGTCCCACATGTATTCTGGCACGAGGAGATAACAACATCCTTTTACAGAGATCTCGCAAAGAAGCAATCAGCGAACCCATCAGAAAGCCCATTGTCTAGCATAACTCTAGGGGGGATGCGGTGCGTCAGTGTACCGCGCTAGCAGACCCACCACAATGAGCTCCTTTTTTTAACCGCAATTTTCACAGCGATGGAGCTATAAATGATCTTGTCAGCAGTGCCATTTTCCATTTACTTCACCTCATGGATTGACAGGGTGCATCTAAGAAAAAAAGAAAAAAAAAAAGGAAATGCAGCCTTAAATCTTCACATAGTTTCCATTAAATACATTTTCATTCTCGTTGCTTCCATTTCTCAGAATACCAATATGTTTGATGCTATTTGCTATGCAGCTTGTTTTACGGTCATCTCCACTGCCAGGTTTTAATTTACAAACAGGCAGCAATGTGTAAAATGCAGCCGCAGTTGTCCGGCCACGCCGAGCGCTGCGCTGCCTTCTTCGCAGGGAGCCCAGAAACCATCACTCACGCAAGCCTGCTTCCCTGAAGGAGGAGAGAACTGCCAAGGCTGCCTGTCGCTAGGTAACCCCCACGCCGGGTGTTGAAGGGGAAAGAAGGACAATTGCCAGCAGAGGCTGCCAGCCACGTCAGCTGCTGAAGTATTAAACCAATATGCAGCGGGATGTTTCTGTCCTTGTCGATCCACTTATTGCCACAATAAACTGTACCCAAAAAAAAAAAAAAAAAAACCCATTTACATTGCAGGATTTCCATTGCATCTGGCAGATATTAGCAACACTGGGGTGGTCTTCAGTTTGGGAATGAACTGACCGTAATTTTGTACTGATGGTTCTGTGAAGGAAAACAGTCAGCAGGTGGTGTGCAGTACCATGATGGGTGAGCAACAGCAGCCTTAATATCTTCACTGTTATTTACCCACTTCTGACACTGCATAGATATGGTGTCAGCCAGTAGGAGGACATGCCAGATCCAATGAAAACTAAGTTCAAAAGTTACCTCAGCGGCTTCATTCCTTCCAACACCATGACACAGGGTACGTGCAAATTGCAGAGTTCATCCGAAGGTCTGCCTATGAAGACTTGATCTTCATCTCCAATTAAACATTCAACATGAGGAGAGGATTGCTGCTGAGGAAGAGCGAAATATTTTCTAACACGGAGTCGTCCTGCATTACGCTTCGGGACAACCGTACTACTGGGCCACTTATCATGCTAATTGGGGTTTGTGAAGGTTTCAGTTAAAGCTGGCATGATGGCAACAGACATACCGGGAACACCTGGGACGGAAAGCAGCAAAAAAAAAAAAAAAAACAGGTAATACGTTTAACATCGCATGACAGACTAAAGCATTTAATAGACACGTGTGGTCTTCTTGTTAAGACATCTTACATACACAGAAAAATGCTAATAAATATACCACATGGCCAAAAGTATGTGGACCCACTTTCTAATAACTACGCTGCTTCAACCGCACCTGCGCAGCATACAAACACATTCTACACAATTGTTACCTTTCAGCTTTGAGGCCACAGTTTGCAGAAGAAGCCCCCACATGTATAGATGCAAGCTCCATAAACACATGGTTTGCCCCAGTTGATGTGGAAGAACTTGAGTGGCTGCCCAGAGCCCTGACCTCAACCCCACTGAACATCTTTGGGATGAACTGGAATGCCCACCAGGAGACAGGCCTTCTCACCCGACCTCAATGACGCTCTTTTGGCTGAATGTTCAAGCTTCCCAAAATCTGTTGGAAAGCCTTCCCAGAAGAGTGGGGGCTGTTAGAGTAGCAAAGGGGGCAGGGGGTCTCCATCTTAACGCCCATGGGTTTGGAATAGGAGGTTCAACCAGCACATATGGGAGTGAGGCTCGGGTGTCCACATACTGTAGTTTTGGCCAAGTAGTGAATGCTCCACAAACTCCAGGAAATTACTCAGAACTTAACACACATGCAAAGAAAACACACCATAGTGAACACAGACCACTCCTCATATCCACAAAAAAAAAAAAAAAAAAAAAAAAAACACACCATTCATAAAATGTACGTGAAACAATGTTGGGTGATGCAACACACTGGGAAGAAAAACTTAACTATGCTGCTAGTTACCAAGTTGTTGCATGGGTCTTGGTTAGACAGAAGATAAAAGGTCTACAATAATTTCTGCACACACAGCAGCTTGGAGTTACCAACAATCCTGAAGCACACATTTGGACTGAGGGAGGAAGCCCTCAAAAACATACAAATACCACACAGACTGAGCCAGATTCAACCTAACATCAAAACCTACAGCTTCAGCTCCAAACTTATAAAAAAAAATAAAAAAAAAATACAAATTTAATTTCAAAGTTTTTAAGTGAAAATAAATGTAATTATTTTGGAACTGAACTAAGAGTCCTTAGATCAAGTACTGGATGGAAAAAGCACAGAAAGGGTTTGGTTCTCAAACGAAGAACTAAACTAAAATGTAAGACAAACAATAACCAGTGACTGAAACAGAGGCAAGGACCTGGTTCGTTCATCACCTGCCCAGGTCCACAGTAGGGCCTCCACCTGCTGTCAACATGTCACCAGGACCTCCTGTCCCTCGGACCAGCTGCCTCAATAAGTCTGTGCTAATGAGGCTTCGCTGCCAGCAGCTGGTCGCCATTAACTTGTTAAAGCAGTGTGGGGGGGCTGTCCGTCAGAGTCCTCCTCCCCACCAGCTCACAATTATACAGCATGAGATCCCCCCCCCAAAAAAAAAACAGAAAAATGTTATATTTTGTATCTCTGTGGAGAAACATCCTGCAATTATTGTGAAAAGCAAACATTTATTTCTTTAATTCTGCGGTTCAGTCATCAGGAACCTCTTGTGAGGTCTGGTCTTTAAAGGACGGTTCTACTGAATGATGTTTTAATGCATTACTGCATCATTTTTCTATGCAATTTCTGAAAAAGTGGGGCTTAAAACTCAATCTCCTGGAAACAAATCATTGGATTCTGAAGCTGTAACGCTGTGACGGTCCGTGTTTAATCCCAAACAGGATTACTAAGGGTTTTTACATCCACTTTCTCCATCTTGGCAGTAAAATTGGTCCCACCTGGAATTGGAGCCCAAGACAGAGGCAGATAACATTTTAAACTGGAAAGTGCACTCTGAGATCAGAAGCACAGTTTCAGGCAAAGACAGATGCACTATTTCAAATGGACGGATTACTTTGGACAGTTCTAGAAAGTTCTGTGGAGCCAATGGGAATCTTCTGCATGCGTGCATGTACAGTATGTATGCGCCATTAATTTGTATCTGCAGCAAAGTTAAAGGACACTTAATTCCTGAGGCCTGAGCAGTGTTTCTACATCTGACATATCAATAGTTAAGTGAAAAAATGCCCTTTTAGAGGTAAAGCCTTTTATTACACAGCATCCAGCAAATCAAGAGTTAAATGAGAATTTGCTTTCCATTCAGTGTTCTTCTGGGCAGGGGGCTTCATCGTTCGTTTTCGAGGCGCTTTCCTGTCTTCGGTGCCGCCACCCACCGTTAGAGGATGTCAGCGTCCATCCTGCAGGGAGAAGCTCTTCCGCCATAAATGCAGTTTGATGTTAAACATCCTGCACATATTTCCAGCTGGCAGGTGTGGAAAGCTGCTTTGTCCTTCAGGTGATGTATGTATAAACAGCCGTGGGATTCTACGTCTGCCCCGATTACCTACACATCTGTCTTCATTTGTATGACTTGCGAATTTGTCTCAATGCTTCTGTCTGCACTGATTAACTCTGCATGTTAACACACTTCCTTACATTTTGACATCTTATCAGAACTTTCCGGCAGATTCATCAGAGCAAAGAGATGTCTTCAGGAGGAGGCCATCAAAAGGCAGGAGAACCTCTGCAGGAAGCATGTAGATCACAGAGCTTCTCCCTCAAACAGCAGGGGTGCTTTCAGTCACTCCCAAGTTTCTCTAGCATCTCCAGCTGCTGGTAAACATTGATTTGGCTTCCCAGCCCACCGCCTCAACACGGAGCAGCCAATACACTCTTCGATGCTTGGGGTCCACATGATGAACATGGTATGCAACAAGCTAATGGCATCCTCTGGTGCACCTCTCACAGAAAGTGTGGTCAGAAATAAATGTTCGGGCAAACCTACAACCAGTGGAAAAAAAATCCCATTCTGTATTTACTGTATGAATCTTAAAATGTGTTTTATACCAGCCACAATTCTTCTCCGGCATGCATTTTCTAAGTATATTCACCACAATTTTTGAAACGTTTACTTACGGCCATCTTAACTGGAGCAAATATTTTCATCTGCACATCTAAAATAGCCTAAATAAATAATACAAATATGGCCAAATTTGTTGAGATGCCCTTTCAAGCTTCATTCTCACATTGAAACACAGTCCCGGTCAGGAGTGCTGCAATTTTGGTGCAACTGAGTAAATACAGAGGAACAGCTACCATTCTGGTAAATATAGCCCAAATTACGTTGATTATACAAATGGTCCCTGACTCACGATGGGGTTAGGTTCCGATAAACCCATCGTAAGTTGAAAGTGCACTTCGTACACCGAACCTACTGTCAGTAGGCAGTCTCTCCGCCCATGTTGTCAGACTTAGAACTGATTGGATGACTGACTGGCGAAGGAACCAATCGTGGACAGGATTTAGTTCCTGCTCAACCAGTTGTGGATGGGATTTAATTCCTACCTGGACTTCCTGTCAGTGCTCAGTTTCCTCTGCCCCTTCTGAACTCTCCTGTAACATCTGTCTCTCGAAGACCTTGCATTTTGTTTATTTTGAATTGCGGCCTCCTCTGTTTTTGTTTAATGACAATCGCTGATGCTTAGCGCTAGCTCCCAGCCAATGGCAACACTCGAAAACAAGACTCAGTAAAGAGTTTAACGGAAGTTCAACTTATTACCGTGGTATCTCGGTATCCAAAAAACGCTGGCAGCACGAAACACTGTAGCGTATCGGTTGAAAACATTAGCGATCATGTGGCAGTGCAATCGCTGCCACTGCCCAGCATCATGAGAGAGTATTAAACTACATATTGCTTGCCTGGGGAAAAAAAAAATCCAAATTTGAAGTACAGTTTCTACTGAAAGCCATCAAACTATCGTAACTCAGGGACCATCTGTACTCAGAAAATGCACACTGGAGTATGTGGTATTGTGGTTCAAATTGTTCAAATTAAACACTCGGTTTTTAGCAAGTTTCTGCTACCCAAACTCTGCGTTTATGACTTTAAACATTTTAATATTCATATAAATATACATCTACTCTTCAACTGAACTGAATATTTCCCACTTTTCCCATAAGATCTACTGAGGTTATTGCTTGGCATCTACTGTCAGTTGAGATGTTTGTGAATGGTGGGTGCATTTCACCACAGAGACGACTGTTGTTGAAACGCAGGCATAATTCATTTTTCCGAGAATGAAAGATAAGGTCATAAACCAGGCGTAATCCCTGCAGGAAACACCCACTCCCTTCTCCAAGTTCATCTGCTCTTCTGCTGCTCCTGCTGCACCCAGGAATCTCAGTGCAGCAACATTTTCCTTTAATCTAAAGTCTGGATTATCCTTCCAAACTGCACTGAAGGACAATGGAAGCATCTGGCTTCAAACCATTACGGTGGACATAAGATGGCGCAGCAGCTACAAGTCAGACTGCAATATAGTAGATATACAGTACATGAATACCCCACCATAGAGAGGTAACCCTTTCAGACCAGGTGCCCTCTTGTTGAACATCTGCATTAATCATTTTTAAAAATCCTTGAGGGAAAGACAGCTTTTTCAATACAACCCTACAATTCCAGAACAACCCCCATCTCCCCAAATTTGGACGACTGCTGCAGGAGACCACAGTTACCACCGGAGGGCCCCAAACCTAAGACATGAGCACATAAACACACAAAGGGCTTCGTTCAAACATGCTCACAAGCACATACTGGATTTACATTTTCTAGATGATATTCCACACAAATTTATCATTTGCATAAATTAAATCAGATTTACCAAAGCATTTAACTGGAGAGCAGGCCAGCTTGCATGGTACCCCAGGGGTTGGATCTGGCAGTTTTTCAAACGTGCACAGATCCACACGGACAAAGAACAACAAATGAACCACTACAAAAGCTGACAAAACTATTTTATTGCATAAAAATTGCCAAAACTATTATTTACAAAATTTGAACATTAACAAAAAGATATATACAAAAGGTGCCTTATCGGCAAATGTAGACCTTTCATTATTCAATAGAAAACAAAAATCCCTAAATTAAAAAAAAAGGAGAATAAACAACTAATGGACTCTGTGCACATCTATAAGGAGCTCCACTAAAGACCTTAATACTTTTAAGCTTTGTATTATTTAGTCAAATTTAAGAGCTGGTCAAGGGTAAGACCCTGAGTATGAAGCACATACAGAACTTTCTAGCAAGTTAGTAATCACACAGTTTATAATTGATAGTTTATTAAGGCTGCTGGACTGCTTACAAGGACTATCCTTCTGTTCCTTAACTGCTTTGTGCTGGTCAGGGAGTGGCAATGGAAATCCAGAGGCTATCCCAGAATCACTGGCTGCTAGGCAACTGCTTACAAAAACACTAACAACTATTTATGTAAGGCACTTATGCAAGGAGGGTGTGTGCAGGGCACTTTGTCAAAAGTCGCACCACACACCTGACACACATTTAAAGCAAATCCATGGAAGTCCTGACGGTAGAGACAGAGTTAGCAATAAAGTCGCTAAGGAGAAACTTAAATCAAGTCTGCAGTCACTCACTGTAAGGCTGCCACCCCCAATGTTAGAAAGAGGACCGCGACAGGAAGTGGTTAGGTCTGAATTTGGGTGTTTTGCTGTTTTGCAGCTGAAGTATAAGAAAGCTATTCAGAACCGTAGCGGTGATACAGGGGTCCTCCTTAATTTATATCAGGCCTGATCCGCTGTAGTGTTCAACGGCAGAACCCAGCCTGATTCAACTGATTAAGAGAAATGACTGAAGCCTCATTCTGGGCTTTTAAGTTGGGGAAATTGCCCTCCAGCACTGAGGCTGAATAGCTTTGTAGTAGATCAGTATGACGCTTTAGTTATGGCAAGCACTTGTGGCAGCAAACACTTGAAGCAGCTCTCAGCTTCCACTTCCCACTTCTTCAAAGAGGGAAATATTTCAGCTGCTGCCATAAGCATTGAAAGAAACCATATATCAGCCATCCTGCCACCTCTCCCAAAAGCCGGTCAAGAAAAGCAGACAGGGATCAACAATTTTTATTAGTTGTGAAGAAAACGAATGCTGATCTTGTCTGCTAAATGGTCAAACATGCACGAAGATTCCTCATAAACGCTAAGCCGATGACGAGCTACCTGAAAATAAGTGAGACTTGGGCTGCGTAGTGTCAAAGCCAGGATGACTTCTACCGGGATCAGACGGAAGAAGGTTGTGCAGACAACATGTGTTGTCTCCAAAAGAACAGGGAAGACACAAAAAAATGGGACAATGACAGACAACAAAGCTGAGTCGGAGGAAAAGTTGTCGGGTCCTAGGGGACACACTTGACAGCATTTTCCATTTCCTGCCTCCATCAAACCGGGAAAACGGGTCGATTAACTTTGTTAAAAATTCAGCTGCATCCTTCCTGCAGAATTCCGTGGGCTGAACCGCTGCCTAACTCCACAGCTTGGTATCAACCCCTGAAATGTCCTTTAGAACTGAATCCTCCACCCCAAGTGGAATGTTCTACATGAACACATGCTGCATTAATAGCAGACATAGAAAGGGCCCTGCCAAGTAGCAATTACGCATTAATTAAAAAGGTGTTAAAATTTGTCAAAGAAAAGAATGAAATTTAAGGCAGAAGTGTAACAAAAACACTAAGCAAATTGAAAGGCAACTTCACGTTCATGTATGACCACACCCCCCTGTAGAAAGCGTCCTACAATGTAAACACATGCAGCTACACATCGGGCACCATCCATCTTCTGTGGAAATTATCCAGTGCAGGGTCCGGTGCTCCGTAGTAAATCAGGCACAATAAGCCATAAATTTGGTATCAGGTTATTCTTCTCTTGAATCATCCTTGTTAAAGTTCCCAGGGTCTTATCAATAGCTTAACTTCACCTTCTCAATATCACCAATGAGTGATTTCGCTAGGAAAATACCCACCATCTACAACGAAGAAACAAAAGGTAAATAAAAACATTAAGAAAATTTCATGTATTAACAAGTAAATGGTTGGTCAGTTCAGCATTCGGCTCATATGTAACAGAACATGGCTGAAACGTCATTACAGATGAGAAATGAAGACGGACGGCACACCGAATTATGTGCAATAAAATAATGAGCAAGGTGCTCAATCAGAAGGTCGCAAGAAAGAGCCTGGAGGGGGCACTATACTGCCGTCATTTGCATATTTCAATACATTATTCTTAAACGGTTTTTTTTATATTTAAGATTTTTGCTTTTTTCTGGAATGTTTATGTGAGTGTCTATAAAATCAAGGTCTTCATTGCACTGCAATGTCAGCCACTTACTCCTCATTCACATTTCTAAAAAAAGGCATTAATAACAGACGTGTACATGCTTTGTCTAATGTGGGCCTGGCTTCGTTAGCATGTGATTCAAAAGACTTTTACACTTTGTGGTTTGGTTATTCAACAAGTGCACTTAAAAACAGATCAAATTAATATAGGACTTCCATTTCATTTAACCAACCTTACATACCAAAGGTGGAGCTTGTCCCAACAAAAAGGAGAGCTGAATGTTCACCACATACTGTTCCCAACTACAACCACATTTTGTTGCAATTCACAAACTATACTATACCTCTTAAGCTCCAGTACAAATTAATATACATTCTGGAACTGTCTTCTACTACTTATCAGCAAAGTAACCTGAAGAAAGGTATATTTATCCTGGATGGCAAGAAGAAAATTCAGTGTACAGTACCTGCAGCAAGGAGATGACGATGAAAACGCCGGCCACAATGTAAATATTGCGAGGCAGCCATTCTTCCAGGGCTGAAATACAGCCCTTGGTGTAGATGTAGTTGCTCCAGTCGCCCTGAAACAAAGGGCCACTTTGAAATGGAAAGCTCAAGGGCAACAAAGATAAATGACAAATCCTTCCCAGCCCTCAAGTCAGCAGCCTTCATGAGCAGACACCACGTGTCATTTTGAAGATCATGCTGCTGTTGAAAAGTAATCACTGCAATATCCTGACATATGCAGCTGCTGATAACACAGCAAGTTATTCAGACTGCTGAGTCTGGCTACTTCACTTTGCATCTAATACTCAAAATACCTAAAAGTACTGCTGTGGCAAAATGCCAAATAAGGTGAAAACAGAATCTAAATAATAATGAGCACATCCAGCCATCCTCAAGGACTACAGCAAGTCTTTGTCTAGTTTTGTGGTTTACATATTCTGGAAAATTAGCCTAAACTGGGTCATTACTTTGGGGTCTCATGTCAGGATGACTCTCAGGCTCTAGGACATAACTATGAATATCACACACAGATGCATGCAGAGACAGTCAGTCATTAAAATTACATTAGTTTTTCATCATACTGAATTCCACAATTTTTTCCATGCTGTATCCATCTTTAGCAAAAAAAACAAGTGTATTTCCAAAAAGTCAGGAACCCAGAACAGAAACAGATTTCACAGCTTACACACTTAACACATTTACATAAACATCTAAAAAGAACGGAACACCAATTTCTCGTGTAATCTCTCACTTTGTATGACCTCGCAAAACGCAATTTTTCCTTAATAGATTTTTTTATCCCGAAAATGTGTACTGAGGACAACTCAATCTGAATTCAAGATGAAATAAATCAATTTCATATTCATATAGAGTGTGCACATAAGAAATGCCGCAAGAAACATGAAATATTCAATCAGTAAGCGAGACCTTAATTTACCTAAGCTTCAGTACAGCTGCATTACAAGCGGGAGCATTTTATATAACAGTCAGAGGGAATAAATGTAAAAAAAACCTGCTCAGATTTAGCAAGGTGTTTTCAGGTCTTACCTTTATACTTCTGACATCATAGCCACATTGCGTGTTTACTACTGAGTCTTGGGCAAGCTGTGCAAATGACAAGACAGGCATGAAAAAATTTTTAAAAATTGAAACCTGAAAATTTGAAAACTAATGGATGTAACTCATGGCCTGGCTGCTGAGAGTTTTTTGTACAGGCTCAATGCGGGGGAAAGAAAAACCACTGACGGACAGTGAAAAAGAGACGACGTAGGTACTGACTGCAGGGTCGGCAACGCAGCAAGAGAACGGAACTCCACAGCGCTCCCTGCTGCGATTCTCACTGGTGCAGTTGAAGTAGATATTCTGGTCCCAGTCATTGGGGTTCAGAGCACCACAGCATTGGTTCTGTGATCAGAGACGGATGAATTTTCATCATTGAATTAAAACCCCACATAAATACTATAGGATGTGACTGTGTTGAGATAGAGCCAGATTAAAACAGATTAAAAGCCAATCTAATATTTCAATTTCACAAGTTCATTATACAGAATGACTCCAGTATAGTAAGGTATGATTGTATGAGCCTATTTAAAAATAAAAACAAACAGTCTCATATACACCTTAAACATTTAAAGTGATTACCTATTCTACTCTATGGCTAAACATAAGTTTAGAAAAAAGGGGAGCAAATGTCAAGAGAGGATATGGATTAGCTAAAATAGTTCCTCGCCCCCTTAAATATCACCACGGTGACAGTGTGGCTCTTCCTATACCTTAATTTCAGAAAAACACTAAACACATATTGACAATCCTCATTCAACCTCCTTCCAACTTCCTTTATCCCATCGACACTTACCAGTTTTTGTAGGTTGTCAATGAGGTTCTGGAGGTCAATGTCATCCCGGTAAGCTTTTACATTGGCCAAGAAAAAATCACTGATCCACTTCTTCAGAGGTTCCTGGAAGACGAATGCTAACACGGCCGCCGTGAGCTCCAGAAAAAAGATGAAACCGATAGCCCCGGAGAACTGAAAAGCAAACACAAGGGTTATCTTACTCATAATGGTGGGTAAATGTGGTCTGAAGCTCACATTGACAAGGAAGGACTGTAACTCTCACCGACGCTGAAGGTTTAAATGCAACAAGAACAAATATATTACATTACCGAGAAATGCAGAAACGGGTTTAAATGTAACTGAGTGAATGCTATGAACTCCTGCATTTTTCTTTCATAATTAAATCTGTACAGCTGAGGGTCAATTTACAAAATCCTGTCATGAACACTTCATCAGGTACAGAGGCAATAATTTTACGTAGAATGTGAAAGGGCTTATGTTACAGCTTTTACCATTTTGCAAGTGTCCTGCCAAGTGCTTTTTTTTTTTTTTTTTTTTTTTTAAGACAAACTGGCACACAGTAAATTCAGCTTCTGTGTAAAAACACACACTTGGCTGTAATTATGCACCAGCCCACTGGCTTCTTTGAACATCTTAGCTCTTACATTTCCTTTCCCACCTACAATCAAGTCTTCTGAACACCACCTTCAAGTATATTTCTTCTACTTAAAATGACCGCCTTTCGAAATTGTGAATTTAAACAGAGTACTAATTTATATGCAAGTGATGCGACATGTTTTTACCTTTTTTCTCACTTCTTAATTGGCATTTTTTAGTAAATATCAGCTACATAGTTCTACACCTGCACTAAACCCCTTGTTAAAGTCCTGTAAATTTTTGCAAAATCAACAGAAATGAAAGCTGAATGCAAGGGTGCAGAGATAGACAAGCTGAGACTCACAAACTTGAGAAGACAGATGTTCTCACGTAGTGCCCCCACACATCCAGCAAAGCCTAGAATGAAGGTGACCCCACCTACTGCCAACACCAACAGCACTGGGTCGAATCCATGAAGCCGAGAAACCTGGGAGAGGTCCAGCAACACCCCCTGGTGGAGGCACCGAGCAATAACAATCAACCTCAAACATTCATACAGTATTTATATAACTGAAGATGACTAACATTACCAGCACAGTGTCAAGTACTCATAACTCAAAACTGAAAAATAATTTAAAACACAGCTGCACTCTTGGGCTTGTTGACTTTAACTTAAGCCCAGGGTTGCGGGAAAACTGTGCCTCTACGACAGTTCTGGGGTATGGATTTCAGTTTCAAATTCAACAGTGAAAACCGGTCTGCATTAATTGATTTCTGAAGTATTTATTCAAAAACAGTGTGTCAATTTCTCCGAAAAAATAGAGGCAAAATAATTTATGGGCTATATTGGTTATGATTAAAACAATGACAACCACCCGCTCAGAATAAATGTGAAAGCACAGTGAATTACAGTATGGGGAATTTATGATCTTACTACTGCTATTAGAGTGAAAAATTCATCCACAGTTCTTCAAACGCTTTAACTACTGTTCACTACACCACTGTTTAGTTCTGCCATAAGATGTGTCATCTGTAACTTAATATCTTTCCAAAATGCTGATATTTGAGTACTGCAGCCCACATTAGTAGCATAGTAAACATATGTTGTGTTTTCTTTAAGAAAATCTAATAAAAATATATCATATGAATGCAGAACACTTCAAACCATATGATACAAGCTTAATAGAGATAAAAAAGATTGGATTTAGTTTTGAATAAAATGCTTAAAGACTTATGTGGCAGAAGTTCACCAGCAGAGTGAAAGCAAAGCTACCCACGATGTCTGGGAGTTGCTGCAAAAATAACTGCGACAAGTTGGCTCATTTCCTGCTCAGACTTAACTGAGTGAAAAATTTGTTTCCAACAAGTGTCCTACAGATTCCAAACAGCACTGTACATATTTGCTGTTCAACCAGTATGCTGATCTGGGCATCACTTGTTAACCACTGTTGGCTTTCAGTGCAGTAAACAAGTGATTACAAATAAAACAAATCAGGAACTTCTACAGTCAATAATAAGGTAAACCGGCACTACCTTACCTTTTCACTCCAGGCCCAGAAGCCAATGGCAATAAAAGCTGCTCCAACCAGCTGTCAAAAGAAAACCAATAAGCAAGTGTGTTCGTCAGTGTGACTCTACGGTTCACTGTTCAACATTGTGAACAACTTTTATTTGCTGTATGTCACAAGTTTAACTGGTATCAAATTTCTACAGAAAATGTGTCAATGTAGGAAAACAAATAAAGCAGGTTAAACAAGGTGCTACATATGTAGTTCAGCCGAAGGTGCGACAACTATTCTCAGCAAACCTTCTGGCCTCTAACATCTTTTTAATTTCCCCATAGTGACAGTGAAGTAAGGGCAGATGAATAAAAATTCCGGGGAGTCTACAAAAGAGCCAGTTTCCTGGACACATTTTCCCAGTTACGGTCATGGTGCCTACAAACTTGAACAATTAAATATTTCTGTTCACTGCCAGTGAGCATGAAATGTATTTTTCCTCTTTTTCTCCTCACTTCTTCCCCAGTTTCAGTAAGCAGTAAGCTCAGTGTTTTGTTCAAAGTTCACTTGCAGATCAGTGCCCATAGAGTTGCTGATGCTGCAAAAACCCCCCTTTCAATCTTCTGTTCCACTTTTCTCTGATTCTTGAACAAAATGCATCTTAATTCCTCTACTACGACAATTTTCAGCATTTGTATTTGTACATGATTAGAATTATATTTACACATTATCAATGATTTTATTCAGATTTAATTAATTATAAGTAATTTGCTATTAAAATAGGCAACCGCAGTAATTCTTTACAGCTTAAGTACATATTTAATATATAAGTGGATGTGCGTTCAATCTCTCGGGGTTGTCTCTGCAGAAATATCGCTGTTACCTAATTCTGCTAAAAAAAAAAATTTAAAAAAACATCTAATAAAGAAATGAATAAATATATATTTATAGATTTAAAAAAAATCAAGACTGAATGGGTTGGCAAATCAAAACACAGATTTTAGATTCACACGTAGTGAACCTAACGGACTCCTCTTCTACAATGCATGAAAGGAGGTGCTCATTTGCCAATAAAGAATTCATTATAAACAGAAACAAGCAGGATATGAGCACGCCACCTGGGGCTCTTTTCAGCGTAGTACAGGAAAACTCAAAGTGTGTTTTTGTCTGAAACTGAGGAAGACGGAAACATCCCAACAAAAGGAAATGCGTGAGCAAAAAATAAATAATTAAATTTTTGATCAATTTTTGAAAACACAATTATATTATTAATTATTACAATACAGAGTTAACTACACATGGAACTTGCATTTGGCTTCAGGCATGTCTTGGTCTTTGAGCAAAACCTGTTCAACATTTGCCAACATATCTTCTCGGTTCCAGTTTTTATCCCCCTTCAATCCTCACAATTAAACCAGGCATTTAGCATAATAAGGCAATGTCCAAAAACCAATAAACCAAATTGATTTATTGCTCTTTTTTTCCAACTGAGTGCATTTCGAGTAAGTAAAACCACTATTTTCCCAGTCACTAAGAAAAGCAGCACATTTATTGTTGCCAACATAGACATGAAGAGAATTCATTTGTAAATTATTTTTTTTACATGTAGTAAATGCATAGTAAATCCTGTTAACACTGCACCAAATACTCACCCAGAAGATAATATTGTAGCTGAACATCATGTACTTGTAACAACAGCTGACTTCTGCATTCTTGTATCGGTAATAGTACATCTTTCTTTGTTCTGAAGGGGAGGAAAAAGACTGTCACTGCTGAAGATGCAAAAGCTTGAACATGAAGAGAGAAGCAACACTGCATAGATGAATTTACATTTGGTACTGAAGAAACAGCTCTGTGTCTAGCACAATGCATCTTAAACTTGTATTTTTGATCTGTCATTTATGAATATTCTTAATCATACTGCTCATTTTAATAATGTATTTACAAGAGATCTAACAGGGTGACACTTTTTGCTCTTATACAAGCAATGAGTCTTTACCATAAAACCTGCAAATTTGTCACTGACATAACCATGAAAAGTTAACAAATTATAAATTCCAATAAATCTGGGAGAACCATGTGCATCTTCTCTGATTATAAAACTACAAATGACTATCAAACTATGAAGATTAAGCTAAAAAAAAAAAAAAAAAAAATCTTCCTCAGGACTGATAGATGATAGATGTAAGCCAAACTCACACAAAGTTTTTGAACTTTTAATTCAGTTTCTGTTACGATGATGGTACACAAACACCTCCTCAGGGACTCTGAGCCATTCCGTGCATTTATTCCATTACGTGTTCCATTCCCAGTAAACATAATTCAAGTACTGAAGTATTTAACAAGGTCCCCAAACACCCATTTTGGCGTCAAACGTCAAATCGTTTCAACAGTGACTACCATCTTGTTTTTCTAGCTGCTATGGCGAGTGACATGTAGAAAAAGAAAAGTGAGACAAACAACACTGCCATAAATGTCCCTTTTCATGCCAAATTCCTCAAAAAAGAATAGATGGGGGTACAAATTATGTACTAGCCCTCCTTTTTGAACTATACATAAACTGTGTTCTCAAAAAATGCACGTCAGATTCAGACATGTTATAAATGTAACAATGAAAAAGCATTGTAAACAAAAACCAGTTCAAAGAAGACCAGCCTTTATGACAGCATCAACAGAGTATTTGGAAAGAAATCTGTGTACCAGAAGGGAACTGGAGGGCCTTGAGTTTAAACCACCCTGCTTCAGCAGTCTTTACAGGCATGGAAATATAGCAACTACAAAATCAACCTCATAATGCCAGCAACAAAAGAAACAGACAACATATTTCAGACTCAGTTTATAAATCCATAAACTGCTTAACACAAATGTAGAACAGTTTTCTGACAGAGCATACTGGTTCTACAAGCAATGTGAAATAATACTTCAAATAAAATGTACATGGTGAATTCCGCTGTCTTAAAAAAAACTATTTGCAAATAGGTAAGAGGTCACTTCTGCTTTTCTAGTTCGTGATCTTCTTTGTCCCATTAACAAAACTGAGACGCAGATGCAGTGGCCAAGAGTATCTTTTTCAGCAGAAAGGCCTGCTGAAGAAAGAAAAAGTGCAAAGTAAGTTACTGAAAACTAGTTAACTGCAAGAGCGAAACTGGCTCACAAGCAGGACAATTTCTGGCTAACGGTCACACACCCTGAAAGTTAGGGGGGTTGAAAAATAACAATAAATAAAAATAAAATGACAGCTGAAGCACTGACTCTACCCAATGTATACACTATGGTAGGCTTTGACAAAAATTATTACACACTTGTGTTCTGATAACTTGTCTGTGGTGACTTGTATTGGTGTAATAAGCTGCTTACTTATCATTACACCAGGGTATTTTTACTGGAGTAATTCTGGGTAAATGCCTTGATCAAGGGTACTTAAATGATTCAAACCAAGGGGTTTCAGCAAGAATGAGTCCTAGTAAGCACAATGGACAGACCCACTACTATTGCAGGCAACCAGCAAACTAACTGAGGGAGTTAAGAGTGTTGACAGCTTAACTGGGGCTACTGAACCTTAACTAGTTGCTCAGCAGGGGTTCACTTCCCAATTACAGTACCAGGGACAGCAAGTACAGTACCGCAGCCGGGTGTGTGCAGCTGTTACCGCGGATTCTGGACGTTTCAGAATGGAGTCCCCACTCCTGCTGTAGCAACACCGCGCAAAAACAAGAAACTTACCCCGAATTTTTACTCTGCTGTGAACACGAGTAGTAAATCTCTGTCACGTTGGTTACCTCGCCCTTTGCGTTTGATAAGGCTGTCGACTTTCCTGTATCGTAACTTTTCGGACTGTAAACGGACTGTATATTAGGCGGCTAAGGCTAACAACAACAGCAGAAAGACTTCGTGCCGCAGAATGACAATAATGCCAGAGCACGGACGCGTGAGGCGCAGAGCCGCCAGACAGGTCTGACCATGTTTAAATCCTTGAGGAGACGCTCGCTATTCTCACAACGCGCAGTCGAAAGTGCGCAAACGCCTTGGCTTTGGCACGTCTGCAACGTTTGCGGGTCGACTTGCGCCCGCGTTCGTCGGGCATTCGGCGCAAAGCGAGGCGGAAACGCGGCGAGGGGCGCCTGGGGCGCCCGCCGTATGTCGAGGCGGCTCGTGCCGAGGTCCGCGAGCGCCCCGCTTCCTGTTGCGTTCGGCGGAGCGGGCAGGGAAGCCGTGGCGCGAGATCGCGCGTGATCCCCCGGCTGAGAGGCACGGGCCCCTTTGCTGCGGGAATAAAGTGTTTGGCGCCGTTTTTAACGTCAAACGGGCAGCCGTCAAACTTGGGCGCGCTACGTCTCGGAGCCGCGCACTGCTAGGCAGGGTTAGCCGCCGTGCTAACAGCACTGAATGTGTTGCTAGCTACTAAGTCCAACTTCAAGTCAAACAGGCGCCCTGAAATATATTTTTTAAAAAAGTGCAAAACGCAGAGAAGAAAGGGAAAAAAAAACACGAAACTAAGGTGTTTCTTGGCGCGGGTTGCGACTTATTTGGCGTACTTACACTCGGAGCGTCTCAACCGCCGCTCCCTGCCAGCGCTCACTCGGGGTTTGGCTTTGTGCCGCGGCAAAGTTTCGCCTCTTCCTACACGGGCAGGTCCATGGAATGCCCAGCCTCCTCGACCCTGAGCCCCGGCGACACAGAACGCCCCGTTCAGCCGGACTGAGCTCCAGCGGCTCCACAATCGCACGTGTTTCCTCATGCAGTCCTTTTACATAAATAAAAAACCTTCCCTGTTTTTTGTATTATTATTATTATCAACTCTATTGATCTGATCCTTTAATATCAACAATTTGCATAAATTATAAATCACACCGTTCTAATTCATTTGTTCCGGCATTTACTGCAGTCCCCTAAAGTTACCGTCTTCTACCGCGTCCGTCTGTCACAATTCAGCTACACGAATTTTTGTGGTCAGAAAATCGAGATGCCGACTCTGGTGTAAAAAGCAATATCACTGAAAAATGTTTTGTCTTGTTTATTCAGCAAACTTATTTGTCCAACTTGCATCCTCAATCGCGTCGTTTTCAGCCCTCCATCACCTTTGCGGTCACCTGCTCTTCACACGCAGAGGAAACGCAGAGAAACGTTTAAGTCGTTCAACTTTACGCATTGAAGTAATTCCAACCCATCCAGTATTTCCACCTCGCATAGTATTTGTAAGAAATAATAATGAACGCTTTAAAAGGGGTTTGTTAACCTGGGCTCCATTAAATAATGTATGAGTTTCAGGCTTCATAAGTAGTCAAATTTACCTACAGCTACCATGCGACAATAACAATATTACTGCTTCTATACCACGCAAAAAGTGTACAGTTTATGTGAAATTTACTTTATAGAATCACATAGTAATAATAATAATAGAGATGCACCCAAGTCTGGCCAATGCGTGTGGTTATACGCGATGCAAATAAAGAACAACTAAATAGTTTCTATGGAAAAAATATGCAGTGTCTGCTCTTGCCTTCACCACTCTGAATATAAAAACTACTGCATAATCAAACTCTCAGTTTTGGATATTACATGTAATATGTAATATCGGCACTTTGTGTTTGTCATGTATCTACAAGTTACACTTTCACACCGCAAGCAATATCAACTACATTAGTTTTGAGCAACGTTTCAACGTACCGACCTTGTAAAAAAATCCATCTCCTTCTGCTGACTTCTTATCTACCAATTAGATTTTTCTTGTTTGCACGAACATGTTTGTACAAATCAGTCCTGATTCCACCTACCACTGTACGCAGAGGTTATGTGCAGAATAGTTTTTTTTTTTTTTTTTCCGCATTCACTTCTCACTTCTGAATATGGCACAATAATACAAGCTGCTGAATCTGTTTTACAGTTGCAGATGCATGCCTGCTAGCACATTAAAGAAATCATCAAAGATAACACAAAAGATGCCAACCGGTGCATTTACTCCGCTCCTTTTTAGGAGAAGCCGATATGATAATGAGCTTCTGCTATCAGACAAATAGCGTTTAAGCATTAGCTATCATATTTACAAATGTAGGCTAAGTAAAGACCAATTCAGTTACCTTTTTATCAATGTACAAACTTTGGCCTGGACCCACTGAAATAACCTAGACATTTAACTGATAAAATTCAGCTAAATTAATGTAAATAATATGCATACTGACATGTATTAAAGTGAACAACACCAAGCTGACATATGAGTGCAAGTCTCTGTTCTCGTTCTTTAAAAATGTGAAGGTGGATCTAAAACTCAGGGCAGGGAATGCGCAATGTAAGCCAGTGACAGTGAGGCTGCAGTGATAATGGGGGGGGGGGGTTGTGTTTACCATGCATATGGAGGTGCGTCCCACCGGTTGAGGTACATAAGCAAAGAGTTTATCCTTTTAACCTTCCCCAAGTGAGATTCCCAGATTAGAACCCGACTCAGCAGGTCTTGGGGGACTTTGTCTTTTTCCTGTTCGGGTCTGATTGTCGTCCTCCTCCGAATGCTCATGGATGTACAGATGGCGGAAGAACTTGTTTGATCTGCTGCAGGTTGCAAGATTAAACATTAACTGCCTTTACAGAAGAAGAGCTTCTGTTTTCTTCTTCTGACAGATCTTACACATTTTAAGGATGTTTACAGCAGGGTTATTTTTTTTTTACGTTTGCAAGAAATGTTAATGTATTTGTCACTTTCTGATCTGTAGTTCCACATCGGTGGTGCATAAAAATCTCCTCTCACAGACCTACAGTATGCAAGTGCAAATTTCTCATAAATCATGGCCCAGGCTGTCATTCATTTAATCAGAATCCAATTTATTTGGCCAAGTATGCATGCACATACAGCGAATTTGTCTTCAGTTCCCTGTGGCTCAAGTTTACAGTAGGCAAACACCACATACTACATACATATACACACACATATAAGTATACATACCTACACCAAGTGGAAAGATACATCAACAGTGCTGGAAAATAAGTATAAATATCAAGGGATGGAATAAACAATGAGGAAGGGAATAAGTAAGAGGGAGAAAATATTGCAACAAATGATCAGCTGTTCATGGACGTAAGAACGTAGGCAAAGAAACTGTTTTTGTAGCTTGAAATCTGTTTCAAGTTTTTCACAAACGTCTCAAATTATTGTATGGTGGCATTACAAAGTTACTTCTTAGTTTACAGTAATGTGTAGTAACAAGTCAGATCTCTCACTGCAAGAACCTTGTAAAATGTGATGTGCAATAATAAAACCCACTTAAATGTTTAAAACGATTGCATAAATGAAAAAGAAAGCATATGACAGAAACCATGAGGGGATGTTTGTGCAAAGTTACTGGGTGCTTGAGACAGGAAATAAGCAGCATGAGCACTCAGTCTGACGGTGCTCACACTTCCATATACTTCCCCATACCTTAAAGCAATATGATTTTTACTTACATTTATTTTGTTTTTCCTCGAACAGCGTTTCTTGTACCTTGGCCGTAAAGCAGGGTGACGGTGGCTTTAAAATCCATTGACACTTTGCTATAGTACATATGCATTCTTCAGAATCCCACATCCGGGCAGATGATTCTGAAAGTCTTAAATATATTACAGACAAAAAATCATTATGTGTTCTAGGATATATGTTAGATCGGTTCGTATTAAACACACAGTGCCAATAAAAGAGCTCGGATTATGAAGGGGATCCCATTACCCATCTAACCTTGTACCCCATCCTAACCCCCACGGCAATCCCACAGCAAACCCACAGCACGTCTACCTAGCCATCACACAATGGCTAACATATCAAAACTAGCGCCAGCTAACTATAAATCCAAACACAGCGTGGTGCAGCAATGGTGCGGTATCTCATTGGAGTTATCAAGCTATAATTTGTGAAAGTCTAAAAGGACTTCCTGCTAATAAGATTTTAACAAAAAACCTGCAAGGCTTTTTGAGGAAATTTGATGAGTGGTATTCACACATTTTTGTTGATGCAGAAGAAGGTCTGTTCTCAAATTTTAAGAAAAAGTCCTTTAAAAAGAGACTTTCTGAGCATGAAAGACAGTAAAACCAGTTTTACCTTAAAAAGCAAAGTGGCTGTTTAGTGTTTAAAAATGCAGTGTAACTGATGATTTATTACTACATTATTTAAAGCTAATTTCAAAAGTTATATTTTAATGATGCCTGAGACAAAAAAACCTTTTTCCTGCTATTGTTCTCAAAATCATGTTTATTCTGCTGCCTTTGATGGAACACTGGAGCCTCGCTGGAGAGTTGCTTCCTCTTCACATAACGGAAAGTTGCACAGCGGCATGTTGCTCCATAGCTGGAAAGAGAGCAAAGATCATTCGTCTCCTTGGTTTCCCACCACAGTTGTTTTCAAGAAGAGCGCGCAGTCACACTGGCCCGTCTCCTGGACTTTGTCTTGCTCTTAAAGGACAAAGAAAGCAAAGATAACCAGTTAGTGAAGTAACATTCAAACCATCATCATTATCACTTGTCCATATGTTGAATACCTGAAAATTACCTGAAAATTAATTCTGATATCTCGCTTTAATTTTTGTTTTCGCACCAAAAGAGCCATTGCTCCACACTGTAGAACACAAACCATAACAGATGTTTGATTTATTAGTTAACTATTAAATGCTGATGTGCTGGAAGAGAATTGCCCCTTAATTCCTTTATCTTTTGCACGTTGCTTCTCATGACGTACCTGTAAGAGTAAATCCGAAAAGATGAACAAAGACCATTGCGAGGGCCTGGCTGGACAGTGGTGGACAGATGGTGATGAGATGCAGTTTCTACTTCCACTTCCTCATTGTAGCAGTTCTGACTGGGAGCTCCAAACTTTGGAAACTTATTCTGTAGTTTGTATGCATTTCGATGACTTTTTTCTGAGTTGTGCAGCAAACTTATTTTGGCTTTTTAGCGTTATAGCACATGGGTTCACAACAAAAATACCGATAGGAAAAACATGTGCAAGCATAAATTGTAATGCAGGCAGCGTGGATAATTTTCAAGGTCTCTGCAAGGCACTGAATATTATATAACATATATAAAAAGTCAAAATAACTAGGAGGCTAAACGTAACAGCAGGTAGGAATTTGCTCTTTTGTGTATGCGTGAAATTTAGAAGCATCAACTGTGAACTATCTGAAAGTAAGCTTGCATATAAAAATCGGTGCTGTAAAAAAACAAGTGAAATTAAAGCAGCAGTTAGATCTTAAAGCCGAATTATACTCAAATAAACAGATTTTAATATGTGCAGTTTATCTCTGAACCTTGTTAAGTTAATATGGAACAAAATTTTAAAGTTTGTAATGTTGAATAAACACATATTTATCACTGTTTACCAAAAAGTAAAAATTCAGTAATGTGGTTTAAAATATCTCAGTTGTGCATTTATTTTTTTAATAAAGCGCAATGTTTTATTCTGTGTGTTTATCAAGTATGGTTCATCCTCTTAATACGCGCTGCTCATACATTTTTCCACTGGGTTTGATTGTTTATGTACAAACTGTCAAGCAAACCAGGTGGACATGTAATGAACAATGATGTGAATATATAAACCTTGCTGGCTTTCAAGCTTTATGCCATGGCAGCCTGTGTCTCACTGCAGCCCATCATCCTATCCACACACACTTGGATCCAGCAAACTCGTTGCAGAAATATTCATGTGCTGGGCACAGAGAAAGGCTGGATATTTTCTGTCTAGGAAGAATTTTCTGCTCTTCTTCTGCTGCGGAGCTGCCAGGTAAGTTTCCTTTAGTTGTTTTTTACTTAGAACCTTGGCTTATAACCATTGAGCTGAACAGCTGATCGTGCCCTACGCATCGTGTGAACGAATCTCCATTCTCATCTAGTGTAGAAAAAAAAGATTTTCTGTTTTAGGCAAATTATTTTCTATAAATTGTTTATGATTTTGCTCTTATTTTATTTTTAAAAAGTAAAAATATACTGTATTTTAAAAGCTGTGCAAAAATACCAAAAACTTTTGATTCACTGCCTGCTTTAATAGTAAGCAGCAGGTCATGATATTTCAAGAGCAGTTTTGAACAAAGCCTGCTAACAACAGTCACACTTGTCAAAGTCCCTCAAGCAAACTGCCACCATCTCTAATCAGCAGAAGGAAAAGCGGGAAGCAGATTTCTCGCCCTGGGCCATGGTGTGCAAAGTCATCAAAGTGTTTTTGAACAACTGCAGCAAAACAAATAAAGTTAATTTGTGAACCAAAGGTCCTGACAATGGACAATCAAGGGGTGTAACTACAGTTGATGGGATTATTCTTTGTGATAAAGAAAGGCCATGGGACCTAAAACAACCCATGAGCATGAAAAAGAACTCTCAAGACCAAGTGGTCAATACACATCTCACCCTAAAGCAAGAACATTTCCTTCAGAAGACGAAAAGATTTAATCAGTCATGAACCTTTAGCTTATAAATTCTTGCCACCATGTTGGTTTACCTGAGCACCTGCACAAAAACTTGAGGAGACCAGACAAATGTCAGCATGGTACAGTTACACAAAAATAATGTGACGAAAAATTAGAACTTGTCTGAATGCTGAGGGGACACACAAACACAGACCTCAGGCAACCTTCACGCATAGTTTGTCACCATGTGTTTCTGCTGCTGTAAGATCACCTCATTCATAACCTTGACGTGACCTCATGACATTTGGTTGTACTGTATACCAAGCTGGAATTTGTTTATTGTTTTCACAGTTATCTTTTCTGTATTTCAATCTCTTTCCGCTCTTTCTTCTGCCAGTAACACCGCCACTATCTTTAGCCAGCACATAAAAGACCTCAGTTCATAATGAAAAGCCATCATGTCACAGGGTTCACCTTAACAACAGCACTCTGCGAGTGTGTGGCTGTCCCGGTTGCGTTTTCTCAACAGTGGGAATACAGATGGTCCCCAAGTTACGATGGTCTGACTTACGATTTTTTGAATTTACAACGGTCCAATAGTGACACACATTTAGTAGAAACCATATTTGGAATTTTGATAGATTTGATAGATTTAGCTGATAGATTTTCTTACTCCGTGCACACACGCGCACACACACACACTAATGGCTGATGCAGATGTTGCTCTCAGTGCCATCTGCTTGTTCAAACACATGAGCCAGTAGTCTCCTTCAGACCATGGTGTTTTGTTATTTTTTTCAGTTATTAATAGGCACATAATTAAAAACACATACATTGCATTCCTTTGAGTGCCGTCTTCTTTTATGTTAAACAAAGGTTCAAGCATCCTTTCAAAATTTCACTAAGACATTTCTGTCGAGGGTGTAATGAAACAGCTCCATCTCGCAGTCTAGACTGTATTAGTTGTTTCCCTTTGCAGCGGTCATTTTGGAGTCTCACAAGACTTTCTCCCATAAAACTTTGTCTTAAGAAGAGCACGGCTTTGTGGCCAGCTAAAAATTTGCCACTGAGCAACAAGAACAAGTAAAGGCGGTAACGTGAGGCAGACAGTGGAGGTGAGGAGCAGCGCTGCTGCCTACTTCTCCTTCCTGAAATGTGCTCCATTACCACTGTGCAAAACCTGGTGAGAGACAGGTCCAGTTTTTAGCCCAAATATTGCAAAATACACTGTAGGACATGAAACAGAATGAGAATTTGTAAAGTCTTTGTTATGCATTTCTTTTTTGTTTTTTTCTCAGCAAAAGCCTTACAGAGGGACACAGCCATGTTTCAGTCAGCCCACAAGAGTCATTGAGATTTCTCTTCACATCTTTATTGTCCACAGCAGCCCACAAACATTTGTCTTACAACTGAAAATATAACTACAGGTTCAAATGATTAAAACCGATTTAAAAAGCTAAAGTTCTCTTCTAATCATTGACATTTTTTTGTTCATTTCTTAAATTTGACTCTTTGCTTCTATCAGCATTCAAGTAATGAGATATAACTAATTTGTTAAATAATACATGAAATGATTCAATGCATTCGTTTCAAACTTTTTGCATGAATGTGTAGAATTTTGCATGTCATGGTTAATCGTTGTCATTTTGTTTTTTTAATTACGATAAACCGATTCCTAATGATTTGTAACTTCAAATTCTTTTAAAAAAATGCAAGTGCACAAGCAAAAAAAACATTCAGTAAAGCATTTTCTAAGGTTAAAGTTCAGCGGCAACCTGACCTTCCAAGTACTGTCCCATCCACCTATTTGTTAAACTCCTCTATGTACATACACGCTATTCATGAACAGCTAACCAGCTTTACAGGGTTCCACACTCTCTCTGATACCCAAAGAAGGAGCTTCATGAATGACAGCAGTAGATTATTATTCCACATTTGACTTCAAGTGTGCAGTGGACCCCCACCACTCCGGTTGCAACTCATCCAAGATTTCTACTAGTGTAAGCAAAGAGGGCTCGGTTTCTGGAGGCTGGATTTGGGATTCCAGAAATCCCAAATCCTGCTCCGTGGTACTGCTGTATGCAAAGCACTGAGGAGCAGGTGGGGAGCCCCCTTGACTCACATCCCAATACCCAGAGTCTGGTGTAGCAGGAGCGTCAAATGGGGAGCCATCTTGCCTGTAGAAGGCATTTTGCTCAGCTTGACATGTAACCGGAAAGGCCTCTTGGGTGCATGAGCGGTAGCTTCTGATCCCCGGTACAGCAGGATTCCACATGGAGCTGCTGCATGGCAGGTGAGTCGTCATTCCCAAGTTACCTTGGAAATGATGGATTCCTGAGTTCCTCAGTGGAAAGCTTGCATTGGTACCCAAAATCTGGCTTTCCTCAAAGCCATATGAGGGTTTTAAGTGTCCTGTTTGCCCTGCCAAAGCCATAGCCTGAGTTCCATGTGCAGGATAAAGAGAAGAATGATTGTAGAAATAGCTGTCGTTCCGCTCATTATTCACCTGAGCATGAAACACTGGCTGTACATATTGGTTATTCGCATTCAGTTGCCCCTGAAACGTACTTATTCCTGGCTGAGCACGCTGCACCAGGGTTTCGGAAACTGGGTATGGTGCATAACGGAGCATGCCAACAGTACGTTTAGGGGACAAAGGGTCTCGCTTCCACAGGGCCTGCCTGTTTCCTCTGTACTTCAAAGTCCTGGCTCTCTTGTTCTGGAACCATACCTGAGGTAAGAAAAACACGTCAACATTTAACATACTGTGGATTCTAAAGAAAATGGTAACTGTTTAAAACATTTAAATCGATGACTGTCAAAATATGTAAAGGTCAGGCAGTCTATAGTTGGAGGCTGGTCTCTGTCTTTCTGCTGCTATGGAGATTTGCGCATCCAGTCCAAAATCTTAAGAAAACAGCAGACAAGCCCTGATACACTAAATCAAGCCATGTTTGCTGTGTAAATTACCACACATTTGCTGTCTTGGCGCCACAGTTTACTACTGCAGTACTTTGCTGTACGTGTAACTATAAGGTGGGTGTGGTGCTGCCTTGAGGGTAAGGAGGCGCGGCTGGTTGTGGAGGGTGTGCCGGTGCAGAGGACCTGGATGCGTGACTCAGGTATGCCTGTCTTCTGGGAAAGACTCTCTCTCAGGGTGATGCCAGGGTAGGGGTTTGTCTCAAAAGTGCTCAGCAGAAGCTCCACATTCTCCTTAGAGAAGGAGGTTCTCTTCCTGCGGCTTTTACTACCACTCTGGGCTCCAGCAGCCAGCGGATTGGGACTGTCTGAAGAAACAAACATAAAGATGAGATGAGACCTTTTAGTCAACGGCAAAGGCGATAAATGGGTTCCATCAACCTGCTGATTGAGATGATTGTGAGGAAGTAGATCAATAAACAGAAATAATGGATTATATTTGATCTTAAAGTGAATTTAATTACAGGAAAAGCACATAAATTTCTCATTCGTGGGATAATAAAGGTTTATTCTATTCTATTCTATTCTATTCCGTGTCCACAGCAGCAAGCTGGATTTTTGCTCAAGCAAAGCAAAAAAATGAAATTGTAAAAAAATGCTCTGCAACTTGGGAAAAATCCTAATTTGTTCAGTTGTTTGTCTGGCTGCTGAAATAAATAAGCGATATACTGCCTCGCAGACCCTAAAATGATCAGTTGAAACTTTGAATGTCCTGTAAGCTGCTTACTGATCATTGCTCACCATCACTGGACTCCTTCCACATGCCGCTGAGTGTTGTGAATGTCTCTGGGATGCGTAGAGAGTGCCAAGGTGCTGTAGATGTGTCCTCAGCGCCGCTCTCCTCTGCAGTTTTTGTCCGAGCCAAGGTGGCCGTATTTATACCTGTCGGTCCCTAAGAAATCCTAAAAGTTCATTAAGTTAATGAAGGGTTTGATGTAAAGGGTGGTCCTGGGAATAATGGGAAGAAGGACTTAAAAACACTCACACCTTTCTAACAGTCCACCTCTTACCCCCACCTGAGATATCACTGATGTCAATGTACCCTTCCTAGATTTTTTTTTAAATCCCAGCCCTTAAAGTGATAACCAGGAAAAAAAATCAATGAACCGTGAACAGAGTGATAATCTTCAGAATGCGACTACACTAATTCAGCAGTTTACAGTAATCTAAATACACTGTTATGTTAAAATTTATTTGCTTGTACGGTGTTGCTCAGATCTGTTTCCTCTGTGGTCTGTAAGGTAAGGACATCCTTGTTATGTAATAACACAACTGTAATTTAATTTATTTATAACCCATGTTTTCCAAGATACAGAAACTTTTTAGCATTGGAATTGTTTACAATAAAATCAAATTGTTTATAATAAAATAAATTAAGGAACACGTTTGAAAAATGTGCAACATAGTTAGAAAATCACTCCCCTGACTTTATATGTATGTACAGCACATAAGCTGTTGGAAATGTATTACTCCTGTATGTAAAAGCATTAATAAAAATCAGTTGAAAAATTAGTTTGTATAAAGTGCATTTTCTTCTAAACTAACAAACAATTTAAAAAAACCATAAATCATTCATGATAAAATAAAATTTAAAACTTCCATTGATAAAAATGCATTATAATTAGAAAAAACATATCTTTGATAGTAATGTGAATGCACAGAGGTTGTTTAAAGCTATTGCTACTGTATGTTAACATGGTAAAAAAAAAAATGTTGAGTTGAAGCAGGCCAGTTCTTTACTAGATGTATGTATAGGGACTGCATTTTCCTCTGAAACAACTTTGATAAAAGTGAAAGACAGTGATTTAAGATAATAATATAAAAAGAAATGGAAAAGGCCAGTTTACCAAGGGTCATTGACTGCATATCCCAGAGAAATTCTCTTTATTACAATTCGGTGGCCTCTGTTACCGCTGAAAATTAACCCAACAGATCGCTTAACTTATTGAAAAACAAAATGTCATCAAATTAAACACCCATCGGCAGCCAAAATGCTTCCACCTACTCAAGCCAGTTTGCATAAATAGATTCCATTTTCAAGTTTTTTTTCCTCCCTTTTTCCCAGTTGGTGTCAAACAAAATGGATGAAAATTTCTAGCAGAAAAGCAGGAGGATTAGCAATTACTGCTCTTTCAGGCCCACCACTTGGGGAGAGGATAAGCGCTGAGCGAAGTCAAGTTGTCTGCCACGGCCCTCAGTGTTCTTTACCTGTCTGGACAAGCGGCAGCTCAGCTCGGCTGCAGACGGGATCATATTTCGCTGACACCTTCTTTTTTTATTCAGGAGATCCACTTTAACAGAGAAACAACAAACCACCTGGTTGGTCATTCATTCGTTGCTTCTACCTAGATTTTCCTAAAATGCTCTTATTCTAGGACATTTTAGATTGAATCACATCACAGATAGGATATCTTATCTGCAGTTTTCTGCTCAGCACGGTGAAACCCAAAGCTCACTGTCATCAGACGGCACCAGCGGTTCTAGGAGTCAGGCTAAGATGCAGCTTATTCTGAGAATTCAGCCCAGTCTCAGTTTAGCATGCTAGTTTAACATGTGCTACAGTGTGTTAGTTATGTGCTGTACTGGCCATTTATAAATCACTATTAAACTAGTAAATTATAATTCTAAGGATTTGATGCTGTTACCAGTGACCTCGCAGGGCAGTTCTTAACCAAATGTTCATTTTATTAATTGATAAGTTCTCATTCATTCATGTCAACACTGTAAAACTGAACAGATTTCCTTGCATGAGACCATTTGCTGTCAGTGCAGTCCTACTACAGTATTATATTATATTATATTATATTATATTATATTCAGAGAAAAAACGTCCGTCAACTGGTCAGCAACCTGGTACCTCATCAATTCTAACTTAATTTCTACTGAATATAACCACTATTTAGGTTTTCAAATGAATTAATAGAACATGTTATTCATTCATTGTTTTATTTTATTTTATTTCAGGCTTCTGGGATTGGGATCAAAATTTGCAGCCCATGTTATGTGAGCTCATACGAATTGCGGGATTAGCCGGCAAATGGTCCGTTTTAAGGTGTGAAGCACTCGTGTTGTAAATCTCCTGCTGAATTATTATAACAACACATTAATCAAAACAATATTTGTTATTGTTGGAATATTAAATGAGCTTTCCTGAAGCACTGCTGCTGCTTCTCCATTATGGCTGTTGAGCGGAAAGTTTGCACCTGCTTCTCCAGGGCCTCTCCATCTGCCGCAGAAATGCACTTTGATCCCTTTGGAAAACAGTAAGATTAATGAATAAATTTAAATGTGTGTTTTTGGTCCCTTGTGTGCATTTATTACACTTTAATGCAGCGTGAATCTTGATTTAGAAACTTCACGCCTTAGTCGAAAAGTAGCTGAAGAGCTCTTTGTTCACACTGTGTTCACACGTGCATGGCAGTCACGTGCCACGAATTGCAGCGGGGCGCGCGCCGTGACTCTTTTCCACTAATGGCAAAGCTGCCGGAAAAGTCTTCGGTCGCTGAATTATTTGGACACCTGCACGTATGTGTGGCTTTTCGCTCCTTTTTCACTGCTATTAAACAACACAGTGAACACAGGACTTCTAAGCACATCCATTCATCCATCCATTGCCATTAACTGCCTGTCCCGCTCAGGGTTGCCGAACCCAGAACCACACCTTGGACGCAATGTTTCTGGGGTTGGTAAAAATAAACTCGCTTTTTTGGAACACCACTGGTATTAATAAAGTCGACTAATTTTTTTTTTTTAATTCAATCCAACATTCTATTATTTGTATGCGGTGGAAATGAATAAACAAATAAACCTCAGGGGCCCACATACTCTATGGACAATTTAAAGTGAGCATTTGCAATTGAAAGCCGTGACTTTGGACTGTGGGAGAGAACTGGAGCACAGTCTTTGGTGAGAGGATTATAATAATGTATTGTAATTATAAAACTATGGAGTACGTGGAAACAGCAGTGTACTTTATGCATGTACAGTACTGTGTATTGGCCAACACTGTATATAACTGTATGCTAGGGGAGACAGTAATAAGGGATGAGATTCCAATTACATTTTTGGTGTTCATAACTTGGTAAACTACATACAGAGGGTCCCCAACTTACGATTTTTTGACATTACGATGATGTGATAGCGATGAGCATTCGGTAGAAACCATACTTTGAATTTTGAATCATGATTTTTTTTCCCAGGCAAGCGATGTGCAGTACAATGCTCTCTCATGATGCTGGGAAGCCATAGCAATCCGTACCTCCCAGTCTGCCATATGGCCGCTAGTGTATACTCTAGAGTGTTCCAGCATACTCTCTAGTGTTGCCAGCATTTTTTTGGATACCCTCTCCATATCTATGCTGTGTTTTGTGCATCCATCATGTCTATGAAACTCCCATCTGTGTCTTCTGAAAGCGGCATGAAAGTGGAAAGCACGTAATGACTTTTAAGGTATGTTAGGCTAGGCTAGGCTACGATGTTCGGTCAGTGTTATGCCGTGGGTTGGTGGAAGCACTCGTGAGACACCACGGTAATAAGTTTAAGTTCCTTTAAACTCTCTACTGAGTTGTTTCCAACAAAGAGCGTTGGCGTTAGCCGGGAGCTAGCGCTAAACATTAGGAATTGGCAGTAAAAAAAAAACGGAAGAGGCCGCAATTCAAAATAAACAAAATAAAAGGACTTAGCAAGACAGAGGTTGCAGGAGAGTTCACAAGGGGCAGCGGAAACTGAGTACTGACAGGAAGTCTGGGTAGGAATTAAATCCCGTCCATGACTGGTTCTTATGCCAATCAATCAAACAGCATTTTCGACTTACAATAAGTTTATTGGAACATAACCCCATCGTAAGTTGGGGACCATCTGTATTTTGAAATAGCAGCTTATTTATTAGGACATCCTGTTTTACAGGTGGGTATTTAGACAAGTATTTCAACTTAACACGAGTAGCACTATGAGTAACTGTAAACTCTAAACAGAAGAAATAATTCAGACAATAATCAAATAATTCGATTTGCTGATAGTTTTATGCTGTCTGTGTGGTTGTGGCCTGTGCTCTAAACCCCACCTGTGAACAAGTAATGGAGGCACCTTTAAATGGAGGGAAATGACCATTTTCTCTGTTTCCTCAGTTCAGCGAGATAAATGTCCATTATCAAGCGTAGTACTCAACCCAGTTCCGTTTCTCAGCAGTTCATGGAAAATGAGTGATTCCAGAGGTAAACTTAGTGTGGGATCCTGTACTGATGTGAAGTTGTTACGGAAATGCATACAAGACAGAAAAGTGTAGTAATAAGAAATCAGTGAGGTGGCCACTGACATGTGAGACGTTTCGCCATTGTCTCCTTCAATGACGGTGGACAATGCAAGCAGCAGCGCACATGTAAGATGAGCGTCATCACACCTGTTTTATTCTCCTCATGTCACACATTGTGAAATTTACCCATCATAACATCTAATCCTCACTCGTTCCCCACTTCACTTCATTTATTTATTTATTTATTTATTTATTTATTTAGCTGGCTGGGGAAGCAGAATGCAAACCAGAGTGTTATCTTAACTGCAAAAATATAAAATTTTGCACAGCACAACTAAAGTTCACCTTAGCCTGAGTTTTAAAGCATTCAATGGGTATTCATTTGAAGTAGGAGAAAAGCACAAAATATTTTGATTGTTAGCAAGTGCTATTGTAGCAAATAAATTGGAATATTTTGCTTTTTTCTACCGGTATGATTCGCAAGGCAGAAGAGCACTACGTTTTTAATCTGTACTGCCATAAAATGGCCCCTCATACCCCCAGCGGATGCTGCCGTGGAACAACAAACATTAATACCTGACCGCAGGCCTCCAGGAAATCCTCTTATTATCGACACAGTGGCGCCATTTGTATCAGGGACTGGAACCATATAAAATACAGTAAGTCCTTGATGTTTTTAAAATTTTTAATTTGTGATAGTCGGCTGCCTGTTATAATGTCCTGTACAGGTCTCTAACAGATGTAGAACAGCATGAAAAGAATGGTTCATTTTTGACGTTCAGCTAAACGTATAAACAAAACCGTGGGATGAAAACAAGGAATTTGCTGATGAAGTTATACCAGTTTTCTCTGTGGTTCCCAGTATGCACGACACAGGTTGAGCAGAACCTGATCAGAATTGCTGTGGTTATGTGATAGTTTCAGTGGAGAAAATATCTGCCAGGCTTCACAGCTGACTACTGAGCAAACGTGATTAAAACTGAGAGAGAAGCAGTGCTTGCTGAGAGTCATGTCTTTTCCTTTATTGTCCATTTTAATGTCCATTTTAAATCGAATGTGAATTCCGTTCTCCAAGAGCAGGTCCGTATTTTCACAATCTTTTACCCTATAATATACCAACCCTGCAGTAGGCAAATGGTGGCTGGAAGTGGAATGAGGGACTGAGAGCTGCAGGTACAGCAGTCCAGGTGTGTTTGTTTATTTTTCTATTTTTTGCTTACACATTTCAAAGGCCCATTAGGCTGAGGTGTCCCCTCACTTCATTCTGTTCAGCCTATGTTCTTTCCTTTGTTTCAGTAAAGATTAAAAAAATAGCAAAAACTTGACTGTGCTCAGTCAAGAAAACAGAAATAGCTTGTAAATGTGTGGCGGTATTGAACAGATGAATGTGCTGCAGTTACCCTGGTTCTCCATTTTATCACAGGATGAAGCAGAGGTTTGTTCTACAAGGCAGTGCAGCTGTAGAAAAAATGTTCAGTTCAACAGTTAAAAAGCCCCGCTTCACACATCTGTCACGATACAACCTTTTAGCTCAGGTTTTCAGTTTTGACACAGCAATGCTGGAGCAACAGGTAAGCAGACACAAATGTGCACATGTAAGCAGAGGTGTTGGTCCACGTATGCAGAATAGGTGATGGTCAGATAGAAGAAAGTCCCTCCATTCCAAGTGGGTTCTGCAGATCAGTTGTGCTCTCCTGCTTGGTAATGAAACAGGGCCCTCAGGTGTCCATGTTTACCTGGAGGCAGCGTGGTATTGATTGCTGACCTGGACTTTTGAACCCAAGACAGTGAGGACAGTGTTAAGCCCTGACCTGGAACTTGGACTGTCAATAGAACCACTTAGCTTAAGCAGTTATTATTTGGGTAATTATTATTTAGGTAGTTACTTAGCTGAAACTTTAAGCCACAGCCATTTATTTGACCAGCGCGTGTAAAGTAACTGCTTATTTTAAGGAAGCAGTTCAGCTTTGGCGCTGTACCTTCTTCATAGGCGCTGCCTTACTGAGAAACAGGGATTCGGTTCTGTTTCTTTAACCATTCGTTGTTTTTTACATCCATTCAACCCGTTTAAGCTGCAGTTTCAGAAGTGTGTGATCCATGCCCCAAAGCTGTGAACTCTGACACATATGTTTTAACCAAATGTTGAAAAAATAATGACAAAAACTGCAAAATATATCTTTACAGAATTCGTATCGGAAGAAACCCTGGTGCCTCTTTCGTAGAAGGAAGCGATTTGTTCAAAAGTACGGATGGCGGCGCAGGCAGCCAGACAGGTGATTACTGTCTGCGCAGGTTCGGCTCACGTGTGTGTACCCAGGGTCACGCTGTCCTCTGCTAACCAACTTAGGGAATTAGCTTTTCTTAAGCAGCCACCTCCTATCTCAGTGTCTCCAGCCCCCAGTTAAACACACATTATCTTGAGCTGTGAGGTAACAAGTATCCCTGTCTCAACACACACTCTCCAAACACACAGCGAGTACCCCGAGTTCAGTACCGATAGGAAGCACACACATTAAATAATAAAAAAAGACGTGCGTATTTTCCATACACATTTATTTCTAGAACGTCTGTCGGATGCTCTAAATATGTAATTATATACAACTTGATAAAATTGCAAAATCTGTTTTACAGATCTACTTTCTACACATTCTAATGAGCAGAAGACAATGGGAACAAGAAAGAATTAAACGGGATGAGCTGCTAGTTTCTATGTTTTTTTTTTAATTCATGAGACTGGAATTGTAGTTTCAATTGCAAAGCATTATTATTTCATTTCTGACTCTCATTGCGCTGAAAGTGTTGGCTGAAAGGAATGACTGCCCTGAGGAGCCAGGTGAATATACAGTACATACGGCAGGACCTTCTGTAAACTTGTGTTAAGTTCTAGTGTAAGAGTGACTTTGAAAGTTGCTCTTATTTGCATAGATGTTTTATTGTGATCATGTTTGTGTGCGGGTGTGTGTTTGTACCTTGACTTTGTGACCTTAATCTCTGCATGTGACAGTGCTAAAGGCTACCTTGCCTCTTTCGTGAAATCTAAGATACTTCAGTTTGAAGCAAAATGATGTTAGGAATATGCGAACATTACATCGGCAAAACATAAATATTGCATGAAGTTACATTCATGCTTCATTAGTTTGACTGTTGACTCCTTGTATTTTCTGTAAGTTTCTATATGAGAGAGAGTGTATAGCAGTTCAGATTTGTCCATCTGAACACGGTCAAGTCCTCCTGTTATGATCATCGCTCCTGCCAGTGCAGGGTGGGGTAGCGCTCTGACAGTACGTTTCTCAGCTGGGCGCTCAGTGTCCTATCCCTGGTCTCCACCACACACTCCACCTACACAGCCACCCACAACCAGACAGAAGGACACTGGTCAGATGACATCCTGAAAGGCTCCTGTGAGCCACAGGTCCTGCACTTCATGGGGGGTGGGCAAGGGCAAAGGTTGGGAGCTGCCCACAAGGTAGCACTTGGTTAATTGGAAAAGCTTTTACACTGAGCTACCTGGTGTCCCGCGGCCCTCAGTGCAGTGATATAGGGGTCAAAACGCTCTGAGGATTTCAAGTAAAAGGATCAGACAGGATGTGCTCTGCTCTCACCTGGGTTTTAAATAGATCGGTCCTGTCATTGTGCCTGAGGTGGCAGACATCCAGTAACCTGAAAAAGAACAAATCCAAAGTTGACCCTTTATATGAAGGAAAAGGCAGAAAACTTTGAGTGTCTGTATTAATGCTGCTAAAGTATAAAAATACTTCTGAACATTTGCTGTTAATGTTAATTTGTGGGAATTAAATATAGACCACAAATAAATGCCTGTGGCTTAAAGTTTAAGAACAAAAGTTCTTGTTTACCTTCAAAAAATTATAATTTCAGATTTCATTTTACCTGTGCTATTTCTACAGATTGCCATAGTATTTTCCTTGTTTTGCTTCTGAGGCCACTATGCTCCGGTTAAGAACATAAGCCATTATGCTGATATTTTTTGGGGTTCATACAGCAGATCTACAAAAGCTCTGACCTCAACCCCACTGGACACCTTTGGGATGAACCGGAAGGCCAACTGCAAACCAGGCCATCTCACCTGACCTCACTGATGCTCTTGAGGCCAAATGTGCAAAAATCCCCAAAATCTGGTGGATAGCCATCCAAGAAGAGTGGGGGCTGTTATGGCCGCAAAAGGGGAACAACTTCATTTTAATGCCCATGGGTTTGGAATGGGAAATTCAACCAGCACAAAGAGGGGTGATGCTCAGGTGTCCATACACTTTTGGCCATAGAGTTTATGTTTTTCCTTCTTTGCTGTATGAATCCCTACCTCCTCGACATCTGAGAGGCTCACCTGACATCTTCTCTGGCCAGGATTTCCAACAGTTTGGCCAAGTCTCCAGGCCGGTCTCCAAGCTGCACTGAGAACCTGCTGACCTGGTCATCCAGAATAAGAGCACGTTCTACACATTGCCTGACCAGGCCCAGGTCCATATTTGCACTGCTCACCAGAACTGCCACCCTGTGTAAAGGATGAAGAATGAAAAGCCACTGGTGAAAAAACTGAGTCAGCGGTTGAATAGCTGACTGATTTGTTTGTATGTTAAATAAATAATTTGAAAACCGACACAGAATGGGGCTGTACTTCTCTTACTTAATATTTGGCTGTTTTCATCCTTTTTCACATATAGTTTGCTTAGCAACTTGAAAAGCTTAATTCACAGCAGAAAGGAAAGTTGAAACTAGAGAGACAAGTGAAGATGCCAAATAATTGTGTGCATTCATGGTCTGTGCTGCATTTCTGCATGTGTTCCTCTGTGTGCCGTTTGGTGTTCAGGATTCTTTTCTTGTTTCATGCAAACTTTAGGCATGGTGATATTTGGCAGATGGTGTGTGTAAGTGAGTGAAAGAAAGAAAATATGATGAGGGAATAAATAAAAGAGGAAAAACCACATTAGCTGTACTCTGTAAATAGCTGCCAAAAGAAGACATTCTCTAGAAAAAATACATCTTTAGGCATGAACAAGAACTTGTCCATAAGCTGAGACAAAAATCAATCCTTTATCAATAACCACTTTATCTTGGTCACAATGACAGAGGCCTGCAGTTCCTCCTGGCATCACTGGGCATCAGTGACTCATTAGATGCTGCTACGCAAAACAAGAATTAAAGTTTCACATAACACAGCCATGTCAGCATAGAAATCAGTTTCCTTTTCCTCATCATTCTTAACATATTCATAATCTGAAACACCAGGATAATCTTTTACAAAAATATAGCACGGATTGATTAATGTCTCTATTTAAACAAAGAATTTGTGACATTGGGGAAATGATAGTGTTTACTTTGGATGAAATTTTAGGATGAGCCTTCTTTAGACTCTTGAAAATTTGTAGATATGTACAAAGTATTTGCAGAAAGGATATAAAATATGTCTACCTCAGTGTACCAGCAGAACACTGCTAACCCTAGTTTCTATGGCCCCACTTTGCTCACCTTTTGCCCTTGAGTTCTGCTACTTGTCCAGCTAAGATGGCAGCGACCCCAATGGCTCCCTCGGTGTCCACCGTTGACTTTTCATACTCCTGCAATTTCAACATGGCCACCAGAACATCTTCCTCTCTTATATAAAGAGACAAAAATAAGAGACAGACAATAGTGAAGTCCTGGGATGGGTTGAGTTTTGAGTTGATTGTGGGGAGGTTGATGTCTGATGGATGCTGAACCTGACAGAGACAATCTTGTCTACCAGCTTCTTAGCC
This sequence comes from Heterotis niloticus, assembly GCA_018136845.1. Classification (NCBI taxonomy): domain Eukaryota; kingdom Metazoa; phylum Chordata; class Actinopteri; order Osteoglossiformes; family Osteoglossidae; genus Heterotis; species Heterotis niloticus. The sequence continues at coordinate 23,365,496 of CM030892.1, read as the reverse complement.
AGCTGGAAGGCATGGCTTCCCAGGGGAGGATCCACCAGATCTGGGAAAAGGGTTTAAGAGGTCATTGGAAAGACAAATATCCACAGGAGGTTTGTTCATCTGTGCAGTTAAATATAATAAAGTTACAAAATACATTTAGGCCCTTTGGTTCAGTCTGGACCAAAAATAGACACCAGAATTGGAAGGCAATAAAAACAGAAGGAGGTGAGGAAATGGGGGCATTAAAGGCAAACTGAGGACAACCTTGTCAGACACAAGGGGACACAGGAGTGCTCACCTCCATAGAGTTTTCTGTTAGGTGAGGCATATAACTCTTTCATAGGAAAGTCATTTTTTAGGGACTGCTGCAGTAAAGGGTGATCCTGAGGTTCCACTCCCTGTCCCAACAGATTGGATAAATGATTTAACATGGAGACCAAACACACATTCTCAATTTGCACAAACTGTAACTTCAACTCCTTTTTTACCAAAACTCTTACAAACTTTTACACAGATGTGCACGCAGACAGAGAAATGTACACAAATGTACACTAAATCTCATAAGTACACACAGATGCCTATTATTACAGCGCATGTGGATGACCATATTTGCTGCAGCTCTACTATTGTGGTCAGGCTGCATGTCTGGTTTCCTCCCGCAGTCCAAAGATTCATGTTTCAGGTTTGTTGGTCAGGTTTGAGTGAGTGAGATGGCAGGGAACTCACAATTATTGAGATACGTGGGTTCAGGTGTTTGAGCGCAGCTGCTGTTCCAGCCAAGAGCCCACACTCCCCCCCAGCTGGCACAATGACTGCATCAAGCTTGGGCACTTGCTCATATATCTCCAAGCCTACTGTGCCAAGCCCTGCCATGTAGACTGCGCTGTCATTCCTGAGAGAAGGAGTGAAAGGGAGAGGCCATGGATCTCAATCTGCTGAAGAGACATTAACAGCTACTCATGTGGAAACAGCGCAAATAGTGCAGATGATCACATCTGGCATATTTATTTGGCATTTTGTAATGTTAGATTTAAGAGTTACACAGAATGTCTTACCTCTGAGAGAAATTTTTTTCATGTTAGCAAGACTGGGGTCCAGTCATATCTATAAAAAGTCACTTTCTTACATTTGTCCTGGTAAAGCACAGTATATGTACAGTATACATATTTCAGGTGGTACAAAGAGTGGCTCCACAGATGAGTGGATCCCAAATGTCACCTTGGATTCTGCAGATGTTTGTCCAGACCTGTCAACACTTACAAACTGGGTGTGTACACTGGTGGGGCAATAGGATACTTACTTATGGAGTAGCTAAGGAGCCCCGAAGAGAAGTTTCAAACCTGCTACCATGTGAGGTCCATGTATTTTGGGCACAGGACTCACTCTTCTAGGTATAGGTAGTTGTTCTCCTTGGCCAAGTGGCGGGCGTGCTTCTGCGAGTCGTGAGATGTGCTGCCATAGGAGATCACCATAGCCCCAAAATCACGGTACATTCGCAGCCGTGATGGGGAGCTGCTGGCCGGCATGATGACGAAGATGGGGATCCGCAGGTTTGATGCATGATGTGCAACAGCCATGGAGAAATTGCTGTCTGTCGCTGCAATAACACCCTTCCTCTGCTGTTCCTGTGTTCACAACATAACACACATGCATCTAACTAAGGCACGTAAGTGCAGCAACTGAGCTCTAATTTTACATTTGACAGCTTTTTTTAAACTTTAGGGTCTCTGTCCTGATATTGTACAGATGGTCCCTGACTTACAATTTTTTGACTTTATGATGGTGTGATAACAATGTGCATTCATTAGAAACCACACTTGAATTTTGAATTTAGATTTTTTCCTGGGTAAGTGATATGCAGTAGGATACTCTCTCGTGATGCTGGGTAATGGCAGATATCTGCATCTCCCAGTCTGCCACCGGTTGCTAGTGTGCACAACCGAAACTCCACGGTGTTCTGTGTTACTAGTGTTTTTTTGGATACTGAGACACCACAGTAATAAGTTTAACTTCCATTAAACTCTTTACAGTGCTGTTTCTGACAAAGAGTGTGTCCATTAGCTGGGAGCTAGCACTAAACATAAGCAGTTGGCAGTAAACAAAAATGGAACACAATTGCCGCAATTCAAACTAAATTAAATAAAAGTTCTTAGCAAGACAGCGATTGCAGGAGAGTTGACGAAGGGCAGCGAAAACCAAGCACCGACAGGAAGTCTGGGTAGGAACAAAATCCCGTCCAGGATTGGTTCCTACGACAATCAGTTACCCAACCAGTGCTCAATCTGAAGATGGGGCGGAAAGACCGCCTACCGACAGGAAGTCCCGGTAGGAACAAAATCCCGTCCAGGATTGGTTCCTACGACAATCAGTTACCCAATCAATGCTCAATCTGAAGATGGGGCGGAAAGACCACCTACCGACAGGAAGTCCCGGTAGGAACAAAATCCCGTCCAGGATTGGTTCCTACGACAATCAGTTACCCAATCAGTGCTCAATCTGAAGAGGGGGGCGGAGAGACTGCCTGTGTTATGTTGCTGAAGCGGTCATAAGCGTGACAGTAGATTAAGTGTATTAAATGCATTTTCGATTTACGATATTTTCAGTTTACGATAAATTTATCGGAGCATAATCCCATTATACGATGGGGACCATCTGTACTGTGTTTCCACACCTGATTAAAAATAGACATGCAGACATTTTATTTAAATGTTTATGTGCAGGCATCACAAAAGACAGGAGGCAGAGCTGGAGGTGGCAGAGTTAAAAATGTTAAGATTTGCATTGGGTGTGACGAGGATGGACAGGATTAGAAATGAGTATATTAGAGGGGCAGCACAGGTTAGACGGTTTGGAGACAAAGTCAGAAAGGCGAGATTGCGTTGGTTTGGATATGTGCAGAGGAGAGATTCTGGATATATTGGGAGAAGGATGCTAGGGATGGAGCTGCCAGGCAAGAGGAAGAGAGGAAGGCCTAAGAGGAGATTTATGAATATGATGAAGGAGGACATGCAGGTGGTGGGTGTGACAGAGAAAGATGCAGAGGACAGGAAGAAGTGGAAATAATTGATCCGCTGTGGAGACCCCTAACGGGAGGAGCCGAAAGAAGAAGAAGAAGATGTGCAGGCATCACAAAGGGCAGCAAAGTGCTTCACATTGCAAAAGCGCCTTTCAATATTTTTGAGGATGAATTGTTAGCTTTTATCACCCAGCTTATAAATAACCTAGGATATTTAGTTATGATCACAACCGGATTTCTTATACATAGCAGTTAAAGTTAAGCCCAAACAGAGCAGAGCAGTGACCTCACTGAGACCTGCATGGCCTTCCTGGTTACGAAATTCTTCCCCCAACAGTTAAGCTGTGGATTAGTTGTTGTGCCTAAATAATGTAAATGGGTGACAGGGTGAGCGCCCAAGGCAGTGAGGATTTCCTAAAAACGATCTCCTGTCAATCACAGTGCAACTGAACAGGTATGTGCTAATCAGTCAAATCCCAACTTGCCCGACTCCATGTTGCCCAAATGCCAACTACAACTGTATCACATCCCTCAGGTGAGAAGAGCACAGGTGAGTTGCGTTTGTTAGCTACCTGCTTGAGGGACGTGAGCAGGTACAGGACCCCTCGCTCCTTCACAGATGCCGTGTAGTGAAGGTGCTCCTTCTTCAAGAAGATTTCCATGCCACACTGTTTCGAGAGCCGGGAATACTGGTTGAAGAAGCCAAGAAGAAGCACAGCTGTAATTGCGTGAAGCTCCCGCTTCTCCCATGTTACCCTGGTGCTGAAGCTGTTACAAAGTTTTGCTAAGATAATAATAGCTGTCTGTGCAGTAATAGAAAGTTGAAGCAAACCTTATTAACTGAGTAACAATTAACTGATTATTTAACTAATTCATTGTTACTACAAGTGACAAAAAGTTTAGAAGTTGTAGCAAAGTGTGTGTGTGGATGGGATGTGATACTGCGGTGATCCTGGATTGTTGCAGGAAAATATCAGTGAAAATTATGTGTGAATTTGCAAGGTTTTTGTTTACTGAGTAACTGAGTATTTATTTTGCTCATCTGTGATGGGCGAATGACAGGAAATCGATCCAGTATTTGCCTGGGCTCGATTCAGTTGGGATTATGGGGTATTTATTTATTTTTAAATTTACAGAAATGTATGTTTCCATACAGTGACAGAAGGGGAATTTCCTCCTCACACTTACTGTGCAGGGGGTCTTCTGCAGTGTAGACTGAATTTTGAAAGCAGCTGCACTGATGTCTTCGAAGCGGAGGTATTCATCTGGAGTCTTTGCAACAGCCTTAGCATCACTGTCTTTCTTTTTTGCTGGCTTTGGCGGAGACGTCAGCTTGGGCTCTGGGTCCCCCATCACTTTCGTCTCCCAAGTCCTCACATCCCCGTTGAGATATTCCTCCTCCCCAAAGTCCTTCAGCCGTTCTGGGTGGATAGGTGTTGGCTTGCGCGACAGGCACCCGTTTGGAAAAGGGCTGTCGTTGCATTTCCCTTCAGTGTGAGCACGACCCTGTTCAGAGGCTCCTAAACGCTCTCCTTCACTGGAAGAGGCCAAGAGAAACACTGAGTTGAAGGAGATGGAAGGATTGCAGCAGGAATGGGAGGGATGTGTTGAGTGTAACAGAATGGGGTTTCAGTAAAGGCTGATGGCTGAAGTGTGAGGAAAGGGACTGAGACCATAAGAAAAACAAGCAAAGTGAAAGATCTCATCTAAAAGGATTTTGCAGAAGGTGGTGATGTCCATCATTATGAAATGTGTGCTAAAAATACTTTTTGAAAGTACCATACCACATAAAATGTCAGGCACGCAACAATGGCAACATGAATTCAACACTGTGAAAGTGTAAATGTTAGATTTTTGTGCTGAGGTTCTTGCAGAAGTGGTCAAGTGATTTTTGAGCACTTCATTTTTACTGTGTGTTAAGGTTGCTATTTTAGCCAAAGCAAACTGTGCTGAAGCAGTGCTTTAAAACTGACAATGAAAACTTGGTTTCCTTGAAAACGTTCTGGTTTTAAAAAATTCTTTTTCCAAAATTGCTCTTTTTTCCCAGCCCATCTAATCTTTCAAAACATAAAAGGCAAATATTAGCAACAAATAGCAAACCGTAATAAAAATCATTAAATAATAAATATAGAAAACATATCTAAATTCCCTAAATAACAGTATGTATACATATTTGATATTAATAGTATAATATCACTATTATATATATATTAAAATAAACAGAGAAATAAAATATAGAGATAAGAGAGATATACGAGAGATGTATTACATGTATTTTATACATATATATAAAATATATATATAATACATATACACTGTATGTACTGTGCATGTGTAAATATGCACTGTATGTACTGTAAATGTGGTTGGTAGATTAGGGGCCCTGTTGTAAAGAGATGAACAACGGTGACGCTGCTCTTCATGAGTAGATAATCTGCACAGATCACTTCCTCAAAGTGCAGATGCGGGTTAAGGTGGTGCAGGTTATGCAGGTTATGGAGGGGCAGGTTATGCAGGTTATGATAGTAAAAAAGATGTTACAACCTTTTAGAGTCTTAAATAGGCAGTATGTGAAGATTTCTCTGCCTCAGATGTTTCAGAAAGACAGGAGGGGCAGCAACCTTTCGTTATTTGTACATTTTAAACTCCCCAAGATGTCCTTCGCTCTCAGGTTCACTGCTTCATGTGCTACTTAGTCCGTGTTTCACAGCATGAGCCCAGCACTGCAAAGTGACCTTTGATGCTCCTTATCTATATCAATGCCTTAGCAAACCGCGAAATCCTGCACCTGAAAAACCTCATCAAGTTGTGTTTTTGATTCATGCACCACTTCCACATACATTTACATGCTTTCTTCCTACATCTGTTCTGCTGTATTGCCGTTTCCTTACTGAGGAAGTAAAATTGCTGAGCAGTTTCATCATCTCACAGGCATTTACCTCATTTTATTGCTGATACTCCTTCCAGAAGTTTGCACTGTTTATTGCAGAAAAGCAATCAGAAACTTTTTAACTGCTGAAAAGCAGCAATTTTATCTCAGTTATGCATAAAAACACAAAAGTAGAAAGTAAAATTGCTTATGATTACTATAACACTATTTTTTTACCGCATGTAAAAAACTGCTAGATACAGTGAGATTTTCACTTTTTCTTTATTTCTGTCTTTTTCACTGATTTCTCTCTTTCATTTTCATTGCACACTTTTTGTCCATCCAGAGAAGCAGTTTTCTTATAATAGTTGTAATTTAGATTTTTAGATTTTTACCTCCAGGACAAGAAGGTCTATTCAGCAATAATATGGCAAAAGAAGATATAAAAATTTTGGATTAAAAACATTCAGCTAATAATTCAACCACTATGTCTGCACAACATATGGGTAAAAGTTGGGTAAATCAACATAATGAAAATCTTGTGCCATAATATGAAAAATGCAAAATGAACAAGTAAATATCAGACACCAGATAACAGATTTGCTGTTGTTAAATATGCACAAGCTGGATTATTATAGAGGAAATTTTTCATTCTAAAGAGTTGCATTCCAGCTCAGGTTCAGCAGCAGAGGCATTGACTTGATCTGCAATCTGAAACTATGGCGGCTGTAATACTCACTTTGGCCACCAGGTGGCAAGAAACAAATGGGAATCTCCATAAAGCTACAACCTTCTCATCCAGACAATAAAGCCCCCCTCTGCATCTTTCTTTGACCTGCTAAGAAACAGCAGGTGGACGAGGACAAGGTGAAGTAAATGGCACAGTGGGAAGCGGGAGGTGAACGTCTGACAACTACAACTAGGCGGATAAGTGGGTGGAGGATCTGGTTCTGAAGGGGCTACAGAGGACAAGACAAAAGGATGGCACACGACTGGGATATCTGAGGGTTGCAGAAGTTTCAAGCACCCTGGGGGACTGAAGCTTCCCACCTTTGCCAGAAGGGGTCATACTCTTCAATGTCGCTGAAGCCACTTCGCCGTGGAGAGCCATCATTCTTGTAGTTGGAGTAGAAGAACTGTGCTGCAAAGTTCATCTTCACTAGCAAATGAAGGCTACGAGGGACTGCAAGGGGCAAAAGTCCCAAGCTGTGTAGCAAAGGTTGTCTTCTGTTGGGTGTGTGTCTCTCTGAGGGGCGATGCGTTGTCGCAAGGGCTTTGACAGGACAACTGTGCTCCACATCCTCCGGTGAAGCTATTTAAGGAGGGATTAGAGCGGACACATGCGACGCGGCCTTCCTGCGCTCCCCCGCTCGCCGCCCTCGTCCTATTCTAGTAGCAGGCCTGGATTAAACTCCCACTGACGTGTGCTAATCAGGCACACTAAGGGGATAGATAGAGTCTTAAAGTTTTTCTGAGGAACAATGATCTCGGGTTCGGGATTCCAGAGGCAAAGTGGAAGATCAGTGCTGAGCCCACTTGGCTGTTCCAAGTGCCTCCACCAAAGTAAACAAATTACTAAGCCCTCACAAGAAAATGAGGGTGGGCTTTCTCATGCAGGTCACACTGGAGTTTTCCAGCTCACTTCTGACAATGTGAATACGCACTGTCTATTACACAACAACAGATACATGTCAAAAAAATGTATACAAGTGCAATAAAGGACAGCTGATACATGAATATTTCTCCATGTTTTGCAAGAAACCTCACAGACAATATAGTAAGGATAAAAATTTTACACAAACATTACAGTTATTCAGTTATTTAGAAGATCTTTTCCTCCAAACTGAAGCAGTCAAAAGTTCACTTTGCAGCAGGAACCCATAAGTGAACCACATGTAAGTCAAGCAGCTAAGAGTGAGATGGAAAATATGAAGTTGATCATAAGTGGCTTCAGGCCTACAGACACACAGTAAAAAAGTCAGTTATTACCATTTGATTTGTACTAATAAAAAACAAATAAAAAAGTTAGATGGAAGCTTTGGTTACATGGACTGCAAGTATGTAGGAAGGGTGCATGTCAGGATTTAAGCAGATCTTCAAACTGGAGCCAAAGTTTAATTGGCAACAGAAGGTTAAACTGGTGTTTAAGCACCAAAGCACATCAAAAACATCCACATTTCAGTGATTCCTTTTTGAGCCACAGACCCTTTAAAATATTTGCTTTTTCTGTGATATCCCCCCCCACAAGTGTTGGGAGATTAGAAGCTCCTTTCATTCTCAGATGTCCAACCGATGAGGCGACCCTTCACCAAGTGGGAAAAAGGCAGAGCTGTGAGCTCTGGGTGTGACAGCGTTTAACTCCTGCGTTCCATAACAAGAGTCCGACGCACATGTTGCTTTCTCATCCTGTCCAGACTAAGCCTAACCTTGAGCGGCTCTGCGGAGGCCTGTGTCAGAGAGCAGAAGACAAGTTGAGCTGAGCTATGCATGTTAAGCTGCTGTACACTGGGGGGGGGGGGGCTGATGCCTGCCATCAGCAGAGCTTCCTGCTTCTTTCTGTCAGGTGTTGACTTTCTCAACACAGGTGATTGTGTGGTTCCTTTAAGGTCCAAAGGGTGTTGGGACAGCTCAAGGCTCCAGGAAATGACCCACCTTCTGGGAGCTAAACTGTCCTTCAGCATTGCTCCCGCTCAATCCTTCGTTTGTCTCTTGGTCCACTTTTGTCCCTGAATAGGCTGCACTTTTCTTTTCTTTTCTTTTCTTTTCTTCTGCCCACTGGGTGAAGGGTCGCCTCATCGGTTGGACATCTGAGAATGAAAGGAGCTTCTAATCTCCCAGCACTGGGGGGGGGGGAGAGATATCACAGAAAAAGCAAATATTTTATGTACTGGTCTGTGGCTCAAAAAGGGATCACTGAAATGTGAATGTTTTTTATGTGCTTTGGTGCTTAAACATGTTTAACCTTCCGTTGCCAATTACATTTTGGCTCCAGTTTGAAGATCTGCTTAAATCCTGACATGCACCCCTCATGTGAACACTTCATGTACCCCTCCTACAAACTTGCAGTCCATGTAACCAAAGCTCCCGTCTAACTATTTTTTTTCTTTCCATGTTCATAGAAATGAATTAGTAATAACTGAGTTTTTTGCACTGTGCCTGGAGGCCTGTAGCCACTTAAGATCCTCTTCATCTTTTCCATCTTACACTTCCACAGGTAGCTACTTGAGTTACATGTGGTTCGCTTCTTTTATTTTCATTTGTTTTGTTTTCTTTTCTCAGCATTTACAAAGACACCTGACATGTACAGAATACATAAAAAATGTAATGCCAAAGTCACAAAGACTAACTGCTCCGAAGACCTTGAAAGCATGCAGTCCACAACACCCACAGTAAAAGTCAGACAAGGACACAAATCTCTGTGTAGAATTCACTTTCTAAGAAGCCTTGACTATGAAACTGGTTTGCTGTTGCTCATATAGTGCATGTAAATATTTACATTTCAGTTGCTTATTTAATTGATGTTTTTCTCCAAAGCAGCTAGCAATGTTCATCCATTTATAAAGCAGTGAGCACCAGGGATGAGAAGTGTGAGCTCAGCCTGGGAGTGTTCGGCCAATGCAACACCTGTGCAGTTTTCGGGGCTTCCTTTACAGCTCAATGTTGTTGTATTTAAGTCTTTCTAAAGTGCAAACAATAACTGAGAGTTATCCCAAATATTTCTATTATTTTCAAACTGTTGTTTAGCTGACATCTGAGCCCAAAGCAGCTCACAGTATCTGAGCCATTTATACAGCTGGGAATTGTTAGGATGGATGATAGGATGGCGTAGTGAACAGTGGATTAAAAACTTGTCTATTTTTGGGCAGAATAAAATATGTTAGCAGTTTTTCTCAGTACAGATGGTCCCTGAGTTACGATGGCCCAACGTACAATTTTTCGACTTTACAATGGTACGAGACCATTAAGCAGGTGTATTAAATGCATTTTCGACTTACGATGTTTTTGACTTTTTATCGGAACGTAACTCCATCGTAAGTCAGGGACCGTCTGTAATGTGATTCAAAGACTTCTTGCATGTTTGGGAAGGGGAGGGGGGTTACAGCTCCCTTTGCTATGCCAGTGGAAGGAGGGAGCAGGATTCCATTTGTTTGTGCTTATAAATCAAGGTTCTAAACCACTAGACTGACTTCTACTCTTTTAAAAGCTCCTTCTGAAAGACATGAGAAGGAACAGCGCAGCTTCTTACACATCACCTTTCCTACGAGTCAGCCCTCCCCTCTTTCTCCAAAATGAGCAAAATAGATTGAGTTACAGATGTTTCAGGCGTAACCTTTTCACTACTCTGACTTTCTGGTCAGATTTGTCCGTGTTGCAGCCCTGTCTCAGCTTTCTTCCTAAGGGAAACACAAAATCGCAGAGCATTTCAGGCTCTCGTGTTACTGTCACGGTTTGTCAAACTGCTCAGCGAGTCATAAAATGGGGGAATGTTTGTCCAAAGCAGCACCACTTTTTTTTTTCCATTCAGCCCCCCTCATAACGCCGTCTTTTGTTCTGAGAAAACTTTTCATTTGGAAACTCGACAATGAGAGAAAGTGTGAGTGAGGCGTTGGGAGAAAAAGGGAAGGGAGGAGAGAAGGTGCCGACCTCCTGGCTCCAGCACCACAGAATTCCTTAGCAATTGCTCTCTCCAGATCAATCTGCTCTCTCTCTCAATCCCACCCTCTCCAGCTGCACACTGATCCCTTCCTATCCTGCTTTCCTTCTTGTTGCACTTTTGTGGAGGCTTGCAAGGAGTACCAACACTTGTTTGCATCTCACACAGCGGAAGACAGAAGACGACCCCAGCTTTCCATTTCAGTATGGCCTGGCCATCCGCTGCACTGCTTTGGCTGTTGCTCCTTTTTGCCGGCCAGGTGAACGCAGGTAAGAGATGCGATTATGGTTCATAGGAACATCCCAGAATGCCAAAAACATCCTTTAAACAGGTCAAAGCAACCAAACTGCCCAGTCAAAAGTTAATAGGAGATGGTTTGCTGACATACCAGTGCAACTGCATGTTTTTGGTAATTTTTGCTAAGCCTCATGGGAGATGATGCTATGATAAGTAGAATTCAGATGTAGGTTTGTGCTATGATGTTTACATGTTTGATGTTTGTTTCAGTGATGTTTTGTTAGATCACTTTCATAGGAGTAGTAAAGATCACACAAGAGCACGCGGTAAAAGTAACAGGGAGTGTGTTTCTCGCTGTCAACATCTGTTCAAAGGTGCATGAGTGTGTATGTGGGCAGGCTAGCTGTGTGTGTCTTTGAGCCTGCTTTTCTCTCTACGCCCATGGGTGTGTGTTCTAACGTGTCTCTCGGGTTAATTTAGGTTTTTGACACGGCAATGCTGTACACTTTAGTGAGTGTAGCTGCAGTGTGAAGCGTGCACGTCCAAGTGTTTGTGGATGAAAACTGACAGCAGAAACTTGGGGCTAAGACACCAAAAAGCTGATGTAAAATACTAAAATCTAATACTAAGAGAAGAAAGATTCTTAAGAAAAGAAAACACATGAGATAAAATATGAAGATGATTATAAGTGGCTTCAGGCCTCCAGACACACTGAAAATCTCAATTATTACCATTTCATTTTTACTAATAAAAAAATAAAAAGAATAGTTGGTTGGGAACTTTGGTCGTATAGACTGCAGTATGTAGGAGGGGTACATGCTGGGATTTAAGCAGATCCTCGGTGTTGTTGTACCCATGTTTTTCACACAGCCTAGCATGTATCTATGGTTGACATATGAATCCTTAAGGCTGTGTGATGTTTCCAGCTAGGAACAAAAGCCCATGATGTTCATGATCTTCTCACCTTGTGACTAACATTGTTGTGGATTGTTATGCTGCCCACATACCTTCTCGTTTCCAACAACATTTACCACCAGAGGCCCTGACTGCTGCCTTTGTCGCATCACTGGATGCTCCAAGGAACCATCTGCATGTGACTTCACTCCAAAGGAATGACCAAATACAGTAAAAACATGTTCAAACAATTTAGTGTGGGTTCAGTCTGACCATCCAACTGCCCACATGGTACCGATCCAGGAAATTCCAGCAGGTCCTAGAAAATCAGCCCCAAAAAAGATTTTCCACTGACCAGCCTATATTTTGTACTTGGTCAACCCTCCTTAGCAAATTATCCAAAATCTGTGTTTCATTTCGAATCCAAGTTGCCTGGAGGTCATATTACCAAACCAAAAGCAAGAATTCTGGCTGGGGTGTTCATATTCTCATTGCTCAGTCATGTCTTCTGTGCTGTGTGCTCAAGCTAAAGATATGTTGTGGATTTATTTTGTTTTTCTTGTGTCCTCATTTCACTACATATTAATTATTCTTCAATAATCTCACACAACACTGAACTCCCTTCAGTTATATGTGGACCCTCACATATAAATGTGGGTTCAAAAAATAGAAAAGGTTGGTCTCGTATAAACTATTTTTATTAAAAATGTATTTATTTTCATTTAAATTTTTATTTATTTATTTTATTTAGTTATACAGTCTATTTCTATTTTTAAAAATACATATGTTGTGTTGTGTTGCACATAATACCACATACTGCAAAGTACTGTTAATGATAGAATGCTGTAAAGCACTTGTTCATAGACTCATTTAGAACAGGCTAAATTCACTAGGATTAGAAACTATGTAGGTGGAATTCGAGACTTTACTTGTTTACTTGTTTTTATCCTGCCAGTCACAGTAACAACATACAAACAGAAATACACCAATCAGCTACAACACTGACACCACTGACAGGTGAAGTGAACATTGATTTTCTTGTTACAATGGCACCTGTTAAGGGGTGGGAGGGGATACATTAGGCAACAAGTGAACATTTAGTTGTTGAAGTCAATGTGTTGGAAGCAGGAAAAATTGGGAAGCGTAAAGATCTGAGCCACTTTGACAAGGGCCAAGTTGTGATGGCTACACGATTGGGTTAGAGCATCTCCAAAACAGCAGGAATTGTGGGAGCTTCCTGGAATGTGCCAAAAGTGGTCCAAGGAAGGGCAATTGGTGAACTGGTGACAGTATCATGGGTGCCCAAGGATCGTTGATGACCACCTGGTCCAATTCCACACAAGAACTGCCGTGGCAGAAACGGCTGAAAACCTTAATGCTGGCCTTGACAGAAAGGCGTCAGAACACACAGTGCATCACAGCTTGCAGCATATGGAGTTGGGTTGCCACAGACTGACTGGTCAGAGTGTCCATCCTGATCCCTGTGCACCACTGACAACAAGTCCGATCCGTGAAGGCCCCACCTTACAACTTACCCCAGTAAATGGTATTTTTATCATCTATAGTTTTTACACTGTGAGTTGCAAATGCTACATATGTCTTTATAGCAAGAAACTCTAACCAATACAAAGCATGATGGAAATTTTACAATAAAAAATAAATCCTGATGTTGAAGACGAGGGTTCTAAGCAAATGCGAGTGCTTTGTGCCTCCAAGTCTGAGGCGTCATGAACGGCTGCTGGCTGCACAGCGGTGTTCGCATGGGCAGGACAGTGGAGCGGAGCGGCGAGGCTCCATAATGAGAAACATGTGGAGTGCTGAGGACCGGGGGAGCAACGATGTAAAAGCGGAGAAGGAAAAGCCTGCACACAAGCCCTTTGCTCAATTAATGAGCGAAACAGATCAAGGAGTCCCTGTATGTGTTGGGAAAACACTGAATTCGCCCCAGTTTGCAGATAAAGAGAACCCGTGTGCTAAACTGGCTCCTTGCTTTCAAGTTCGAAATGTACAGAACACTTAAGTCAGTCTCCATGTCCCCATGGGGGGTAGTTGCCATAGTTACCAACAGTCCTCTCAACTGTACACAGCAGCTGTGCTCAGATGCAGCACGGAAACTAGGCTCGGTCTATACGGCACTTTTCGAAAGGCTGCCTTCGCTTGCTTTCATAGTCTGCTGCTTACTGACTAACTTGTTTCCTAACTTTACTCTAAAGACCAGTTATGCTGTTGGAAAGGGTAAAGGACTAAAGGGCTGCTGAAATTTGCCTATTGAGCAATGAAAAGAAAAATTAACATTCAAGTGAAATGTCCAGTATTTCGTGGTTATTAATCTGTGAAAAATCCCTTTTGTTACTCACTTGCAGGCCTGTAGCTGCCAGCAAATCTGCACCTGAGGTTCTGTGCGATGTCTGACTAAAGCAGGTGGGAACATTGCTGCTGCCACACATAATGACGCCTGCCATCCTGCACTGTGTTCTGCAGGACCTGAAACGGACATGCAGCCAGCAGGTGTCCAGTCCAGTGTTTGCCGGGGACACGACGCTCTCCATCACAGACTAGATGCTGTGGAGAAGGTAGAAGAGTCACCATCACTGTAGTGCTCACATCCACACATGAGCTGGAATGTCACGTTGTTACTCAAGGAATTGCAGTGTTTCCTATGTTTTTATTATGGATATCACAGCAGTGCATCAGACCTGGATTTGAATAAGAAGGCTTCTGGTATCACAAAGTTTGGTTTGATTTACAGTAACAGCCTTGAATTTGTTCAATAAATCTGCCTTCAGCATGAATTGAGGACATTTTCTGCCTAGCTTTCTGCTCATATGCACCTCTGTCTGGCAGCGCATGGAGGATACCGTTCAGAAGATGGAGGCAGAGATGGCTCTTCTGCTCGATGCGATCCAGACTCACGAGTGGCAACCGATTCTGGACCCTGACAGTCCCACCATTGACATCCTGGATGAGCCAGACAAGAGCACCGTGCCCTGATAGAAGAAGAAGGAAATCACTGCATACCTGCATTATACCTTAGAGTTAACTGTGTGATGGAAAGGACTGCTGTTTCAGTAAAACTGGACTTATATAAAGCAAAGTTTTATATGAACATTTTCTTCGTTTCAGGTTTTTTGTAATATTTAGTATAAAATAATATTTGTGCTCAACACTTTCCTCAGTAGTAAAATAAAAACAATCAAGTCCACCATTTTCTAAATTTTATCCTTATGTGTTTAAATCAGGATGTAGGACTCCAGTCCCTAAAGGCTGCCTGCAAGCTGCTTTTTCTGGTTTCAGCGCTTCACTGCTCTTCTGAAATGGACACCTGGATGCTTCCACCTCTTTGCTGTTTTTGGTGCTTCAGCCTCCCACCTTAAATGCATAAGGAATTATTTAATGTAAAGAGCAATTTGAAGCAAAGTAACTGTGCAGAATCATATTTTGTAATGGTTTAGAGGTTTAATCTTCGCTCACAGCTCGGGAATATTTAAAGGAACCAGATAGAAATTAGAACTTCTGCTCAGTACCTGTAGAACCCGGGTTTGAAACCCACCACTTGCTCTCCTGAATTCTTCCAGTGAGAATTATCCACCTGTACAGCATACATGGGTAAATCAGTGTAAGAAGCTTAAAATTGTAAGCTGCCCTGGAGAAAAGCATGAACCAAATAAGCGTTGCAGAAAAACCTTAAATAATCTCTTTACAGAAGCAGGGACACCCTGCCGGTCATGTTGTCTGCATCTAGGAAAGATGTGTATTCACTAACAAAAAGCCTGTTTTATAGCTTGTGCAACTTGGGCCAGCTGAGGCAGTAGTTTTAGCAAAGCATTTTTTAAGATGATTCTGCATTTCTTGCTTTGACACACACGCTTCCCAACAGTAATGCAAGTTTGCATTCAACCTGCTGCGCACAACCGGGCAAAACAGAAAGAAGAAGGCGGTGTTTATGTCAGGGTGGCAGGACACGGGCACTGGGAAAACAGGCCATCTGATATGTTTGGGGGAAACCCAGCACACAGCACCATGCACTCATGTTGCTCCTTGCTGCCCAGCATGAGCGGCACATTCCTGTGGACGTTCTCCACATCGGGGAATGGAAAGTTTTCCCAGAGGTGAAGTGAAAAAGGACAAAGTAGGAAAAAATGGAGAAAAAAAAAGCTGTTCCAGGTCTATTAAAGCCTTAAACTGGAGGTGAACACTCACATTTCTGTAAGAAAATATTTCCAAGACCAAAAATACAACATTTGGAAGGGAGAGACCTTGGATGACCCATTCAAACGTCCTGCACAGAGCAGACGAGAGTGAGGAAAGATCTGTGAAAAAGCTGCTGGTTCTGCACTTTTCCCAGCCACTCTGACAAAGATTGTCTGCACTGAGCAAGAAGAAGGAATAAACCAGTGTGTTAAGCTGGATTAATGGACTTTTTTGTACAAAGCTGCCAAAGATGCTTTGCATCAAGTGCCAACTTCAGGAATCTGAATAATGCAATTAGCAGATTTAGTTATAATATTAGGGTTAAGATTTTACAAAATGGGGCAGAAAAGGTCCAAAAGTTTCTGTTGGATGCAATGAGCTGCTGAGCTATGAGTTCAAATCTGGTTCAGTCTGTGCTTGTGAGGGTCCAATCCAGGGATTCTGTTTTCCTGCCACAGTCCAAAGATGCATTTCTGGTGTACTGGTGCCTCACTGTGTTTGTGTGAGACTGATTGTGTGTCCTGTTGCTCTGTTACGAGCGGGCATCCCAATGAGGGTCGATTTTTGGGATTTCCAACCACTGCATCATTGCAACCTTGCATTACACTTAGAGACAACCAACAAACAGCGTGCATGCTTTCAAAATTGAATCACAAAAGCATGTTATGGGAAAGTTTATTTCCTTATCAAAGCAGCACATTTAAATACAGTACACTGGGTAGTCTGAACAGATTCAAAGCATCGACATACAAGTGCATTTCTATCGAAAACTGGCATTGATGAAAATATGCACAATATACACTTGAAAAGACGGACGGAAACAGAATTCAATTTAAAAGCGTCTTCCTCCAAAACTAGACTTCTGTAAGAGGATTTTTACGTGTCAGATATTCCACTGTATCTGCTGTCCGGAAATGTAGTAATCCCATTATTTAATGAATAATCAGTGTTTCCCTGACTTACAGTGAATATTATGTAAGGTAACAGCCTGGTAAAATCCCTCATCTGATGCTACGTGATCAAATGTTTTACAGACCTACATTCAGGTTTTTAGTTTACAGATTACAGGAAATTTACATCTGTCGATTATATGCACAAATGGATGAAAAGTCAGCGACTCTCAACTGGGATGATGGGGAGTCGGAGAAGCTGATTCCGCCTCTGTGATAAAACCTGACAAAACGACAGCTAATATCTAAATAAAATGCAGCAGACAAATCGCTGGGAAGCGGTAAAATGCATGCTGTTCGATACCTTCATTTTGTAACCAATGTGCTAAGAACTGAAACCCAAAATATTAAAGTCCGGGAGGGAAGGGGTGGGGTTGTGTGTTGTGGGGGTTTGCTTTTTGGGCAGCAGTTTCACCTATTTCATCACCTTGAATAAGCTCGAATACTAAAATCCTTTAGCACAGGTGAACACGAAGGGTCTTCCGTCACTTGGTTTGCCTGTGGGATGAGGCTGCTCTTTCTCCTCCACTTTTCACGCTCGTGATCAAACCATTCGCAGAAGCTATCAGGAATAACAAGGACTCACAGAGTGTAGAAGTAGGAGAGGAAGACCTCCGCATTTCTCTGCAAGCTGACGATTTTCTCCTGTACCTGAGCAACCCCGAAACATCACTCCTGGTAGTTTTAAACACAACTTTCATCTTATAAAATCAATCCATCCAAGCCTTTAGCCTTGTGACCTGATGCTGCTCGTAATTCTAATAGAAAAGGAAAAGTCCGAGAGCAGTAAAGATGTACAGTATATCACAGCTATGGATTACTGGTGCATTACGTAGTCACCCTGGTCCTGGCAGCAACTTCTGAATCTTTCAGGACTTATTTGTCTTTGTAAATACTGACACATGCAAAATTCAACACAGGCCTCCGCTAGCAGGGGTAGGTTTAAGATTTCATGAAATTTAGCTCCAACTCTTCCTCTTGCCTCTTTATTTCTTTCTTCTAGAGTGCTGTTGACTAAAACTAATGCCTCCCCCCTACTGACCAACAAAATTCCTGTCAGATCAAAAATCGCTTCCGGTATTATTACATTAAATTGGCATTTAAAAAATGACACCATGAAATGTTCTTATTTTATATGCTATTAACACAAGCATAAGGTTTTGCTTTATGAACAGCTATGCTAATGGTTTAAAAAAAAAAAAAAAACCTCTGGCATATTTACCTACAAGTTGTGCCTGCACACTTGAAGAAAGGAAAAATTAAACTGAATTTACCCTGAATGAATACTGACTTCATACACTGATATCTGACGGACAGGTGTTCCACATAAAACTGTGGAGAAGGTGTTATGATGTTAATATTTACATGTGTAATTTCTGTTAAATTTCATATTTGTTTCAGACCATTCCTTGTGATCAGCAGTAAGAGTCTGCATCTCACTTTAACTTCCAGCACAGACTGTCCTTGTCCATAGTTGCTAACCTCACAAATCTACAAATAAAGCCGCTGGATTATCATTTGGCATGATCAGAGCCTGCAAAATGAACAAGAGTCACCTTCATACTCATTTTAAATTGGCCACTCTTTCATGTTAAAGTTGTTCTTAAAATTACAGCAAAGAGAGCTTCTCCAAATACACAACAAATTTAGAAAGCGTTAGTGTTTTTACTCAGGATGCCAAACATATCCGGTCTGATAGAAACTCATAAGAAGGAAACCTACAAATATCACTTTGTACAAAAAACTGAAATAAGATTAAAAAATGAGAAATGTAAAATATGAACATTACACCTTTTTTATTCTCTTGTCACTTTTTTCTTTTTTTTTTATTTCTGCTTGTATTGTCCTGTGTTTTCCTACCAAGCTCATGGCAGTAAAATGTCCTCAATGGTGCAGGAGGGTTTTGATGGCTTCCAGGAGAGTCTACAGCTGCTTACAGGTGACCTTCTACAAGATGCACATATTTATGAGATAAAAAAGTCAACAACCAGAGTTAATGTTGTTTGTGAATTAAAAAGTCGGGGTACCTGGTGAGGGCAAACCAAAGAAACACTCCTTTGGCGAGCTGTACTAATACAGCTTGCCTGAAAAACCGAAAACAAAGACACTCTGCTGTATGTGAGCAGGCGGCAATAAGTATGTGACTAATACAACTAAATAAGTCATGTTATAATATACAGTACATACATCAGCACAAATGCTCTGAGGGCAGTAACACCTTGATTCCCGTTCTAGATGTGTTGTAGAGTGATGAAGGGTTTAGAGAGACAGCACCAAAAAAGGTCATTAATACACTACACCTATACCCCCAGTATTCGAGCTTCCAGTTTCCAAGTTCCCAGTATAATGAGGGGTCTATATGAGTCCCAACATAATGAGCTCTAGCTGCGTGGAGCTGCAACACATCAGAGAAACACTGAAAATTAGCACAAGTGCGAGTGCAAAGCTGTGTGATCGGCATCTGCATCTGTTGTCACCCTTTGCCTTGTGGGGCCCGTGTTCAAATGCAGTTCACACTTTTCTCATTTCATTTACAGTAATCCCAGTTATCCCAATCTAATTCGTCCCTGAAAACATGTCATATACCACATTTTCAGATACTGAATACACTTCCCGGCCAAAAAAAAAAAAAAGTCACCACCTGGATTTAACTCAGTGTTATGATCTGGAGTTGCTTCAGTTGGTCAGGTCTAGGTTCAGCAACGCTATGTGCCCAAATATGAGCTCAGCGGATTACCTGAAAATATTGAATTACCAGGTTTTCCCATCAATGGATTTTTTCTTCCAAGATGGCAATGCCAGGATTCATTGGGTTCAAATTGCGAAAGAGTGCTTCAGGGAGCATGAGAGAGACATCATTTCCACACATGGATTGCCCACCACAGAATCCAGACCTTAACCCCGTCAAGAATCTTTGGGATGTGCTGGAGAAGACTTTATGCAGCGGTTTGACTCTCCCACCATCAATACAAGATATTAGTAAAAAATTAATGCAACTCTGAACGGAAATAAATGTTGCGACACTGCATGAGCTTATCGAAACGATGCCACGGCGAATGCGTGCCATAATAAAAGCTAAAGGCTCTCCAAGAAAATATTAGAGTGTGTGACTTTTTTTTTGGTCGGGCAGTGTAAAATTAATAATAATAATAATAATAATAATTATTATTATTATTATTATTATTATTATTATTTGCTCCCAGCCCATCCGAAAACACCTATATAACCATCACCCAATAATTTCAGCCTGATAAAGCACTGTAAACAGCAGTTACCTGATGAGAAAGCACTTAATGTTGTCAATAGTTTGCATAATTTACAGTATTTTGCATGCTAGTGCCACCACCAGCATATAAATAAGTAGTTTTATGAAAACAATTAAATTTAGTTTAAAACATTGCAGATAACAGCTTAAACAAACAAGGCTCACAGCTTTTACTGGGGATCATGCAATGAGATGAAGAAACTGGGCTTGTGGGTTTGCTGTGTGGAGGAGGGAGGTGGTGGCATCAGTTGTCTCCTTTGGGGATATAAAACAGTTAAAGGAGGGGTGGGCTAGATAAAGGGCAAAAAAATCAAAGTGAAACTCTGCCTTCATGTAACTAATGTCTTTCGGTTGTGTTCTTGAAGGCAAGGCCCCTGCTCGTGTCAATGTCACGTTCTGTAATTGGTGAGATCATTGCATTTGCAGCTATAAAGCTTCTTTTAAAGTTTTCTTCTCCTCCTCCTCTTCTGCTGAGGACAGATGGGCACCAGCTGAATTATCTAACTTAGATCACAGTAAATGTGGTGACGCCGTACAAGTGCATTCACATGGAGCAAAACCAGTAGAAACAGCTGATAAGACACCAGAAGAGCAGCATAGAAGAAGAGCACTAAAGGTTACCACATTCACTGATGTAGCACAGCACTAAACAGATTCCACCACACACACAAGGCGAGCATGGAACTTTTTGTTTGTTTTCTGAATGATTTTTTTTGGCTGCAGTGAATTGCATCGGGCAGATCAATGCGTAAATTGAGAAGCAGCATTAAAAATAAATAAAATTTCGTTTTGTAAATCATGTGTAAATCAATGGATGGCTGTAATGGAAACTGCTGTCCGATATTTGAGTTTGCAGTATTTCAGCAATATCTAGGAACAGGTTCCACCCAGATACCAAGGTATAGGTGTATATGACGTCACATGACCAGTATGAAACAAAACAGATTAGTTATACCTTTAATAATGAATAAAGAAATAAATCTGTCCAGTCAAAGTTTTGGTCAGATATATGGATTCTTGGGAAACAGTGGCAAATGGACCCCAGTGTTTTATTCTGAAAAATTTGAGGAATCTCATGAGGAACTGTGTGAGAAAAGGACAGATGTACAAAAGACATGAACAATGTGTAACATAAGCAGATGGTTGCAGCTATAAACCAGGAGTCTTATTGCACTATGATGTCATGCTTCTGTCTTCATGGGTCAGCTTGCTCCCCCAAAGATTCCCCATGCTTAATTTTGCATAGAAATTACAGCCTATTGTACAGAGGGGAGAGGAGGTCAGGCACCTTTAGGTGTGTGTAGAGGCCCTATCCGTGGGTGATTCAGAGGAAAGTAAGAGGAGAGGTTGTGTTTATAGGTAACTCCAGCCATTGCTACAGAAATGAGCTACAAGTATTTATACGCCAGCCAAGTAAACCAGTGCAGAAGAGGCAACAGAAGAGGCACCTGGAGGCACTAGTGGGCACTGGGGAGGGCACAGGTGCTAGCAGCTGCCAGATGATGAGCAGACAGAGCGACACATGTTTAAGGTAGATGTCTCTGGTTCTGCCTCATCCTTCACGGCCCCCCCCGCCTCACCGTCGGCCTCCTGCTCCACCGCCCCCCCTTCGGCCTCCACGTGCCCTTCGGCTTCACTTTGGAGTAAACGGCTCTCCACCTCTCGCTTTTTCAATCTGCAGGACAAACACACAAAGACACAGAAAATTACATTAATGCTCCAAGGCTGTATTCCCACGTTTCTTCTTTGTCAGAAAAGGAAAACTGGAGGATTAAAGAAACAATGCTGATCTCAATTGTGCAGTCAGCTGATATTAATTATCAGTTTAATTTTAAAATGAATCTTAAAGTCAAGGAAAAGTTGGCATGGCCTTACTTCTCTCTGTTGAAGATCATGAACTCCTGCTGCACTGCTTCCAGGCATTCCTGCAGATAGTCAGTTTCCTAGGAAAAGAGGAGACCTGAGTCTTGCCAGAGACAAAAGTAGAACAAAATACATGGGTTGACTTGGGCTGATATGTCCAACGGGTTCTGCATGCGGGCAACAGGCAACCCTCATTTCCAGACTCTAATTCATTCTTGAAAAAAGACTAAAAAATGAGAACTTGGATAATGGGAGCGTATTTCCAATTTTTTCCAATTTAAAAATAATGATGGGTTCGGAACCCACGCCAAATATCCCTCTCCAACGTCATCCATAGGTAGAGGTAGCAAAACCTGCAACACATAAAACGTGCTCTATATGAATACCTTTAATATTTTTCACTAATATTAAAGGTAGAGGATCTGTTTTCTGTTTGGTTGTGTACAGATGGTCCCTGAGTTACAATGGTGTGATAGCAATCTGCATTCAGTAGAGACCATACTTTGAATTTTGATTTTTTTCCTGGGCAAGCGATTGAGTGACTGCGAGAGTTTGAAAAGGAGCAGAATTAGCAAGACTGTCACGCCCACGGGTGCTGCGAGACCGCCACGTGCACGGTCTCTCCGCCCCGCCTCCTGGACTGAGCGCCTGCAGGTGGCGCACTTTATTGCGGACACTTTAAAAGGGCCCTCCCAGGCCTTTACCGGTGGCTCAGTCTACTCAGTTTATTGTCTACTACTGTTTTTTCGTTTCAGTAACTGGTTATTCTCTCACCAAGGCTTTGTGTTTCCTGGTGCTGTTCAGCTCGCCTGCCGTGACGCTTGTTTTTGGTTTTCAAGCACCCTTGTTTTGGCCTGTATTTTTCCTTGTGTGCCATTAAAGCACTCCTGGTCTTTCCGTCCAGCTGTTTGTGTCCCGCGATTGCTTCCTCCACGACTCCCGGGCCATCGAGCCCCGTGACAAAGGCTGACACAGAGCTACACTGAAAGTTTTGCCATAGCTGCCGAATGCACAAATTCACGCATTTACACAGTATGATACAGTATGATACGCTGTTGAGAAGCTGTCAACATTATTATTGCAGGAAAAATCCTGAGGTTTTCCACTTCATTTGTAAACATTTTTTCCAAAAACGTCATGATTATTGTTTTTCTGTTTCTTTAATAAGTTATACTGAAACTTTTTTTTTTTGTCATTGTTATTATTATTTTGCCTTTTTTGCACTATATCCTAGCTATTTGGGGGGGCATGATTATGGAGGATATGATGATATAATAACAGATTATGAGGTGGCACCCTAACTCAACAGGGGGTCCTACTGCCAGGCAACTTCAGGGTTGCTTGTTCAGTATTTGCCTGGGTTTCCTCTCAAATTTCTAAAGCAAACAGTTTGGGTATGCTGGGGTCACACACTGAACTACTGCTCAGGTGTTGTTCACTGCAGCCATTCTGATGAAATGGAAGTCTTATCTTCGATGTCCAGTGACCCACATGTTTCTAAGGTGGCTTTAAGCAGTCACACAGCTACTCACAGACTGAGAGTCTTTGCTGTTGTCTCGCGATCGGTTCTTGGCCAAACGTTTCTTCTTCTTGTGAAGCGGGCGAGACTCCAGGATCATCTCCTCGAGTTCAAAGGTGGGGTCACAGTGGAGACGACCTTTCTTTAAAACAGGAACACACACATGCAGAGACGCACAGGAGCGCACACACAAACACACAGACACACACAGACACAGACACACAAACACACACACACAATCATACTGACTGAAGCACCATTGCAAAACAGAGCTTTTAGAACAAAACTCTATAAATGTAGATGTCCTTAAGTCCAATGTTATATAAGTGTGTGCAAAAAGTATGTGTATATTATTAGGTTCAAGTCTTTGTGTGTGTGTGTGTGTGTGTGTGTGTGTGTGTGTGTGTGTGCGCGCACGCGTGCGTGCCTCTGTGTATGTATGCGTGAATCTGTAAGCACACTTTTAAAACCTGCTCACATTAGGGACAAACCCAGGCTCTGCCTTCTTCTCACACACTGCATCCCAGCTGACATCGGACATGTAGGGCGCAGCCTGCATGTGGGAGAGGCAGGAGATGCGGTGCTCCGGGTTGACGGTCAGCAGCTGAGGGACACAACGAGCCATCGGTCAGTAACCTTCCTCCTCATGGGATCTCCAGCACAGCATAAAGGCCAACCACAATTAAAGAGCAGCCCCGTCATCTATTAACATTCAGAAATAGATTCCCTAAGTGTCCCGCCTGTATCCTGCTTTATCCATCCGTTGTCTGGTTCAAGTCTCAGAGCGGAACAAAGGAGCTATAATTGGAAATTCAATTAAAAGGATATCATTAAAGGGGTTCACACCTCATCCACAGTGCAGCCACGTGTAATTACATCACGGTGGACAAACTGATCTCTATGGGGCAACTGCTGGCTTCACCAAAAGCAGTGCTACTCCTTCCTTTGAAAGCTGCTTGACTTGTGTGTAACTCTAAATTCTTACAAAAACTAAAATCTATCACCAATCTAAAATACATGAAAAAGCCGTGTTTCTTATTTACACAGCAGTGAGATTTTCCCCTATTTTGACACGGATGCCTTAATTTTTATTTGTGCTAAATTAATTTACTGGAATTTGCTTTTTATTGTATAAAACTAAACTGGAAAGGGAGGACAATTTGCCTCACTTCCCTGCCACAGCTGCCAACAGAGGGCACTCAAAAGCTACTTAAAAGCAGCGACTGCAGTCGACAAAATATTGAACAACTAAAGGAAAAGTTCAATCCTTTGTTCAAACTGAACAAATGGGAAAAAATGCATTTTGAGGTTCTACTCACAGCAAATTATTACATAATTAATTGAGGTTCATTCAAAAGGAAATAATTGTAATGCATCTTTGTTAACTGTAAAAAAAAAGCAATGAAAAAACATCAGATCATTTGCATTTATATTTATTCACTCAGCACAGGTTTTCCTCCAAAGCGGCATGCAGCTCGGAGTAAACAAAAGTGCATTTCACTAAAACGTGGAGCAGCAGGGATATGAACAGGCAATCTGGTTAATAGAGTCTGAAACAAAAACCAGAGGTTTATCCAACCTCCTATGTCTATGATGTGCTTAGGAACCTGCAGAGGGGCATTTGTTGAACCACCAGGCTACCTGCATGGTGGTCAGCAAATCCTAACCAAGCAGCTTCACACAGTGGCCAGTCTGAGAAGTTACTGAAGGCACCACCTACTGCATACAGATGGTCCCCGACTTACGATTTTTTGACTTTACAATGGTACGATAGCAATCCACATTCAGCAGAAACTGTACTTTGAATTTTGATTTTTTCCCAGGCAAGTGATATGCAGTACAATATTCTTTCGTGATGCTGGGCAACAGCAGAAATCCACATCTCCCAGTCTGCCACTCAGTCACTCATGCATACAATTAATACTCTATAGTGTTCTATGTTGCCAGAATTTTTTTGGAAGCCCCCCCATATCTACTCTGTGTTCTGTGCATCCATCCTGTCTACTAAACGCACATCTGTGTCTATGTCTCCTGACAGCAGTATGAAGGCGGAAAACCCGTAATGACTTTTAAGGTAGGCTAGGCTCTGATGTTCAGTAGGTGTTATGGCAAGGGTTGGTGGAAGCAATTGCAATACACCATGGTAATAAGTTTAAGTTTTGTTAAACTCTTTACTGAGTGTTGTTTCCAACAAAGAGCATTGCTGTTGGTCAGGAGCTAGTGCTAAGCGACTGGGAGTGTTACCACGTAACATCTTTTTGCTAATAATGGCCACATGCAGTGCAAATCACAGCCAGAAACTGATCTTCTCATCCTCCTGCAGATGGATATGCTTACCTTCCTCATGAGGGACACTAGATCCTTGGACCAGGCAGGGCAATACTGAACACTGACTGTGCTGAACAACTGGATGAGAGACTCCACAGAGTTACTGGAATGGATGTCATATGGTCTCTGAGAGGGATAGAAAAGGTGGGGATCAAGACACTCAATCCAGGCATATAGTCTAGACAAAAGAGAACCCAAAACTTCCCGCCTCACTTACCCATCCCCGAAGGATCTCATAAACCGTAACCCCTAGTGACCACCAGTCCACCTCAAAGGCATAGCCACTTCCCCCATTCATGTAGGACTGGAATATCTCTGGCGCTGTTACCAGATAAGAGTGAGAAAGCGGCAAACCACAGGTAATGAAGTCACATGCACGAGGTCTTAACCTCACGTACAGTATGATCGGATGCTGTACAGCAGAAACGTGTTTAAGCTGCATTAAGTTGATGTATGGCGCTCAATTCCTACTGTGTTCCATTTACAGAGAGAGGGTGACGTCACATCCTGAAGTCATTAATGTCACCCAGGACATATGAGTCTGGCGCAGGGGGCTGCACGCTGTCACCTAAGCATGTTTATTGCATGAGTCTCCAGCTTAGATGACTAAATGGTGCACAGCAGTGCGTCTGCCATCTAGTCATCAAATAAGATAAAAAAGATGCTTGGAAGATAAATTTTATTTTTATTTTAAATTAGAATAACAAACTTTAAGATTTTAAATGTGTTCATAATGAATGTATGTATACATTTAAGAAAACATCCATGTTTGGGTGAACTTGAATATTCTCACCCATGTACGGCTTAGTCCCAGCTAAGGCAGTGGCTCTTTCTCCATCCTTTACTATCGTAGCAACGTTGAAGTCAGTGAGATGAGCATGACCTGGGCAAACAAAGCATAAAATTAATTAAAAAGGCGAAAACTGCTAAAAATCCAATTTTAAACAAATCTTTCAGGTTGGCAGTAGGCAGATGTGCTCTTCAACCTCTATAAAAGCAAGTGGGAATCTGAATTCAGGTTTAACTTGATTTGTTCATAAATCCAAAGCCATTTTCACTCTTGTTCAGAATCCATAAAAGAATAATTGTACAGATTTGCTTTGATTTATGGTTTGGACATATAAAAAGCTCAGATAAAGCTATAATAAAATTATAGTATGGCAATAAACATTTTTCCTCTAAAACATTACAGTTAGAGATAATGTAAAATGACAGAAAAAATGCATTTCCACATATTTCCACAACATATTAATCAATCCTGGTGGCTGACAGTTTGTCCTGTATGTGCGTTTGTCAGCTTCTAGCCACTTTCAACTTTAATATATACACAACCAAACGGTTAGCAACACAGATGTCCCTTGATTTATTTATGGATTAGGTTCTGTAAAAAATTCAGATAAACTTTTACTTTTTATTTTAAATTTATGAAACACTTTATACTACACTAACTGATTTAAAATTACTAAAAATAAACACATGCTGTCTCCACAAGCTCATATTTAATGCCAGCTGATTCACTGTATAAACAAGTTCAGAGTTTGATGTCTTCTTATTCAAGGACAGCCACAGGCACAAGACACCAACTGTAAACACTGTGGGAGTGAGTTGAATGATGGCATCCTCACACGGCGGAGTTTTGGTGCATCTTACTGGCAACTAACAGCAACTAAAATTAATTCATAATCTGGGAAATCTGCACATCTTCAAAAACATGTACAGTAGCTGAGATGTTTGCATCTGAACAAGCCAGTATATTATAGAAACCTTCAAATTAACACAAAAAATCCAATGTCCTGAAAGCTGTATTTTACAGATTATTTCAAAGCAAGGATGGTGAAAAGTTCTGAGCTGATAAAACATTGCTGTGATGAACTGTAAGCTTCTGATGCAACAGCTGAAGTGACTCCAAAACACTGTAAAAACAGAACAGCATGTCTTCGCCACTTGGTCTCAGTGTTGGCTTTTAAATATTATGGAGTATCTGTCATGAGCGCAATCTCCATCAGGGAAAAAGAGGCACTTTACAGCTGGCTGGTTCAAACATCTCCAGAACATCGCTTTGGATCACTTCCTACTGTTCTCACAAGTTGCAGGCCAGCAGTTTCTTTGCATGCAGAAGCACAGTTATTCTCACTGACACACACGGGAAAATGCAGGAACACAGACCAACACAGACAAACATAGCAGAACACAGACAAATACAAACATAGAAACAACCAAATAGAGAAATACAGAAACAAATGAACACAGACGAATGCAAACAAACAGACAAACACAGACGGATGCAGACAAACATAAACATAGACACACAGAAGCAGATGAGTACAGGCGATCAAAAGCAAACACAGATGAAAACATGAAAACATTCACAGACCAATACAGGCAATCACAAAAGCAGACAAACCCAGACAAATGCACACAGACACCCAACACCAGAACTTCTAACCTTTTTCATCCAGAAGAATATTGTCTGGCTTGACATCCCTGGAAGGCAAAAATAGCACAACATAAGGGTCATTACACCTGTATACAACCTGCCATTTTTAGCTCAGTTGACAGATTTGGTCATTACGCTGAACGCACTCTATGTCTATGTAAGGCTGAAAGATGTGTATCTTCTGTAGGTTGGAAGTCCTGTGTGAACCATCAGCTCCCCTCACTGCTGACATACCAGTTTGCTTGGAATATTCAGTGTGTGATGTGCCTTGCAGGGGGTTTGGCTTGGTACCTTTACAGGCTACACACTGGCAGAAAAATATCACTCTTTCCATGCATTTAACAAAAGCTACTATAGTTATCCACAAAATCCAAGATTTAGGTGACGCTGGCATGATAATCCACAGTTATAGCTTTTGTAGGCGATGGTGTGATTTGCGTGTGTGTGTGTGTCTGAGTGCATTTGGTGTGAAGCAAACATAACACAAATCAGAAGAAAGCGGAAAAAAATCGCCCTGAATCCTCACAAAATGTCCCAGATGTTTCTTCACATTTGCTCATTACCTGAAATCACCGTGAGGCTTAGCACAAACAAACCATTCTTGTTTTCAGGCCTGGCCCTCCACTCCCTAACAAATCTAGCATTGCAGGTTACCTTCTCCATAGAGTCCAGCATACTTTACATTCACGTTATTTACACAGCTCAATATCGCACCAACAAAGACAAACTGGACAAAGGAGTTGGAGAAACGATTCTCTGAATGAAAGTCCAAACGTGCGCTTTATGGCTATTAATAACATGTCGCTAAGAAGTTCCTCGGAGCTACAGGCTGAGACCACAAAGGTTCTTAAAATATAAAGAACCCCTTTCCAGAATTGTTGCAGGAAATTCTATTTAACACCAAAAATGCAATTTTACATGGAATATTAACCAGTAAACACATCCATTGAGCTGGAATTTCTAATCTTGCAAATCCTGTTTTTCATAAATAGGCAAAGGAGACCTGGAGTGTTCCCTTCCTGACCAACTTCTACTGAGGGTGTAATATCGCAGGCTTTGTGGCTGTTGCTAGGAGACATTTCATCTAAGTTGGTGCAACAAAATAATTGCATAGTATTCTGCTGTCAGAAAACCACAGCGTGGAACAAAATTGTGGAGAAGTCTGCCAGATATTCTTACAGTACTTACTGCTCCTGCTGCACAAATAATGTGTCAGAGCAACGGATTTGTCATTAATGCTGGGATAAAAAAAGGAAACAGTTCAGCCTTGGGGTGGAGGGGGGGTGTTAGTCAGAGTGTGTTTCCGGCAAACTTGAGCTAAAACTCTTATCTGTCTTAAAATTGGAGATTTTTGTCAGGTTGTGGTGGAAACCTGACCTGAAATCTAATAAAGACTTGGAAGAGGAATTTGTGTTTCCCCAGGGACCGAACGGTTCGCTGTCTATAATAAAACTGTGACATAGGGTGTGAGCGGAATGCAAAATATCACAAGACAGAACCGACGTCCAAAGGTTTCACAAAGAAGAAGTTTTATCCCAAGTCAAAAAACGTACCCGATGCAACAGACCGTTTTTGCAAGCGCCTGCCGGTGGTTAAATGAAGAGAAGCTATGCTATCATTCATTAATTCCAGACACCTTATAAGAAATGGCTGTCCCGCACACCATTTTTCTTTTCGACTTAATGTAAAGCATCATCTGTGAACAAGTTTCAACTACACAAACCCACCCATCCCTAAATAAATCAACACTGATGTAAGTATGCTAAGATTTTGAGACTATCGCCCTTAGCATATTGTCGCACCGTGTGTGGGTTTTTTCACAGTTTTTTAAACCACGTGTAACGGTCTCGCATGATTCTGACACAAGTTTTAAATCTGTGTTTTTCCTGCGCATTCAGGCTCCTTGTTCGCATGCGGTTTAAAGACGCCCACCTGTGGATTATGTTTTGGCTCTGTAGGTAGTCCAGGGCCAAGGTCATCTCACAGATGTACAGCTTCACTGCCTCCTCAGTGAACTGCACGTTTTGCTGGAGGTGATAGCGCAGGTCCCCACCCAGAAGCAGATCCACAACCATGAACATATCTTCTTCATCTTGGAATGAATACCTGGGACAAAGGAGACGGGTTAGAGGGCAAAATCACACGTCTGCATGATGCAGCTTACATGCATGCCAAAGGGTCCTGAGCCCCATCATGCCCACAAGGCTCACTGTCAATCACAGCACTTGCAAATACAGCCAACGTGAGGGTGAGTTGGGACCAAGTTCCTGTCTATATTTTGATATATGTTTATGTTAGTGTGTATGTGTACGAGCACAACTGTGCACCTATAGAGAACAGACAGTCAAAACTCTCAGAGGACCCGTCTGACAACCGACTTGACTGGGTTAAAAAATGCAGAATATGGATGTTTAAGAAACAAAAGCTGGTCCTACGGACCAAAGAAAGTAACAATGTGAAATATTTGGGAGCAAAGCTAAATATCTGTAAGATGAAGCTTAGCACACAATTCCTCTGCATGATTCCCACTAGCCAGCAGGGAAGGGGGTGATGTCCTACTCTGGTGCAGTTTTGCTGCTCATAGATCTGGCGAGTTTTGATGAATCCATTGCAACCCAAACCAGAGTGGCAATAACTGCATATTTCAAAGCAACAGCTAGTCGAGCACTCCTGCATTCTTCGCCGGTGTACAGAGCCCCTTGCAGTAGAATTATCTATCAGAGAAGGGAAGGGAAGGCCAACTCAGACTAAAGACTGAGGTGTGAAACAGGCAGGAGAAGTTTCCCATCAATGTGCCATATAAATAAATACACTGCGTACTTGTGCACACACGCTGAAATGTTAGTTTATTAGGTACATCTATCTAGCAGTGCGCTGCACCTGCTTTGGCCTTCAGAACAGCACCAGTTCATCTAGGTGTGGATTTGTTATTTGGATGTTTCAAAGTTGTACTATGTGGAAATAATCACATTGCGCAGTTGCTGAATTTTAGATGGCTGCAGTTTTGCTGCAAGCAGCCCTTTCCATTTTAATCCAAAGATGCTTGTGTTGAGACCCGGGGACAGAGCAGCTCACTGAAGCAGTGAAGACTTGCTGTCATGTTCCCAGATCCATTCAGTGAGGGTACGCCGTGCAGCATGGTGCTTCATCATGTTGGACGTATTTATCCCGAAGGTGGGTGACTTGGTCATTAATAATGTTCAGATACTCTGTACCGTTTGGATGTTCTTCGGTAGATATCATGAGTCCTGTAGGTGCCAGGAAAATATTCCCCACACCATCATGTTGCCACCACCGCCCTTTGCTGTTGACACCAAACAGGACCGATTCATGGACTCCGTAGTTGTTGCTTGTGCCAAATTCAGATCCTTCTATCAGCACGATGCCAAAGGAATCATTCCTCCAGTGTTGATGCTTCTGTGTCCACTGGAGACACCGGAACTTTCTTGTTCATCACATTGGTATCAGTACTTAACACGGTCTTCAGCTGTTGTACCCCGTTTGAGACAAAGGACAATAAATGGTGTATTCTGAGATGACATTGTGGACACCAGTGTTGAACTTGGATGTGATTTGCCTGGTTTTGGAGCCGTCTGTTTGCTTGCAGGATTCTCACTATTCTCCCTTCACCCCTCAGATTCACAAGATGTTTTCATCCACATGATCGCTGATCGCTGGTTCTGCTTTTTTTGCTTTTCTCACCATTCTAACAAAATCCGTTTCCATGTAAGCAAAGGACTACAGCCATTTAGGAGATGTGACACCCAGCATGCCTAGTGCCAACTATCCTGCCACATTCAGAGTCAATAAGGATGTTAGAAATCCTGATTCGAGCCACACTCTGCAGTCACATGAATTATGACTTGTTGGAAAGTACAGTTTGTGTTGGGAGGGTGTAATACCCAAAACTGGCAACTCGGTATATGTACAAGTTTGTCCTGTGTTACATGAGCATGTTTCTAGCAGCATCCATAGACATTCAGGATACAGTATGTACAGTATGTGTGAGCACATGTACACATTTGTAGGTATGGCAGAAGGCAGTGGATTGCTCAGCGGCAACGAATAACAGGCAAAACGGTCAAGCGTTTGCACATTTGCTCCACCACACTGAGCATCTACAGTTGCTAGGTTTTCAGCTCTGCTCAGCTTTCTTACTTGGCTTAGAGAGCTGTCTAATTAGCAATTTCTTATTTTCTTGCTACATTTCGGTTTAAATAGGCTGGAGTGCCTTTCCATTTGGATCGATTGTGCGGTGAAGGATCCGGCTGGTGCAGCGGTCTGCTTCCAGGGATCAAGCTGCGGGACTTTGTGTTCCGTAAGACCTGCAATCATTACATCACACCGAGCAATGGCTCACCTATGTACTGCTTATCCAATTTGCATTGTCATTACCACTTGCCTGAATGACAATAACTTTTTCATTTCATTTTAGAGATGCAAAGATTTTTTAAATGTTTAAAAAAAAATAATAATAATTTTGTCATTACACAAGCAGACCAAGCTTGGTTCGGTAAAAGCAAACACATCAGTCACAGGCACTTCAAAGTGATATAAGGGGGTCAGAAAACAGGCTTGTAAAAAACGGTTAAACTCTTTTGGTCTTTTTTTTTCTCCGTGAACATCATTTTGCAACAATGCCGAAACAGTGGGCTTCCTCCCAGCATGAGCACAAATGAAAGCTAAGCGTTTAGTCTGGTAAAGTCATGACCCTCAGTTCTGCTCAGACACTGCAGGAGGTCAGAGCAGCTCCGGAAGGAACGGCGAAGCCAGGAGCAAAATTTGCAACGCGCTTGACCGCTTTCCATTCACTAATTAATACTTTAGCCTTGTTATTAAAATTGTGTTTTTTACATCTTAAAGGCATATTGAGTGGCCACTGTGGAATTAGACAGCTGAGTTATCCAACTGAGAAGATTCCACAACACTCTGTGAGAAGCAAAAAACATGAAATGTTAAAACTATAGAGGTGCCTGGGAAGACTTTTTTTTATGTATTCATCTTACTGAAAATAAAAAAAAAATCACATTTTTACATTTCCTCCCTTCTGCTGACCAACAGTAAGAATACAGGCTAGACAACAATGCTGCACCTGTCAGTGCTCACCTCCCTGGGAGATTTATCTCATGCTGAGATAAAAGAACCACGGGAATCCCACAGAGCCTTTGACTGGTGTATGAAACAGTGTGGTAAATTAGCAAATGTATTAATAGATATTAAGCTGTATTGCACTGCTATGGCTTCAGACAACATTCACAAAGACGCAGTGCAGGAGGGTCAGCCACTTTCCCCTGCTTTATGGAGCATTCAAGCAGAACCTTCTAACTCACATTCTTATGCCTAACTTGTGTACAACCTGCCAGCAGCTTCCTGTCTCTCAATTACTGCTTTTAGGCAACTAAAGTTTTCACTGGCTTCCTGGTCTCAGAAACAAAAAATAGAGCACTGCACCATTTTCCCCTTTCGCTGAAACACAAAAACCAGGACAGCTACTGCAGCCTGGAAAGCACAGCAACCCCAGGCATTTCTCACTGAAATCAATGGCTGATCGGTGTCAGCAAGAAAGGAGGCTGTCCATGAAAACAAGATAAAAACAGTGGTAGGGTACCCTTCAGACAACTCCTGAATCATGTTCACTTGAACGATCTCGTTCGGTTTTTGGCATTTGCAGTTGCGGCTGGAGCAGAAATTTGATCAGGTCAGTCATCCACAGAAGGATGGATTCTGATCTGCTGTTTGCACCCGAGCCCTACAGATGTCAGAATATCCACATGCTTTTTAACCACCGAGATTGTCCAGCAACGAAGGGAACGCTTTCTAAATGGAAACGCACGGGCCGCCACCGGAAATTGGATCTAGTCTATTACAGACTGGCAGATAGACATCACGTGGCTGACAAGGCCAGCAACTGAATGAGTAAAAACAGGGTGAGACTGATGCTGAAAAAGCACAGTTTGGTGGGGGGGGTCACCGCTGAGACACACCCAGGAACCATGAAACATGGCCATCTGAAGCTCTGCTGAGCAGCCAGACGGCAAGTCGGTTGGGACTGAAGGGCTTCTGTGTTGAGGAACAAGCAAGGTGGCTGAAATAATCAGGTCAGAATAAAAAAAACAAGCTCAGGAAAAAGCCAGAGTCTGAAAGAATTGTGCACAATTTTGCCTCCGGCCTGGATGGGTTCAGCCTGCTCTCTGTCCACTAGCGTTACAGCATCACAAGACTCCACAAATGTCCTCCAGCTGTTTTTTTTTTTTTTTCAGTTGTTTTCTCGGCTCACATTTATAGCAAAAAGAGCACTTTTGTGCTCAGAGTCCTACAAGAAGTGAGCAGAGAGGAGAAGATGGAGGTTTTGCTGCTGAAAATTTATTTATGCTGTGTGAAAAGATGCTAACTGCCATGAAGAACACTTGTCTGAACAAATCTGCACTGTTAACCCAACTTTGTGTCACAGCTAAGAATCGCTTTACTACACACAAAGTCTACGAAAAAAAAATATTTTTTTGTGCTGATGCTTCATACTGTTATGCATATAGTGTGTGTGTGTGTGTGTGTGTGTGTGTAACATTGTTTAAAATACTCAGTACTGAACTGTACAGAAAAATGTTAGCAAAACAAATGTCACTCAGCCCTTCTGTGCACTGCTAATTCTGTGAGCGAGTAACAAAATCTTTCTGCATTTGCACAATAAAAGACAAGAATTTTCTCAATTGTGTGTAAATTAGCATTGTCCCTCCAAACGCCCGATAAGTAAATGCATATTTAATTCGATTGTCTTTCCTCTTTCTGCCTTGCTGCTCCCACCGCTGCGTTCGAGATGATGACTCCGTTTACGGTGCCCTCCTCCTCCTAACAGCTGCATGAGCAAAGCAGGCCTGCGGTTTACACGGCTTTTCGTCGGAGCCTCCGACTACCTGCCTCCTCGCAGCCATCGGAGGGATGCCGAAAGCTGCAGTTTGACATACCATCACAGCCGCTAAGCACCACGGTCCCGGGAACATGAGACAGAATCGAGTTCTGTACCCGTGGGACACTGGACACGACATGGAAACAGATGGTGTTCTCCTAGGGCTGTTGGAGAGTAGCAGTGAGCTAGCGGTGCTCATGCTAGGCCTGGGTGCCAGTTACACAACACCGCAACCTATCGCAGAAGAACATTCCCTTTCATTTTGACGGAGAAGGTCTGCCTTAGGGTGTGATGGGCAAATTCCACTCCGCTGTGCAGCATTGAAAGGAACAAGGAGCAAAGGGAAAAGGGTACAGGCAGCTTTCCCTGTTCAGTCTAGTGCACCAGACAGGAATAGCATACACATGTGACAGCAGATGTGTGTGTCACTCACAACAGGTATCTAACACGCTTGGCGATGCAGACTTGACAGCACATGAGGGAACAAACGTTGGAGTCCGTCTTGCCGGTTCCACTCGCTTTCACTGTACTGACAGAGATGAACTTTGTGCAGGCCAGAGCGTGGAGGGTCCCAACATGGATTCTCTTTGAAACACTGAGATTTCTCTTTATTGTTAAGACTGCTTTTGTTTGTAAGTCAACATCTAGAAAAATTTGACTGATCACTTCTTATTATTTTTTTAAATAATTTGTTCTTTGTATTCCCAGCAAAGGACTGATCCAAAAGCAACCTGGTACATTAATGGGTGGTGTCCTTCCCTCTAATACATAAGACACCCTTGTCTCCCCTCAAGCAGATCTCTGACAGCTGGGATAGCAGAGGGGACTCTCAGAGGACTGGGCCACAGGGGAGAAAAATGCAGTGCAGCCGTCTTCCAGTTTGTTGAACACGGCAGCTCACCCGCTACAGCACATTCTCAACAATAAACTTCAACTTTCTGGGGGAAAAAAAAAAATTCCGCATCATCATGTTACTGAGTAGATTTAGAGAAGATTTAATTCTGCGGTTACGACGCTTCTGTTACGTTCCATGCGGAACCACGCAATGAAACGTCACAAATTATGATCCTGCATCCCGCTAACTGGATCGCTTTAACAAAAGTCTCACAACAATCACAGAGAGAGCAGCATCAACTGTATAAAAAGCAGATTTATACTTAAAAGGGTGTGGAATTAACATATTGGTTGCTATGACAACCTGCACTGGGTCAGATCAGCAGCTAACCTATTGATGGATAATCATGGTAACCAGAACAGAAAAAATGTGTCCCACCATTAATTGCCTTAAAGCCCATCAGATCGCTCAACCGGTCCTTGAAAGACACAAAAACTATGGTAGAAAAACTGAAACCCCCATGTTTATACGGATAAACAAAGAAAACAACCCGGTGGACGGCAATGTAATCGTGGAAGGGAAACGTTCACCCTACTGCTATGGAGTGATGTGAATAAAGGTGTTTGAGATGTTCCAAATGACCGTTTTTAATGCGCGTTCTTTAAATTTGTATTTGTAGTCCCTTCAAGTTGTTATCCAAACTGTTTATGGCGTGACCACACTCTGGTACAGCATGCAAACATTATAAGAAAAACTGGGGTGGGGGCACAGAAATCAGGGTTATGGACAAAAGATCACAAACAAGTCAGCACTTTTCCATTCGGATGCACTGTTACTCAAATACCACATGCAGAACACAAAAAAGAAGAGGTGAAAAACACAGGATAGTCACCAGAGGTTTACTAAAAATACATGTTCAATTTCCTGTAGGATCTCTAGCTCTCTAAAGACGTTTCGGACCTCGTCTCTTTCTATGCATTGTTGTTTGTTCATATACTTCATGGCGTACATCTTCTCCGTGTCTCTCTTCTGCACAATGCACACCTGCATGAAAGAGAGATGCAGCATCAGTGAACACAGACCATCCCTCTCGAGAGGAGGAGATCACAAACAGAGGCCTTTACATATGGCGGTACCAGTAATTGTGTTGCGGCAGTCGTATGGAATAGAAAAGGACTATCTGCGTCAACCGGCCGCTGTGATTTTGAAGTGGCTGCCCGCATATACTGTCGCCATCCACTAAAAGTAAAAAGTTGCTGCACTCCAGTTTATTTAACGCTCACGTGGCATCAGCGGAGTCACACAAAAGAAAAATCACGAGCAGTTGTGCATTTATTAACAGAAAAGAAGGTTTATTTCTCATGGTGAGGTGTTGAGGGGGAACAAGCGCATCCTTGACTGTTGCTCCCGCTCGGCTCAGTGTTTTAGGAGCTGGACCGCATGCACACCGCAGCGAAGACTTTAACTGAATCAGTTAGCATCCAAAAGGCAGGATCCTCATTACCGCAGACCAGATGGCCAGTTTATCGCATTACGGCACAAATGACAGCAGCAAATGTAACAGCGCTTTTGCTTCCCTTGTTGTCTGACTTATGTGATTCCTCTTAGGTTTCATCTCTCTGTTTCATTTTAACTTTCCGAAAGACAAAATTTTCAGTTTGGCTCTCCTCACAGGTTGACTCTCCTCATTCACAGGTTGACTCTCCTCATTTCTGAGACAATGCTTTCCCATGGAAGTCTTCTAGAACGTGCAATAGGGAGGAATCGGTCTTTCGGAAAGAAGCGTGTAGACTTGCGTAAAATAAAGCCAAGGCTTTGCCTTGAACTTTTTACATTTTCCCTGCTTTTCTTTTTTTGGTTGTTCTGACACAATGCTTTAGTGCAGTAATGTGGCGCCATTTGGTCTGGATTCTGCCTACAAAGACCCAGTTTCTCCAAAGCTTTGGCCTGATTTTACAGAAGCTTCCAGCTGGAATGAGGCCCCATCCATCCTTGTCCTTCATAAAAACAGTAGCAGACAGGGAGGCATTCTGGGCTTTGCTTTAACACCATCAATAGCAAGCTGTTAGCTTTCATTACCACTCCGTTATGGTAATATTATTACAGTTATAATATTCAGATGGATATCCTACACTGATTTCTTCACCTCCTGTGAGACAGTTGATGTCTGGTGTTTTTATTACATTCAAGTTGTCTCACAGATTGTAGCATCTCCATATACAGTATGTTTAATCTTTGTCAGGACTGCTACCTATAGCAAATGGCAGGCTGAAAGCAACATGAATTTGTTAAAAATCTATGATGGAGCTCTTATGCAATTCCGCTGTTTCCAAAAGCGCACAGACTAAAACGCAATTTCAAGAGCATTTGTACATATACAGACAGCACAAATACATGCATGTATAGACACATACATGTATAAAAAATGATGGTTGATACCAGAGGGGGTGGCTGCATCAACTCAAACAGCTAAGCTGGTAGGATTTTTACACGCAATGCCTTATGTTTACAGAAAAAAAGGTGTGGCAAAAAAAAAAATAACATCAACTCCACGGCACTTCTGTAAGCAA
Source organism: Heterotis niloticus (assembly GCA_018136845.1). NCBI lineage: Eukaryota > Metazoa > Chordata > Actinopteri > Osteoglossiformes > Osteoglossidae > Heterotis > Heterotis niloticus. The sequence goes on along the minus strand of CM030892.1, from coordinate 23,326,985 downwards.
ATAACCTTGTTAATGACAGAAGTCAGAGGAGGGAGAACAAACTTGTTAAAGCAAAAAGGAAACCCACTGTATACACACTTACTGTATGTACACTGCCCAGCCAAAAAAAGTCACAGACTAATATTTTGTTGGACTGCCTTTAGCTTTTATTACGGCACGCATTCGCCATGGCATTGTTTCGATAAGCTCATACAGTGTCACAACATTTATTCCTGTCCAGAGTTACATTCATTTTTCGCTAAGATCTTGTATTGATGGTGGGAGAGTCGGAGCGCTGCGTAAAGTCTTCTCCAGTACATCCCAAAGATTCTCAATAGGGTTAAGGTCTGGACCCTGTGGTGGCCAATCCATGTGTGAAAATGAGGTCTCATGCTCCCTGAACCACTCTTTCACAATTTGAGCCTGATGAATCCCGGCATTGTCATTCTTGGAATATAAAGAAAAAATCCATTGATGAAAAAACCTGGTCATTCAGATTATTCAGGTAGTCAGCTCACCTCATTTTTGGACACATAATGATCCTGAACCTAGACCTGATCAACTGAAGCAGCCCCAGATCATAACACTAAGTTAAATCCAGGTGGTGACTTTTTTTTGGCCGGGCAGTGTATATTTATACAGGGTGATATAATGATGGAAGAAGGGATTTGAGAAGCGGGAGAAACACCAGGGACCAAAAGAAGAACTGGAGAAAACATGGAATGTGAAAACCAAGGTAGTAACATTGCTGACAGGAGCACCTGGGGGCCGTGACCCCCAAGTTGGAAGAACAGCTCCATCAGATCTTAGGAATGACACTGGCCTTCGGCCAAATGTTAAACTATACTGTAAACATACAATGTACTGTATTATACAGCATATGTATACATTATATTTAAACATTTTTGGTTGGACTAATTCACATGGCACTAATCCACAGAACATAAAAGTGAACAGATTTTTATTTTTAGAACAGGGTTCCAAATTATACTTCTTCTTTTTACTGATAATATGGTGCAAAAATTAAGAACATCCTATCTGAGATTCACACTCCTTATCAGTTCCAAAACACACTTTTGTTTTTGCACAAAATATCTATTCTGGGTATCTGCCTTGCACAACATTTGAGCCCTGAAAATGATTTTCTGCAGCTCAGTTTCAAAACATATATTTTTATCATAAGGATATGAAAAATAGATACGAATAAGAAGGTTTAGTCAGGAAAGTAGAAGAGAATTGATTAAATCAGAGGCCCAAGCAGGGAGTCATGAGGCTGACGGCCTATTGATCTCCCTTGCTTTTCAGTGTGCAACCAATACCAACACCAGCCTAATTCATTTTGGATGGATATTCAGAAAGTACTAATGGACCATTTGGTCCAAAGCATTGTGATCTTGTAGCATGTGGCACCTTATTAAAAATTTATCACGAACACCAGCTGTTCAACAATTTTCTTAAATTATTGATACAAAACAAGAGGCCTGGGCATCTACTGAGACAGATTAGGACAAAGTCTGACAATAAAAGGTTTGGCGGAATACAGCCCACGTACTGGTGTTAATGTCATGGTGGGTGATTTGCAGAAAGCCTGTCAAAGTCATGACAGACAAGCCTGTGAGGGAGAGCGGGGTGCAGCGAAGCATCCCCGAGGCAGAGCTACCTGGACACTTACAGTGACAGGTGACACTCACAGGTGAGGAGGCCAGAGCTGCAGCACCAGCAGCGCAACTCAGCCATTCTGCCAAAAGAAGTGTCCGGCTCGGAAACAGCTGGTTGCGACCCAGCTGATTCCTTGGAGCTGTTCGGGAAAGTTTTTTTTTTGTTTTTTTGTTTTTTTTTTTTTAAAGGAAAGATCCGTTCACGCAAATCTGTTGATTAAACCGAGCTAAATTATATTCTTCGATTTTCATTTATTCATTTTACCTTTTACTCAGTTTGAATATTGTCAAGCGAATGAGTCATGGTGTTACTAGCAGCAAAACATGATTTACACCAAGTAAATAATAGGGCAGCTGATTAACAAACTTGTGTGGGAGACTTTTGAAATAATATTTCCATCTCAGTGCATAAATAAATAATCCATGCATGAATGTTATTTTACTTTTTAAACCCATCACATGCACAATAAAAATGCAGTGCTTGTGCTGGAGGTACAAGAAATAATACAGACGAAATGGTTCTAGATCAACTTCAATTAAAAATACAATTATTTTACTCAGTAACAAGATGGAAGACTAAAGCTGTGATTTTTTTATTCATTAAAAGGACACTGCAGTAATAACTTCTATTGTTACTATTGGTATGAACATTATTATTACATTGAAAAGCATTTAAAAAAACTCAGATTAAAATTCAGGTTAAGCGCTAATACTTTGCCACAATGTGCCTCATTCCCACATGTAAGATGTCTTGTGTTTTACACCACTGCCATTTAAAAGGAAGTCCCATTAATATGGTCTGAACATGGGCCAGGAACTTTCACAGGAGTCATTCCAGGTCCACCCCAGTCTGGAACATACCAGAATATTCCGGGTCAGAAGAAATCTGAAGAAAAAGTTAGTAAGGATTTGTAAATTCAAGAACAACCATGTTGTTCTAAAATATTCCCATAACGGCCATCTGCAGAAGAAAAGCAAACCTGGTTGAAAAATAATCATTGTGGTCCTTTGATGCTATAAATGCCTCTTTTGTTATCTCCAAGACATCTCAATGATACTAAATAGTTTTGTAAAAATGTGTAATCTTTACAGTTCCAGAGGTTTTCACTAACACCCTGTAGTACATTGGATTTGACACAGCTTACTCAGTTGCTCTTAAATGTTCTAAAAGTCTCCAGCAAGAAAAACTAAGGAGTTCATATGGAAAAGGGACGGATTATTGAGGTTGATTGTGGCTGTGATCAGTTTTCTCCTGCTTTTACTATGGTAAGGGAGCCAGGGTAGAACAATGTACTTTTATTTGTGTTTCTTTGTTAGGGTAGTTTAGTTATCACAAAAAAAGAATTTCTGTTTGTTTTGTTGGCTTTCTTTACCCCTGGACAAACGGCTTGGGATTTGGGTTGCAGCAATAACAAAATACAGAAAAATAAAGGGAAGTTTTGGCTTGGCTTCCTTTCTGGTTGGACCAATCCTGCCCTCAATCTGTCCTGGGTCCTAACAATAATCTGCTATTGCCAAACTTCCCCTTAAAGCAAGTTGCACTTTGATTTGAAGACAAAATCGTTCCTTCACACCCCCAAAAAAATAGAAAATTATACATTATGGGAAAAAAGTTAAATTATATGTGTGATGTATGGGAGAGGTGGCAGTTTGAACCTTAGCTTCTTGTTAACCACTTTTGCATCCTCTTAGTGACTGAATGAAATAATTGAAAAATCAGATGTACAAGCAAAAGATGGAAGAACCCAAAAGCTTTCCAGTCAGTGATGCTTCATTAAATGTTTTCCTTCACTCTGCTGTAGTGCTTCTGCAGGGCATGTGAGCTGTTTGTGTGTGTGTGTGTGTGTGTGTGTGTGTGTGTGTGTGTGTGTGTGTGTGTGTGTGTGTGGGTGGGTGGGTGTGTGCCTGTACACAAAGACTGGATGAGGAATGTGATTATTGGGTCATGTACGCTAGTATCAACAGGCCTCTTTTCACTTGATACACCATTTGCAACCAAGAACTGTGTCCTGCGTGAGTATGAAGTTCTCATCTCTCTGACAGGAGATTCCTGCATAATAAAGTGAGCTGTGTTGCCCAAAGGGAGAACAGGGTGGAAATGAACAAAGGGAGACGCCAAACAGCGACATGTGGGATCCTGGGAACAGCTAAGCAACTCAGCCGAGACTCTTTACTTCCCATAACTGTTCGTACACATTATTGTTTATTTTATGTGCACTTCTTATAGCTGTTTTGGGGAAATGGAGCGTTCATGTTTATTCATCCAGCGGACTCATTTTTCTGCAGCCACTTGTGCTCATTTGCCCATTTGTACAGCTGGGTAACTAAGGCAGCATTCGGGGCGAGGCTCTTGTTCATGGAAATGACAGCAGGAGGTGGAACGTGAACCTGGGTCCTTAATCTGAAGGTGGTGGCTTTTAACCTAACCTGGTACCCCCAGCAAAAGGGCCTGAAGAGTTACCAAAACTCCTAAGTTCAAAAAGGTCACTGAGACTCTAAAGCTACTTCATATTTATACATTTTAAAATATTTTACTTTGACCTGAAATAAAGATTAACCCCTGTAACTGTGTAACTGCTGTCAACACTAGTGATAAAATTAAAAATGGTTTGCATAACTAGTACACTTTCTGTATGCTTTACCATTTTTCAATAACCTGATGCCTGTGAATGAATGTCAACTACCAAGACTTGAATGGAGAGCAGATAAGTAGAAAAAAACTGCTTTATTTCTCTCTATCTTTAAGCGATTAATATTGAAATATTAGGTTAATGTATATAAATAAGTTAATTTAACAATAGTGACCTCTTCTCTGTTGCAGAGTGACTTGTGAAGGTTTAGTCACAGAAACTTTCAAAATTTTAAAATGTGTCAGACATTCAATAGATATCGACTTTAAAAGGGAGAGTAGGAAGGTAATTTGAACAGAAGGCAGCAACAGCAGCACCTTAAGGTTATAGGATAATTGCAACTTGTGAAACAAAATGAGCCCAATATGTGTCATTCTCAGCAGAGGCATCTATATAAGCAATATTCAGCACCATGTCTGAGGAAAAGCCTTGAGTCCTAGGCTTATCTCTCTCCTTCATAAATGAACACCTCTTGAAAGCAGAATGAGTGAACATACCACACAGTAACCCTGTTAGCTGAACACCCATAAAGATAGACACATCCTTTCTACATATTCCTCTGCGTGGATGCTCAAAATAACCTCAAAAATGATTACCGAAGACCAAATCAACACTACAAATGCTGTACAGGAATTAATGGCAGAAACAGGAATGGGTAAGAAGCCAAGAAATGCACAACAGAGGGAAATGAGTGTAACTTACTCCTAGGGATGGGTCTGTGTGTTAAAGACACAAAATAACACAATTAATAAGATTCTGTAACATTCACTAAACAGAGCAAATAAACTTTATGCTGCGTATTGTACCTCTCTTACCTTCGCCAGAGGAGCTCTGGTTATTACAGCACAATAAGGCCCGAATTAGGCCTTGGCAGCCCAAAAGCTCAGTCTTTGTTACAAGCACATTAGTGTGACCTCAGACGAGGACAAAATTTAGAGAACTGTTTTTAGATACCTCCACCGTGGTCCCTTTTACCCTGATTTAGAGACTCTGTTAAATTTAGCACCAGCCTAGGCCTTTGGGATGCTTTCCTGGTTGGCTGTTTTCCTTCTTGCTGCAGCAGCTGCAGAGGAGAAATGGCCTCCTGTTATTCTCTATGGAAGATTTGGGAGATCTGAACAATCCTTGGGCAGGAACGCAGGCCACCGATGGACAAGATAAAAGAACACCCCAGGGCTAAGCTGTTATTTTCTGCCCCGTGTGCAGTGTTCTGTGTCCTGTAGCATCACAGACTGATTCTCTCAAGCCATTTTTTGTCTGTAGAAATCTGCACTGATAACCAAGAGCAGCTCCAGTCTTCCAGTCTGGCCGTCTCCCAGACACAGGGGGCAGAACTGACCCTCTTTACGTACCCTTTTTTAGGTCCTGATGGTCAAATTTTTTTTGGAACAGACCACATAACATAGTTGTACAAACTTGTGAGCATCTATCAGGTTCTGCACGGCTGTATTCAGTGTAATAAGGATACTGCCAGGTTCTGATTCATTTTAAATGAAGTATGATATGCATACCAAGTCCTCAAAGTGGTTCTGGCACCTCTCCAGTTCAGGAGGTTCTAAACAAGTCATTATGCTTTAACTTAATTTGCCTACTCCCACTTTAATACTTGTTCTGACACCTTGTTCCGAATGACGAAAATGATTAAAAACAGAATATAAGGACCTCACACTACTCTTCTGTAAATCTAATCGCCTCCATAATACACTGCTGGCTTAACCACTCATAATACATCCTTTCAGTTCTGTGTTGGTCCACACACCAGACTAAACCACACTACGCCCAACGGGCACCACACACCTGCTTATAGCCAGCATGGGAATATAAACATCACCATGCGTATAACATACTGTGTACATTGCAGATAATAGACAGTAAATACACTGTATGGCCACAAGTGTGTGGACCCCCCTTCTAATGACCCACACAGCACACAAACACATTCTAGACAACTGTGTGCTTCCAGCTTTGTGGCCACAGTTTGGGGAAGAAAAAGCTCCTTTCCTGCTCCAGCATGACTGCCCCCCCCCCCCCCACACACACACACACACACAAAGTAAGCTCCATTAAAGCATGTTTTTCCCAGGTTGGTGTGGAAGAAATTGAGTGACTGCACAGACCCCTGACCTCAACCCCACTGAACACCTTTGGGATGAACTGGAACGCTGACTGCAAGCCAGGTCTTCTCGCCCGACCTCACTGATGTTCATTCCAAAAATCTGTTGAAAAGCCTTCCTAGAAATGCGGGGGCTATTATAGCAGCAAAAAGGGGAACAACTCCATATTAATGCAGATGGATTTGGAATGGGGGGTTCAACAAGCACTCATGGGGGTGATGCTCAGGCATCCACATACATACTTTTGGCCCTGTAGTCTAAATTATAGGCAATAGTTTGCTTAAAATATGCAGTTCTTGAATGAAACACTAATAACCATGAGCACATTTGAAAGTTTGACTTTTGGGATTACAGTGCACCCGCTTCTAGAGGATTATAGTAATAAAAAGAGTCAGGCCAGCTGGACAGAAATGAGTGAAGTAATAATTCAAATTAACATACATTTAAATGGTAATATATTCTGCAGCCGCTTCTAATATGATTTCTGACAGAGCGACTTTTTCAGAACGATCCTATTTGAGAGAATGCTGCGACAATGACAAAATGTGCAGACAAAATGATGAAGAGACGGTTTTACTCGCAATATTACCTATGCACATGTCAGACCAACTCTCGTAATCGGTCTGCCAAAATCCCTGCCATCTTCTATCCAGTCCTTCAGACACCTCATCTCACAAATCACATTATGATGGGAAAAATTAATTATACTAGATTTTATTTTACTGATACTTTATGAAATATTACACAATTTTATTTTAAAAAGTTAATACAGTATTAAATTTTTTGCCTTACCATGAATTATTGTGTCAGCTTAAATTCTGCTTCTCGGTAGTCACATTTTCGGCAAAAAACCATACATCACCTTTGAAGCCGACTGGGAACCATCAAAAAAAAAAAAAAAAACATCCAAATATAGACCATTCTATTCTGATTTATCAATACTCTTTGACTATTCAACATAGATGATATAATTGGCACTAAAATTAAAGTTAAAGTTAAATTTCAGAATAAAAGCATTTCAGCAGCATCAATGAATGATCAGTATATTCATAGTGTTCCTTTACTGCCTGTAAATGTTTCCTATAGCATCATGGATAACCCGTAGTGAAATTATTCTTCCTTATAATATGTATTACTCCCTTATAATCTTTATTCTTATTCTCCTGCATTGCCATGCATCTTTTGCACATGCTGTATGTATGTTTGTATGCATGTGTGTTGTGCGGTCTTATGCACACTGAGACAAGACAAAGCCAAATCCCCTGTATGTGTGAGCATGCTTGGCCAATAAATCTGATTCTGTTTCTGATTCTGATCAGCCGTATATGGCCAATGAGCCATTTCACAATTTTAAACATTGATAATTAAAAGTAATGCAAAGCTGCATTTGGTCTTTAAATCTTCTCAGATCCCAGCTGACAAAAAATACAGCTGTATTTAAAATAATATGAGAGTTATGGCAACAGTAGTTAATTTTCATTAAAAGCAAAATGTAATTACAGTAGGTGCAGCCCATTTAGGAAGTTGTTCTACTTACTTGTTAAGATACTGAGTGTACGATGCAGGCAGTACTATGAAACAGCCCAGCAGCTCTACGCCCCCAGCGGTGATTTTCAAGTATTTCAAACATTCAGACGTTATTGGCAGCCAACAATATGCCTGTGACACTCAATTTGCATAAATCAGAACACAAAGGCAAACTGACAACTCATGAGTTGTTACCTTGCCGAAGCTCCCCTTCCCAATGGCACGAAGTATTTGGAAGTGGTCAAAATTCACTGCAAAAAAAAAAAAAAACAGAGGTGGGAAAATAATTAAGAAAAGGCACCTGAGGGTCACATTGAATCACTTACAGCAACATTAAAAATCTGTCATTTGTGTGTGGGTGTGTGTGTGATAGCAGCTGCACGCACTGTGTGGTGCCCCTGTGAACCCACAGCCTCCTCACAAAGACGTTGGCATGAACTTCAGAAAGAAAAGTCCATTAACCCAACCCTGAGCAGGTGAGGATCAGTCCAGCCTCCTCCTCACCATATGCTGACCTCCTCTGTAGGAGACAAGTTTATCATGTGACCCTTTTCAAGAATGACACCTTTATCAGAAATAAGCCCTGCAGGCACTAATCTGGTGGATTGAGCAATAATATGAAAACTTCATTAAGTTCCAGCACAATAAAACAAATACAAATTTGCACCCCAAAGCTTGACGACATCAGTATCCTAGGAAGAACTTCCATCTGTGACACAACTGTGTAGTTTTTCAGAGTGGCTTATAAAATCTGAACAAAATCTATCACATTTCCATTCCATTTCTTTAACATCTGGAAAAAAAATAGTAGCTTCGGATGATACCTCAAACATCTCCAAAACCCCGTGGCAAGGATCAAACACGCAGCTTACAAGTGCGGTTACATTTCTTTTTTCCACTGGCGAGATCATCTTCCGCACTTGTGGCATTTCTGAAGCTCAGTTCGGCAGAATACACATATAACCTGCTTGTCGACCATCTTGTAATTACTTACTTTGAGCGTTATAATCCTTTCCTCTCTAGTAAATCTTATGATGTCGACTCTGCCCAGCTGACACAGAAGATTTCTACTGCTCTGCCCAACAGGATTCCACATAGGTGGCTCATAATACATCGCATCAGAATGTTCTAGAAAACTGTGGGTCCATCGCCAGGCTGAAATCAACGGCAGCGCTCCTCAGTCAATAAGGCCACACAAAAAGAGCCGTGGGATCTTCAGGCAACATGCAAACAAAATGCTGTATCCTTTCCAAAGCCAAGTTCTCAGTCCTACATAAGTTCAGCTGCAATGTAAGAATGAGGTGGAAAAAAAATCATCCCAAAACGTTGATGCCAGTGAAGTTTAACAAGCTTCTCCCTCCATCATAAGCATTACAGTAATGAATGCGGTATGAATGAGTTCAGCCCCTTTCCCTCTGTTCTGCTGAATGACGCTGTGCCAAATACCACTCAACTGTAGCTGACAAAACTTGAACTGAAGAGCAGGCCAAGACTAACAGGCCATCAGAGCACCAATCCTCACATCCCTCATCCCAGCAGCTTCAGATGATGCTTTCAGTGTGTCTTCCCTTCTATGTAAATTCATCTCTGGTTGGTGAAAACCTCTTCATCAAACAGCTGCACAACGCCATGGGAATTAGTCAATAAGTCAGTGTCACTAATGGTCCACGACCAACTATGTAACAGCAAGAAGCTTCCCTTCCTTGTAAAGATGTTTTCTACCTGCAAGAGGAGGGATTTCTGTCTTCTGGATGAGGACAATATTATCTCCTTCTATGAGAGCACAGTATATTTTCACAATAAACAAACAATGGCAGAGAAAATCTTATTTGCACAAATTATACATTATGTAATGCATAATGAAACATAATGACATGGTCTCTGCTCAAATAAGGCCTTATAATAATATATAATTACATAAATCCAAAACAGTGCTTAAATGAAAATATAAGCTACCTCGAGATACACAAAATGATTTTATTTTGTTCCTGATTCACATCGCATTTTTCCAAGTCTGTGTAAAAAAAAAAAAAAAGTCCTGTCCACACGATCAGTGTTACACAGAACTTCTCTGTCCACACAAGAACGGAAAAACGATGTAAAACACTCACATAATTATACCATGTCAGTACGTGGCGCTGAAACTTTAGGTCAAAACACCAAAGAAGAACATTACAAGCATGCACAGTGAGGCTGACTCAAGTGTAAATAGAGTGGGGGAAACAAACAATATAGACAAACATGCCGAAAAAGCAAGCAAAGACACATTCGTTCATCTGGACTCATGATGACTGCTGCTAAAAGTTACCCTTCAATATAAACTTAGCAAGAGTTAAGAGAATCTAGACTGGGAGTCCTGCCAAAACAAATTATATTCATTCGCCTCTGCACAGCAACATTATAGTAAAGTGAAGTAAGGTTTGCGTGTAAACCTGAAAGTAAATATTACCAATAGTACTGAGCACACATGACAAAACAGGTCATCCACTATTGCTATGATTAGTGTCTGGCGTGTGTGCTGTGTACACACGAAGCAATAACAAGTTGGGAAAGGTGAAGCGATGATGTCACACTTGCCCAAAGTCTCCATTTAAACCGTCTACATGATTAGACCCTAACTAGAGTTTTGAAAAAAAAACCCACCTTGGAAGGAATTTTCAAAAAGCTAATTTTTCCGTTCCCTAAAATGCATGTGGGTGAGAGGTCAAAACGCAGACAAAAAGTTGCGTTTTCAAAAATATCTGTATCCGTGTGGATGAGGCCTTAAACTGATTTAAGTGTTAATGCATTCACTTATCTTCCATTTCTGGTGTAGGATGAAGTCCAACCCTTTCTTTCAAAATGTAACACTTCAGGTAAATCCTAAGCTCTATAAATGCCTCACACAAATATACACTCTGATCAACAAAATAGTGTTTAAACAGTGTAATTTGACTGATAACATTTAATTCTTTATTATTTAGGAAGGAAACCAAACTTCCATGAATGACAGGGTTTGGCACATTAATGTATCTCTAAATTAAGCCAAAGACGTAAATGCACACACACACACATATATACATACAGTCTTACCTTGTTTAGAATAACATGTAATGCCTTACAGTTACTTTTTCATTACTTACAACCAGCACTGTTGACTTGCTTTAAGACTTTGGGTTTAGGCCCCTTGTATATCTCCTGTCTCTACAGTGACAATGCTCAACTGAAGCTGAATGGGAAAGCCTGGTGTTGGGGAGGTTTCTAATTACTTGCCTTAATAAATTAATTCATATAATAAATATAGCTGATGTTGCACAAGCATGGGACAAACTAGACAGATGGGTTATGCTTGGACATTTCAACATTTTCCAGCAATATTTATGTCAGTGTTGGGGATACTTCTTTATGCATCCTTAACACTGACATTAAAACGACTGAAAATGTAGTGATTTTTTTGGTTGTCAATTATTGTAAAAAGAATTCTTTATTTGCATAAATTTAAATGGGAAAAACAGCTGCAGTGCAGTGTAAGTCAACACGGGGGTAAGATGTCCTCTTAACAGCTGACAAGACAAACAGGCTATCGGTCCTGAGGTTACAGCTGAGCGGTGAAATCTGAAGTCTTTAGGTTCTGCCACACTGAAGAAGTAGCAGTGAGAAAACTGAGAATCCCTGGAGCTTAATCACACACAGCATCTAATCCAGGAACAGGGAAATGAGAAGAATTTGCTGTGTTGCACATGACAGCAACCAAAAATAATGCAGTCCAGTTTTCTGTGGGAACAAATTTCAACCATTGTGTTGAATTATTAATAAACTATTGACTATTATGCTTTAGGTTCTTCACTGTATTGTCTACCTGAAGAACTGTTATACCTGTTATACCTGTTATACCTATTTTGCGTTATTTTTTTTAAAAACACAACTCCACCACATGCAATATTTTAATTCCAGAATGAGGAGAACACTATTCTGGAATCTGCATTTTTGTTCTGACCACCAACAATTTTAATAAATATGACTCAATGAAAACTGCAGTGGTGCATCAAACAAGTGGTCATTGATACTGGATGGATGTAGGGCTTAAAGGTCTCACTGAGCTCACGCACAGTGGAGATCTAGAATATAGAAAACATTTTTAAAAATTAACCATCCTTGGGCACAGCACAATGCCAGTTAGTCACCAAGCCATGCGGATGCACACTTGTCTTCCAAACTGAAAATTATTCTACATAAAAACCATCAAACTGATCAAATTAAATGTTAAGCTACTTACTAAAAATAATGAGGAGTATTTTCCTGCCGCAGGTAACCCGATGTGTTCTTGGTTGCAGGGAGCAAAATAAACAAATTATGAAGTTAAAATTACCAAAATGTGTTCTACAAATATCGGGAAGTCTGCCTCTATTCTACCTTGTAGGGACTTTTTTTATTTACTTGCTTATTTATTCGCTGCTTTCATGCATGATCAGCAGCCCCTTTTCTGTTACACACCCTAAATAGATATAAATATAAATAGATAATAGCATTTTTGGACTGTCCTCTTAGACTTAATTCAAGAAATGGTCCCACGCTGGACTGTCAGTCCTGACGTTAGGACACACCCATACATTGCAGAAAATATTTCAACAATAATTTAAACCTCAAATAGATGAGCAGAATGGAAAACAAAGGACAGATGGGTGGAATTTTGTTTCTGGATATTAAAAAAACCTCTGCTAGCCCCTAAAATAGGCTGTACTGTCCCTCTTCTAGCTCTGCTCCTCTGATTTATTATTAATTTTTAATTGAATTGTCGAAGGTCCACTACGTTTTCCCCCATGTTAGAGCGGCGGATTCTACTGAAGGTGCCGAAATTCAATTCTCCCAGGGAGTAAAATGGTCAGAAATCCATAAGCGAGTAGACAAACTAAAAATACTGTGAGTTGAACATCTGAACTACTAACTGAGACATAGGTGAAGTTACACCTCCAAAGCAGTAATGATTTTCAGGTAATGGCCACAAACAAGCTGCTTATTTTCAAACCCCACATCCTCCCTGTACGAATGGGTGCATCTTCAGTGCCACTGCAGCCGAGGAACACATCTACTTGTTTTTAAATACCACATAATAAAATCTCTGAAATGCACACCAGAGAATTAATGGAGATGTAAAAATATACATTGTCTTGTTTAAAATTTGCACACAGTGAAAAAGAGGGTCGCACAGGGGTCTCCGGGGAAGGTGGCTCCTCATCATCGGCCACTGTACTGCACACAGGGATAAGGGACATTGTTCACCGCAAGCGCCGCAGTATAAATTCATACACAGTGAGCAGGAAAGGTCTATTTAAATAATTTAATGAGCACACTAAAGCTTGCCTTTCACTACCGATTCAGACTTACTTTTAAAATTAATTTACCTTATCAAAAACATTTTAATCCATTGTTACAGTCCAGATATGGCAAGTTGTCAGGAACAAGAGTCAGGTGAGGGTTAATAATTTCAGGTAATGCCCACATCATTTTTACGTTATTTTTCATCAAGAAACGTGGCCGTGCCGCCATCTTGAAATCTGAATCTTCATAAAAACAGTTTAAATATTCAGCTATTAAAGTAAGTTCTCTTTGTGCATTTTAGTTTGAATAATTTGTATACCGAGGAGCTGGCACTAGACCATCTGAGCCGTAAATAAAGATGAGCTTTTCATAATACCGAGCAGAAAGCTGCTTTATTTTTCAATATTTGTTCTTAATTAATATTGATGAATTTAATTAATATTAAATTAAATGTCATTAATATTAATTGAATGCCTATTTACTTTCAATCGATTTCCAGGCTTTGCATCTGCTGAAGTATTTTTGCATTTTGAAACAGCCCAGTTAAGAAACACAGACTGCTTGGTGGATTCTGAATTACTCTGGTACCACACAGTAAAATAACACAGAATCTGGCACAGCAATAGACGCTTACTCAGCTGTATCATTGTTGAGAGGCCAGTGTACTAATAAAGAATAGAACTCAGATCTAATGGATACGCACAAATTCACTTCTTTTCTGTCACGGAGGATGAAAAGTAGAGTGAGACCATGTACCTTTTCCCCTCTCTCGTCCTCTGTCTCTTTTTCAGCTCAATAATTCATTCTGCAACACCACGAGGAAACCAGTGAATGGAGCCCGTAATGCAAAAGCGGCAACCAACGCTGAACGCATTATATAGCATATCTGGAAGAACGACAACATGCACCTTTACGCTCATTGATCTCCATTTCAGCACATTGGTTAGGACCGTTTTATAGCTTAAATCAACACATTGAACCTTAGAGCAGGGTTGTTCTAGGGGGCGAATGGTAATGAGGACTCTAGGGACCCATGCTTGAAGAAGGCCCACAAAAGGTTTTATTCATTTTATTTGGAAGAAAGTGGAGGGCACAGCGATATTCTTTCAGACCACCCAGAATTCCTAGCTGTGCCCCTGTCTCAGCAGACCATTGTTAGTAAAACGTATCCAGAAGCATGGCGGCCTCTACCTTCCTCCACATCCACCTCTACCTCTCACGCCAGCAAACCATCTTTAGGACGCAATGGAACACAACATTGGCAGAAGGAATGCGCCATTGCAAAATGTGCCCAAACTGTGTGAAGCTATCAAGTTAGCATGAACTATCAAATCTGTGGAATGAGTCCAGCTCCTTGGTGCAGAATTTATGCTTTTCTGCAGGAAAAAGAGGTTCCAGCCCAGCAACAGCCTGATGTATCCTAAAAAAGTGAGTGGCGACTGAAAAAATGACCATTGCACATCTCTACTCACAAAAGTGGAAGTGGATATTTGGTTGCTTTATGTGCAACTAAGACAGCTGTTACAGCATTTTCTCCCTATTTAAAGAATCTGTACATTTTGATTTACCTTATTTACTGCATAAAATGTTAAAATAGTAATTAAATACTGAGTAGGATGTCCTAATAAAACAAAATGAACTATGAAGTTGAGTTTTTTTACCCATGTGTCAATTTTCACACATTTTATGTTTCTTTATTTACCAAATAATGCAAATGATGAAGAAAGCAAGATCATGAGAAGGGTTCCAAAATTAAAATGAGAAATGATGAGTGGGTGTAACTTGCTATGGCCTTGAAGAAATGCATTCATTTGGGGGAAATTCATTTACAAGTTTAACACAAAGAGCTACAACACAAAGACAGGGGAAACTCCCAGCATGCGCAGCACTGAGGTGACCGATTACATAAAACAATCCTTTTAATAGCAATAAGAGGCAATGAGCGAAATGCTGTATGTATACCGAATCTGAACAAACTGAAGTTCAGTTCTGACTTCCACAGTAGCCACAGCAGGATACAGTGAGGCCTCATCTGTCTTTATGGCACTACGGAGATATTTAAGTGCTGTGGTAAAGCAGGCTAACAACGGAAGGCAGACCCGAGAGGGGGATGGTAGCCTGCATTTGGTCCCTGACAGATTGGGTAGTGTATCCCGCCCCATGGGAGGTCCCCGGAGAAAGGAGACAGATACACTTAAGCAGGATAAATGAGGGGTCCACACATGCACACCCACCTCATAAACCATTGTCATCCTTAAGGAGGGAAACATCCCAGAGCTGAAAGTGAAACATGATTTTGCCCTCCTTTATGTCATCATTTGGGTGCCTGTTTTCCTGAACAGGAGGCAAAATGCAGTAGCAGACATTCAGTCCATTTACAGCCGCTGCTGCACACAATTTTATCCTTACAGGCTTTCATGTAAAGCTGCAGTACATTAATGGCATCCCGCATTGAACAATTATTACCTCAAAAGTAAAACAAAAGAATCAACACCAAAGAAGTCTTTTCCTGACAACAGGGAGCACAACACGCAGCAGTGCTTCGTGCACAAAAGGTCAGTAAACCGACTTTGGGTATAACTACATACTTTAATAAGCACTTCAAGCTCTACAGAAAACTGTGATATCTCCTTCATGTCGCTGTTAAACTGATGAGAATTCTGCTTTATGAGTCCCTTTTTTCTGTGAACCTCAAAAGAATAAAAAGCTGCAGCCATGTCCTATTATTTTGGAAGAATCAAAAAGACAAAGGAACTCTCATTGGCAACAGCATATAAGCACCATCACTGTTTGTGCCCTGGCATTATTCACATCAGCTATACTGAACCTCAAAGAGTTTTCATCTACAATTATTTTAGCTCCTCAGCAAAAGTTAAACCTGTAGTATGTACTGCAGAACTGTATATTTTACCCACCTATAAAGCTACTTTCACTGGGGCAACTTAGGAAAGTCGTCCATCCTGTAACCTGATGATGCACCTTTTTGCTTGTCTATTTTCTGGGGTGATGCCAATACACTGCTCTACTGTCCCAGTGTCTCACAGTTACAGCGGAATGAGTCAGAGAACAACAGATTCTCATTCACACAGACAAGAATACAAGTAATGGAACTACAGGCATCCCTCAGATTACAAGCTAATTCACTCCTGAAACCATTTGTGTATGGCGCGTCCATATATCGAAACCCAGTTCCCCGTTATTTCTTAAGGTAAAAATACTGTACAGTACTTTGCTGTACTCTAAGATTGTTTCCATCTGTGCTCAACTATGCAGGTCTGGCGCAGTGCACTGAGCTCTGCCAGCAACTCCGGGCAGAAGCTGGTAAGAGGCAGATTTCAGGTGCGAAGGATGGGCTCCAAGGTAACAACAGGCTCGGTGACTAATGACTGTCAGACAGACTAGAAACCCTTGTAAAGTTTTGTTTACGTTTGTGTTATATCCACTTGGAGAAAACTATTGTTTCATGGATAAGTATTATAACGTACCGTTTTAATGCATTGAAAATAATACAATGCATAGTACTACTAATACTACTACTACTACCAATAATAATAATAATAATAATAATAATAATAATAATTGGGTTGCATACTGATGTCTGGTTTGTAACTTTGACACCCAAATGTGGGGGAGGATATTCAGTTTCTTAGGGTGTAACTTCAAAGATTCGTAGTTACCTTCTCTCAAGCTATGACAGGCACAACACATACATATTCGGTTTTAAACTGTGCTTTTTCTAGTGTCCCTTCCCAAGCATCTCAGAATCAGCCAGGAGTTCTGACTTGAATTATTGTATTAGATGTTAAACTTGGTGGCTATGAAACATGAATTATTACTACATCTATATTTTTCTTGGTGTTGGCCTGAAGAATCTCACCCTCTGCAGAGTGGTTACTCCTTTTGAGCACCAGGAAGTGGAGATAAAGCAGAGATGGGGTTTCACAAGCAGCTGCTTCAGAAAAGCCACTGTTTACACTTTTATTTAGGCAATGGGAATTATTCACTTATTAGTTGGTCTGTTTCACTGATGCCATTATTTAAGGTGATTTATAAGTGAAGTAATAGGGAGGGACAGAAGTCATTATTGTCAGTATTATTTCATCTAAGTCCCACTCACTGCCCTTCACACTGAGATTTTCATATTTATGTCACACTTATAACAAAGGAAAGTGCACAGTGCACTAAGAAAGTTGTGGAAATTATAGCAATGCAGCCCACAGAGCTGGACTGAGAACTGTGGTTTAGCACCAGCCGAGGATAATACAACAGCTCAACAAAATAAGTGTATGTAACACTCAGTTGTAGAAAATATACCGTATATAGAAAACATTCTTCTCTAAAAGAAGCTATTCATTAAGACAGTGCTGGCAATTTTTAAAGCTGGCTATTTAAAGTTTTTTTTTTTTTTTTAAATGGGCAATGGTTAATTGAAATAAGGGCTCAAATAAAGCCTTTTGTATCCTTTTACCATTTGCTGAGCTGACAGCCAGCAGTTTCTAACCTGGGGAAATTATAGGCCACAGAACAATTCCTATTTAACAGCAGCTTTAAAAGTGAACATTGTACAGCAATCTGGCAAATTCACCAATTTACCAGGCCATACAGGAGAACAAGAACGGGATGTGAAACAACAGAATCAAGAGCATATTGCATAGGACATTAAATTCTGCATACAATATATTGCATATAAACCCTAAGTTTTTTGTATAAAATGCACTTTGCTTATTACAGTAGGAGGAACTCCTGTATAAACAAAAGTATAATAATTTGCACACAAAAAAGTCTTTGGAAAATGACTGTTAATCCAAAAAAAATGAATATGATACTTATCACTGAAGTAACTGGTGCCATACATAATATAATACAGCAATACTATAAGCAGAGTTGAAGAGGGGGAAATTATAGAAAAATTCTACCCAGGTGGCAGACAGCATAATAGTGCTGCCTGGGTAGCCCAGCGATATTAATGTGGGAGGTGCTGGTTCCACTCCCAGGTGGGTCCTGCTGTAGAAAAATCTTCATGTAAATGTGTAGAGTGCATTAAAAATGTACAGTACATGAGTTTCCTATTATCCATATGCAGATATATGGTAACCCCAATGGAGCTGTGCACTGTGTAACCATGGAGTCTTTAGTACAACTCTACAGTAATATCATTTTACTGAGAAAACATGGATTCATAACTCTATCAGCATTAACACAATATTTATTTAATGGGTTTTTTTTCCACTGTAGCTGTTAGCCACATAATAGCATTCCTCACACACATCATCCAAGGACCTCCACCATGAACCTACTCTACACATTCACTAAACCCTGGATTATCTGCACAAATCCCCTGCCACCAGCCCCACCAAACCCCACCTGCAGCACGACCATCATGATCATCGTCACCCTCTGCTTCATGGGTTCACCTGCCACACAAAGGCTTTAAATTGGATCCCTGTTCCTTCCTGTCAGGAGCCACAGAGGTGAAGAAAAGCAGAGCACTGCTGCTTCATTCCCTTTATCTTCTCACATGGGCTCTGCAGCTCCTTCCCCACAGTCAGAGGCTAAAGAAATGAATCCCTGCATCTGGGGACATCCAAGGTCTACTTAAGCAATGGATTACACTTGAGGGGCTAAAAAAGTGCTTTACCATCTTACAGAGCATCAGTCAAGCAGGGGTGCAGACAGAACTGCAAAACCTATTTTTGGAGAGAGACAAAAGCAAAAGCCCAAAAGTCTGATAGATTTTTAAAAAAAACCTTAGCAGTGGACAGCATTACATTATTTTATTTTAGCATCTTAGAGGTTTTTTTTTAGCATGCACGGTTCATTTCCAGCCAGGAAACAGCAGCATCAGTGTTTAAAAAGGTGAAGGTGCTCAGCTCCACTGGACAAGGTTAGCAGCACAGTGCTAACCTACAGGTGAAAGTGCACACCATGCTAAATGTTTACCTGGAATCTACGGTTATGACAACTAAGCACAAGACTCCAAGCTCCAAACGGTCAGAGTGGAGACTCTAGTTTAACTTTACAGGAACTACCTGGCGAAAACTCAATTTAATTTGCGGCGCATTAAATTGTGTTCCCACTTCTGGAGTCACACCAGTTTCCCTCCAGCATTACTTATTTCCCAGTGTACCCCTGGGACACTGATGGTACATGGACAGTTTTTGATCAATCATACTGATGTTTGTTTTTACACTGCCTGGCCAAAAAAACTCACACGCTCTAAAATTTCGTTGGACCGCCTTTAGCTTTGATTATGGTACACATTCGGCGTGGCATCATTTCGATAAGCTTACGCAATGTTACAACATTTATTTCCGTCCAGAGTTGCATTAATTTTTCACCAAGATCTCGTATTGATGATGGGAGAGTCAGACCACTGCGTAAAGCCTTCTCCAGCACATCTCAAAGATTCTCAATGGGGTCAAAGTCTGAACTTTGTGGTGGCCAATCTATGTCTGAAAATGATGTCTTGTGCTCCCTGAACCATTCTTTCACAATTTGAGCCCAGCGAATTCTCGTATTGTCATCTTGAAATATGCCCATGCCATCAGGGAAGAAAAAAATCCATTGACGGAAAAACCTGGTCATTCAGTATATTCAGGTAGTCAGCTGAGCTCATTTTTGGGCACATAACGTTGCTGAACCTAGACCTGACCAACTGAAGCAACGTTAGGGTTAGGGTTAGGGTTAGGGCTGTCATAACACAAAGTTAAATTCGGGTGGTGACGTTTTTTTTGGCCAGGCAGTGTATTTTTCAGAACAATGACAAAAAATGTAACTGTAGTTCTTGATGAACTACAGTTACATTTTTTGTCATTATTCTGAAGGCATGAATGTGCCTTTTCCCTTTATTTTGCACACCTGAGAACCTCCTGATGTAGATCATCGCTGTGAAAGCTGACCTGGTTTCCTTTTACCGGAAACCTTCCTTCACCGCACCTTTAACAAATAAGATAATCCTCATAAACACCTTTTAAAATGATGCATTTATTCTTCAGCCTTCTGGGGTTTCTTCCGCAGTTATCAGAGGCACAAGTGAAGACAAACAGGCCTGCACATCAAATATCCTTGCTGGAGTAGAAAAAGAAGCCTGAGGAAATTGCCATTAATGAAAGGCCCAGCATCTCGCCCACGTCGCTGCTTCCGTCAGCCTCTCCCTGCCACGTTGCATTATCAGCGCACCGGTGGGCACAATTAAAACGTCAAACAACCGCGTACTGGTGCCTGTAGACTACGGGCCTCGCACACACAGCAGCCCTGCCCAGGGTGAGGCTTCATGCTGTTCCTATTTGCATACAAGCTCCCTGGAGACAAGAGAAGAGGAAAGTGAGAGGAGTCACTGTCGACTTCAATCACCACACATATCAAATGATTTAAAGTCTATCAAGTGTGATTTTGTGAATGAAAACACAGCACGGTGATCATGTGGGCTGCATGCACACAGCTGACTCACATGCACCTTCCTCAGACACTTCTTCTTTTTTCTCTTCAAAGCACCTAGAGGACCCTGCTAGATCTTCACTACAGTCTGCGGGCACATTGACAAACTCCCTGCTGGGTAGTGAAGCACTTTAGAAACTCAGAGTTAAATATCTACAGCTCACCGCTGTTGACTGAGCTCATTCTCCAGAACATGCTGCTAAATATTACCCAGAAAGCACAACCACAGTGCATCTAATAAAAGGTGTGATCAATAAAATCCAACAAATATTATATTGTACTGCTAACTACAATTACTGCATCGCAAACTGTTAAAAGTTTTCAAAATAACATTCCTATAACTATATTCATAACTATCATAGAATACAAAGCAAGACAACTAATTATAATGTTAATATTACAGATGTAAACAGGCTACAATGAAATTGTATACACATACCATAATATATAATATTAATAGTATAGGCACATAGGATACGTATATATTGATATACTGAAGAATATGATACTACATGGCCAAAAGTACAGTATGTGGACACCTGAGCATCACCCCCATACGTGTTTGTTGAATATCACATTCCAAACCCTTTGGCATTAATATGGTGTCCCCCACTCTTTGCTGCTATAACAGCCCCCACACTTCTGGGAAGGCTTTCCACCAGATTTTGGGAATTTGTGTCTATTTGGCGACAAGAGCATCAGTGAGATTGGGCACCGATCTCGGGCGAGAAGGTGTGGCTTGCGGTCAGCGTTCCAGCTCATCCCAAAAGTGTTCAGTGGGTTTGAAGTTAGGGCTCTATGCAGCCACTCAAGTTCTTCCACCCCAACCCAGGCAAGCCCTGTGTTTATAGAGGGGGGTGGCACAGTCATGTTGGAGCAGGAAAGGAGCTTCCCCAAGCTGTGCCCACAAAGCTGCCCACACAGTTGCCTTGAATGTGTTTGTATGCAGCATGGGTGCAGCTGAAACAGCTCAGCTCAGGCACTGGAAGGGGGGGGGGGGGTCCACATATTTTGGCCATACAGTGTATACAGAATAGTTATTCTAGTAAAAAAACTTGTAATATACTCACACATTTGAAGACTAAAGGGTTAAATCCCCTTAGCACAACAGCTAAAGAACACCAAAGACAACCAGACTCTGCTGTGTGTGAGATCGACACCAACACCAACCAACTCTCTTACAGCTTTATGTGGCCAGGATGTCTGTCAGATATCTTTGACAATAATGTCCAGTGGAGCCACAGACCACGTCTGCTCGGATTATGACCAGAAAGAGATCGTTCACAGTATTATAAAGCACTGCCTGCACTCTGGGCAGCAGATACCACACTGAATAAAGATGTTTACACCTGGAATTTAAGAACTTTACTGCTGAGCCAAAGTCCTGTCCAGTCCTGCACCCTAGAGCAAAGTGCTTAACTTGAATCAGTCTAGAAAAAACATACAGTTTTATAACTGGGAAAAAATATAATTTAAATTCAATTTTAGCCTTTGCCAAACAATAAAATTATACAACTCACCATTCTGTTCAAACACTGTGTTTTTTTCCATTTACAGTCTCAGTTTAAGTCTTTCCAGTGGTTACTGGAAAACAAAAATATTAATGTCAAAAGGAAATAGTTCATTGGTTTTAGTCTGAAATGTATAGATACATTCACATTTATGAGACTTTGAAATAAATGTTTCACCCACAAATTCTTGAGGAAAGCAGCTTTAAACACTATTTTGTTAATGAAAGAATTCAGTCATGAAATGAACCAATGTGGAAACAAAACTAAGCGCTACAGCCGCTACAGTTCGTCACATTATTTGGATCTTAAGTTGCTCATCTCACTTCACTCAGTCGCTTATCTAGTTTCACTATTAATGCATCCCAGTCTAAAAGCTCGCTGCTCAGCCAGTGCACCACTAAGCATTCGGAACTGAAGCACTACAACAATGAGCTGTTTGCAAAATGAATGGACTTCATTTCTAAAATATGATACAGAGACAAGCCAGTGTCCAGCATCCTTTTGGAACTGCCAAGCAACAGAGGTTAATCTGAAAAAGTCAGAAATGTCTACTAAGTAATCTGTGCGGGATTAGTAACAGTAAAGCACAACTGCCAGAGAGAATAACACAACAATTCATATTAAAAAAATTATGCCTAATATGAAAATTACCACATTTAAATATACACAAATCTAACAAATATGTCAAAACGCTTTTTGTACGAATTCATAGACATTTCCACCAGCAAGTGGCTTAAATATAATCTTATGTTATGTTGTGTTGTGCTGCGTTGCTTTATGTTACGTTACATTACGTTACATTATATTGTCATGCGTCCTATATTTACACTGCTCTGCAGGTAAATTTCTCTGCATAGATTAATAAAGTTAAATCCTGCCCTATCCTATGTATCTTTATGTTTTACATTAAAAACTAAACATACAGTATCACAAACCCCTCTGCTTTCGATGATATACAGGATCAATGATGGATTTTAAAGCTTAATATGAAAAATGTCCACAGCACAACAGCGTGAACTCGTAATGTAATTCGCTGTACGTTTACCTTAAAACACATTTGCAAGACATCGCACGTCTGAAAAGACCAACAAAGTCATACTCAGCTGATTTGTTTTCAAAAACAGGAAACATTTGTCCATTTCCCAGATGAAACTCTCAAACCACAGAGTTCCAACTGATAGATTGAGACAATCAATTCCGTATTTCTTCTCAGCATTAGGAAACAATCTGCTAAATTAGCCATTTGGCAGCCCTCTTGGGCACCAGACTGACAACTGGATTATGTAAGACACATTCCTGCCAAGCACAGCTCTAATATTACCTCCTAATGCAAGCCATATGCTGCTTTCTTAATAGTGAAGAGATGTTATTTCTGAGAAAGGTAGACAGGAAACTTACGTAAACACCATCAGGAACTTGGAGCACTTAAGGGTTCCATCACACCAGCGCAGCAGAATAATATCGCCATCATCTAACCAGCTGAACCACCACCCAATAAACATAGCAATACTGTATGAATTACAAATAAGTGGACTTATTAAGTAGCCATTCCTCTTTCTAACAATGTATTTCTGACCAGCATGAATACGGTGACAGAAAAGATCAGACAGGCAGCTCATTGCTGAAGGTTTGCTGGCCTTAGTTGCTGGTTGTTTTTTTTCCTAATGTCAAGATGATCAGATTTCAGGTCTAATATCTGAGAAGACTGCAAGCAAGGCTATGGGTGGTAACTTGACCACCCAGGCCTGTGCTAAGGTAAAAAATAAATCAACCTTTTAGATTCTTCGCAAAAAAAAAAAAAGACAAGAAAATGTGCACAAAAACCTGATATGCACTTATTTTCAACTTTGAGCCCAAATTTAGTTTGTTTCATAACAGACTGCCATCGGTGTAGCTGAGGTACATCTCAAACTCAGTGGGTTATGGATATTCCCCTGGCTGAGTGCAAATTTCATGAAGAACTGTCACACTCTGCTAAGGTCCATAATAGCAGCTACTGCATAAGAGCGAACTGCATTAGAAGGGTGTAAAATGCTGTACGTGGAAGCATGTTGTCGACACACCGCTGGGTTGTAGCACCGATGTCACCATCCAGGCATCTCTAGGTATTGATAAATACCACTCTAGATTTTAAATAAACGTTATCCACAGCAAATGGTGATCGAGAAATAATAAGGAACGTGAAAATGAAAGGAGTAACTTCTGAAATCACCGGCAGGCCTGACACTTAAAGCATGGGGAGCATCACTAGTGACATCAGGGAAGCATTAGCATCTCCAAAACTCACCGTCCACAGCCCAGCAAATGTCACACTTCCTCAAAAGCTGATTTGCGATCCACTTTAGAAGCGGAAACGGTTCTATGTTTAATGAGTGGATAGAACTTAAATGAAGGAAGGTTGAGCAGCTGGCCGATTATGTTCGGGTTTTTCTAACAAAAATGTGATTTTCTGGGAAATTTCAGATGCGATAGTGGGTGCTCCTGGTAAAAACAGATAATGGTGACCCAAGGTTGCCCTATGCTGTGGAATCAGTTATGTTTTGGTGGAGGAAACATAAAATATCAAATAGCAGAGATTCAGCTGTAGCAGGTGTTTGTAACAAAAAAAGCTAAAATATGGAGTTTTAAAGAGACTTAATTAGTTTTAGTCCATGATCTTTGTAAGATAATGCAAAAAGATCAGGTATGCGACAGTATACTCTATATTTCACACATTTTTCATAAGGCATTTTCAAACAATATAATGTTACTATATGGTATTTTGGCATTAAAAGGCATAACAACTATTGCAAAATAATAACAAAACTGTAACTGCAACTTGGTCCACTTTGCTTCTTCGTCCCCTCCTGTGTGACGCACAGTGACGCTGACAGACAACATCCAGCCACCCTGTGTTTTTAAGAAGAAAAACTCAGTGGGCCTTACTAGTTAAACCTCACATATAAACTTAGCAAAGACTTTCTGCCTTCACAACACAAAAACACACAGTTTCTGACTTATTGCAAGCGTAAGCGGATCTGCTGCCTGCTAAACTGGTCCACCTGGCCGCAACACAGCCAGAATGATTCATGATGGTCCCAGAAAACCAAAGAGCTCTGTCCATGTAAAACTATTATAAACTATATTTCTTCTCAAAATAAAAAAAGCCCATTGTTATACAAACAATAGAAATATTTATGGCAGGCATTAACACTCTCGGGTTCCAAAGAGAACAGTCGATTCCAGGAGGAACGTGAGCTGCTCAGAGATGATGTTTCACTCATCTTCTAACTTGATTTAGATGTTCACTGCAATTTGCCCTCAAATATGCGGTTGCTTTGAAACTGAAGGTCAGCCAAACATCATCTTATTTCTAATTCTAGCAGAGTGCCACCTTTAAATTATTTTCCATTTTGTGTGCTTCGCATTTATTTAAAGTGATGCAAGCCTTTGATTTACTGCAAACAAAAGTTTGAAAGCCAAACAGCTGATGAATAAAATAATAAATTGTGCACAACTTATTATGTATTATTGTTGCTTATTAGGCAGCTCTTTCAGTTCAGTTTGTCAACCCAAAAATAAACGTCAGTCACATAAGAAGGTTTCCAACTTTGCGAGTTTTGGAAAATTTGCCTTCTCCAAATAATTCATTTAATTGTATCAGTTTTTTTTTTTTATTTTATTTTATTTTGAGACAATGTAATGACAAAAACAGTGACATGGAATATCTTTCTATTAAAAAAATAACAGAAAGAGCAGTAACGCTTAAAACTTTCATACTTCTGGTCAAAGGAAACTCATTATTCTGAATTTGTGAGCTGCTTTGGGGGAGAACTGTCTGCACAAAGAAGAAATGTTTAGGCAGTATTTTGTGAATAAAGGATTGAAAAGCTGCTGGAGGATAAAGCAGCCCTCAGCTTTCCATACTTTTCAAAGCTGCACATGAACAGAGATGCCAAACGCTTTAACCCCGAAATATTTTTCCCATCAACATGAGAATGCATTACAATTCACCGTTATGTACTTATGGGCAGTACATGTAAATGCAACCTTCTTTACTATTCTGCTGAAATATTCTAGAAGTTTTTTTTTTTTTTCCATGTTTCTGTAAGCTTGCTTAGCTGTCTTCTTAGTGGGAATCTTCTTACGACTGAATTCTTTTATTGATATAGCCATGTTAAATTAGACTGAACAGAATTCCAGAATTTTACTGAGTACCAAGTTCTGTCTGATTTCATCATTTTCTCACTTTTGCCAAGAATATGGCCACTCTTATAACCTAACATATTTTGGTAGCACAAACAAAGAACAGCTTTAATGTAAGCAACCTGCAGAACCCTGTGGGTAAAATATTAGTAAATATTAGTAATTCCAAGAAACATTTATAGGCGTTCCCTCGTTGGCTTCATTGCCAAAATGTAGCAAATAAAGACAGGTTACAACAGACAACATTTTTTGGTGTTAATAATCAGTTTGGCTGTCACAGCATATCGGAATTTCTGCCACGGCAGCTGGAAAGCGGCTTTTTCAAACGTAACAAAAAGCTGATCGACACCTTCGCGAAAATGTAACGCTTCTGTTGCGTTCGTGAACGTTGGTTCGTCTGAGAAAAGCTAGTTTTTGCCAGTACCTAAGTATTTATGAGCACAGGAAAGCGTGCGGCTCAGGTGTGTGTTGGGGTTAGGGTTAGTTCCACTCCCGCATTCGTGCCGTTTCCCAAATATGACGCTACTGGAGCTCACGTGCGACCAGGTTACCTGGGTGTGTTTGAGTCCTGCGGGGTAGCGGGTTTTACCATCATCATCATCATCATCATCATCATCATCATCATCATCACACACAGCCCAGGGAAAACGGGGATCACAAGAGCACAGCAGCAGCGCCGGGATCGCGCACTTACCGTCTTCCTTCTCGTCGAAGACGGGTCTCTTGGAGGAACTACTGGCTCCCATTCTTCTCCTCCACCTGGCCCAGTGAAGCGTCGATGCGGGAGCTCAGCATCCCTCCCCACGACCTCACATGTCACACCTGACAGCAGCGTGCATCTCCCACCACTTTTCCCTCACTTACCCTTCCTGACCCACCACACGGATATTCCTCCTGGTAGCTTTTTATTAAACAAGAAAAAGCAGCGAAATCGACTATTTAAGCAGCTTTTAATTCTAAACAATGACTCAGTGGTAAAACTGAGGTCTTCTTGCACTGGTTTCCCATCTCATATACTTTCAGAATGAGGAATCCTTTTTGGCACAATAACGTGCCCGAACGAAAACGAGCTTCTTGGTGGAGCGACGGCTCCGCTCCGAGTGGAAGTGCCGAGGTCTCCTGCGGAACCGCATCGCGCGTCGCACCCAACCCGTCGATAGGTGGCGACAGATCATCAATAAAGAGACTACACCTCGGTTGACGAGGAACACTGAGGAGTCGCACTTTGTGCGTAAACACTGCCTGAAAAGCCAACATCAGTTTCAGAGTATAAGTATTATTAGCTATGGCATCGCAAGCTTGTGCCTGTGCAGTGCAATAATAATTTTAATAAAAGTTCATATAACAATTGGCAAGTTTGTGAACAACAGCTGGTGAAAATTACTCAAAACCAATAATAATCAAACGTTGAAAAATTGTTTGTTTATGCTACGTGCGAGGGGATATTAACAGAGAAGGAAGAATAAACTTTAAAATCTGGGCGTGTAAGTTGCGAAAGAGTTTACATCTTTGACTTATAAAGCTTTTTTATACAAGGCTTTGTTTGCCAAGCTACAGACTTAAAATTCGACACAGGGGACTTGTTACCTTCAACGAGGTTTCGAGTAGTCAAGATT
Source organism: Heterotis niloticus (assembly GCA_018136845.1). Lineage (NCBI taxonomy): Eukaryota > Metazoa > Chordata > Actinopteri > Osteoglossiformes > Osteoglossidae > Heterotis > Heterotis niloticus. The sequence continues at coordinate 23,299,030 of CM030892.1, read as the reverse complement.
ATTAAACTCCAAAAGGGATGAGTTACTATTTTTAACATTTTAAATTTGTCTCTGAAAATGCCTGTGGTGATGTCACACGCAGACGATACGTACAGTACGTCACGCTAACAGAATTCCTTGCTCCGAGTGCTCGCTAGGGCGTGCGCTCATATACACCTGACGCTGGTGGATTTTCTGTCTACACACACGCTGACCTACTTTCTCAGTCAAACACACATAAATTGCAAGTTAAAAAGGTTTTGTGACATATAATTTGTTATTAATGTGTGCACCTCAGTATGGGTAGCCGGCGCGAGTTCTTGTCAGTGGCAGTTGTGAGTTCATTGCTGTTACACATGAACAAATGAAATTTTAAAAAATTAATAAAAAATTATAAATTAAACACACATGGCACTGCACACATTGGTGATATAACACATATGAGCCACAACATTAAAACCACTGACAAGTGAACTGAATAATACTGAATTAATCATTTCAATGGCACCTGTCAAGGGGTGGGGGGAGATATTAGACAGCAAGTAAACAGTCAGTTGTTGAAGTTGATGTGCTGGAAGCAGGAAAAAGGGAAAAGCGTAAAGATCTGAGCCACATTGACATGGCTGGATGACTGGGTCAGAGTATCTCCAAAACAACAGGAATTGTGGGGTGTTCCTGGTAGACAGTGGTCTGATCCCACAAAAGAGCTACTGTAGCACAAACTGCTGAAAACTTTAATGCTGGCCTTGACAGAAAGGTGTGAGAACACAGTGCATCAGATCTTTGTTGCATACGGGGTTGGGTCACCACAGACCGAGAACTCAGAGTGCCCATGCTGACCCCTATCCACTGCCGAAAGCATCAGCAATGGGCATGTGAGTATCAGAACTGGATCATGGAGCAATGGAAGAAGGTGGCCTAGTTTGACAAATTCCATTTTATTTTAGATTGTGTGGATGGTCGGGTGCGTTTGCATTGTTTACCTGAGGAAGAGGTGGCAGCAGGATGCACTATGGGAAGAAGGCAGTGTGATGCTCTGGGCAATGTTCTGCTGGGAAACCTTTGGTTCTGCCATTTATGTGGACGTTACCACCTAGGTACCACCCACCTAAACATTGTTGCAGACCATGTACACCCCTTTGTAGCAACAGTATTCCCTGATGGCAGTGGCCCTGCCACACTGCAAAAATTGTTCAGGAATGGTTTGAGGAACCTGATAAAGAGTTCAAGATTTTGTCTTGGTCTCCAAATTCCCCAGATCTCAATCCGATCAAGCATCTGCGGGATGTGCTGGAAAAATAAGTCCGACCCATTTGTAGGACTTAAAGGATCTGCTGCTAACGTCTTGCTGCCAGGTACTACAGGACACCTTCAGAGGTCTTCTGGAGTCCATGCCACGATGGGTCAGAGCTGTTTTGGTGGCATGAGGGGGACCTACACATTAGGCAGGTGGTTTTAATGTTGTGGCTAATCAGTGTAAGGATAATAAAATGTGGTGTGGCTCCCATTATGGTAGCTGCTACATTGAAAGAGTTCAGAGGAAAAGAAATTAGCTGCAGTGGAAAAAGTCAACTGAAAAACGGATTAATTTTGAGAAATGGAAGAAGTAGCCTTAATGTGAAGCCAGTTAACAGTGTGGCTTACTGCAGCCTCACCAGTGAAAGTTAGTCAGATTTAAAAGAGCAATATTTATCAATAGAATGTATTTTTTTTTATTCTGGAAGGTTCCACCTATGGGTTTCTCAAGATATTGAGGTCATGTTTCACCCTTGCGCTTCCCATAGGTGTAACTGGTTTGTATGGCATGTATAAGATCTTGTCCAGATCTGATTGTTTCCGGTAGCCTACTTGCCATCAAACTGGTCTGGTTCCACAACATACGCTTAAATACGCTTGTGTTATCATTAACAATATATTTTACTTTTTTCCTGTTTTGAAAAATATTAAGTCACATTTTTTGTTTTGGATCGCTTCTTTCCATAACAAAAAATACATTCAAGCCTCTCACAACAGGAATCGTGGCAGATACTAGTGACACTATGTGAGCGTTGGATGTACAGTAGGGTACAGTCAATACTGTATTTTAGCTGCAATTTTATGTTTTTAACAGCAGGGGTCACAAAAACATCATATCGGAACCATAAAAATAATGGTTTCCTTTAGGAAAGCTAAACTAAATGTTTGAAAGGTTTAAAAGTATATATATTATTCAGTTAGCTGACTAATCAATAATCAGTCATTTTTTAGGTGACTTTGGGTAACAAGGGAGTTAAAAGGCTATTCCTTTTATTATAATTTGTTATAATAAATTTATTATTCATTATTATATAGTACATAACTGCATTGAAGTTGCCCTTTTGGCTATTGGTTTGGAACGCAAACAGAATTTGAACCACTGCATCACATTCAGAAACATCTTAATAACTCAGCTTAATCCCTCAATCTATTCAGTTTATTTCCACTTTAATTCCCTATTTAGACATCTTCTGTGAATTTCAATTCAGAAAAAGTATATAAAACATTTTTGAGCATTATTGCTTGTGCCGAGATTGATGCAGATAATGTTTTTTTTAACTTGAAAAAAACTATGTGGTAGACTTCAATCCTTTCCCTCAAACTGACAAATGGATCCAAAAAGATATGGATAAGCAGCTGAACTGATTAAATATTGCACCACATCTGTTTGCGAAAGTGTCATGAAAAATAGAGGTTTAGAAATGAACTTAACACCAAATAAATAAAGCAAAATGTGTAATCGGCCATAGTTTAAAGTGCAGTGTGACCATTATCAGATATAATGAATAAAATATAAACTTCGCATGTCAAAAAAGAGGATTTGGCGACATCTACTGGATAAAAAATATACAGCAAAAATAAACTGGATCAAGTTTAATTTTATATTATTTATAAAATGTTATACACACATTCTGAGAACAATGAAAATGTACAAAATGTTGTTATATATATAGCATAATAAAATATTCTTGTTCCTAAATAATTATTCCTGAATTAATTATTCTCACACTTTCACTTTTTTGTTAAACTGAAAAGACTCGGTTTATTTCAGATCCATTTATCTGTTTCCCCTTTCATCTCAATGCTCCTCACCATCTGCTTATCCAGATATGTTTGTGATTGTCCACAGTGAATCCTGACAGACGGTATTTTCTGAAGGAACGTCGTCTGATTGCTATAGCAGATATTAGTTATAATATCCCTAATTATTTTTCTTTAAGCTTTCACAGGAATATTTGCTGTAAACATGCATCAGCCAAGGGCTCCAGACTGCCAAACAGTTAAGCATTAATGAAAGAATTAATGAATTAATGAATTTCTAGCAGCATTTTTTTGATGGTAACAAAGAAGGTGCCAGATTTAGTTTTGTTCATAAATAAGTGTAACCCCAATGGAGAAGATTGACAGATGGAATGGAGAAGCAGATTAGAGCAGCTGTAACCTACAACTGTAGTAGTTATGTAGGTAACGGTGAACTGTGTATATTTTATAAAATAGATCATTTTGCTCCATTTTCCATTTAAATCACGTAGCAAAACATGCAGCAAAACACAGTGATTTAAGATGTAAAAACTGTGCAGAAGTCTTTAAATTCATTTTTCTTCTCGAAATAATAATAACATTTTTACATGTGAGCTCTTTGCATGTGGGTGGCAGGAAAGTTTACCTTCACACTGTTATTATTTAGAGCCAAGCAAAGGCTTTTGGCAAGAGTTCCTTTCGACATGTAGAAAATATATAAAATCCTCAAATAAAGCCAAATATAGAATAATAAAAACATAATATAATTATTACTCTTTTTAACATAATACTGAAAATATACATATAACAATTAAACATATATGCTGTCCACATTTAAAGGTCTTTTCAGGAAAAGTTCATAACTGGTAATCATCTTAGAAGAGTGTAAAAATTAAATATGTGTTCATGCATGAATGTGTTCATACAGACATATATTCATGTATGCATACATGAGGTTTTAATGGTTGAAGATATTGGGTTCTGTGAAGTCTTTAACATTTAGGGGAGTAAAGTAAACATTCTGCTTATTATTGCCATAAATGTATTAAAAGTAATGATTTATGTTGCAAAGGTTCGATTGCGTTTGTCAAATACAATTTCTTTGGATGTCTGCCATGGAGGGGAGGGGGGGAGCAATCCCAGTGTGTGTATTTGTGCATTTCTGCCTTAAATGTATTAAAAGAGGTGCGACAGCAAGAGAGCGACACGTACGTAGGAATAATTCCTGTTTCAAAAATCGGCCAAAGAAGTTTTGCTCGGCGTGGCTGCACTTCTGGTCCCGGCGCCATGTTTATCAATTAGGAAGAATGAAGCAGAGGGGACGCCGACAAAGCGGCGCAACGGGACGGACGGCACCGCATGTACGAGTAACGTAAAGTACAGCGTTTTACTATGGTAACTGCGTGAACTGAATGTAAGCGCCGCGTGTGAGCAGCCGGACTCCCTCTCGGCTGCGGCCGCTCGCACTCCGCTCGTCTTTCTTTGTGATGTCACCGCTGGCCGCGCTGTTGTATTTGCCCCCGGTGGAGGTGATGGCGTCATTCCGTGCCCTGCCGTAGCCTCCCGTGCTCGGGAGTAGCAGAGAGACGGATCCCAGGCCGAGGCGACCGTGGCTCCCGCAGCCGGGATCGAGCAGCGCCAGCGCGGACACCTCAGCCCGGGAAACATGGAGGCTGCGGCCGAGGAGCTGCGGGCCGGCTCCCGGATTCCGGTGACCATCGACCAGATCGTGAACGACACGCTGGTGGTGACGCTCAGCTTTCGGGAGAGGAGCTACACGGGCATTTTGCTGGATTGCAACAAAAAGTGAGTGCTTTTCCCCGCCGATTGTGCGTGAAAGCAGCCGCCGGAGAGCGACTCGCGGGGCCTACACGTATACAAAGGAAGGCCGGTGCGGGACAGTGGCCGACACAGGCCTGCTTGTCCTCAGGCAGGAGCTTTCAGGCGTTTTCCTCACTTTTCCACACACAAATGTTAATCCTCTTTCCCAGCCGATAGCTTAAACATTATCACAAACGCAAGCTTAATCGACAAAAACACATTTTCGGAGTTGGTAATGAAAAAGGCACACACTGTTTTAGTTGTTGGTCAATTTTTAATTTTTTTTTTTTTTTAGCACAGGCCATTAACAGTTGAATGAACACATTTTTGCGAAAATAAGAGGCTTTAATAAGTTGCACTTGTCCACATTCCTCACCAAAACTGTTAGGTCACGTTTATTTACACGAAAAACGACATAAACTGTCCATTTAGCCAACATGCTAAGGGGTGGGTTGAGCAACACTCATTGTTGCATCTAAACACCTTTAAATACATTTCGTCAAATAATCGACTGTTTGCATATTTAAATGAACGTAAATGCACATTTGATCAAATACAGAAGCAGCTAATATGTATTTGATAAAGCTTTGACTGTCTTGTTATCAATAACCCACATTGTTCCCCTAAAGCCCCTTCCCTCAAAATGTGGGGCTGAAACAGGGCAAGGAAACGGATCACCATGGACACATAACTGTTTACCATGATTTTACACTGTTTCACCATCAACAAAAATGTATTCCTTTCCAGTGTGGCTATCTCAGTGTGGATCTTTTTGTCAGGCAGACAGAGGGTGAGGAGACTAGAGGAAAAGGGCAGTATTTTAATTTGCAGGTGGGTAGCGTAGTGCACATTTGGGGGGAAATTTATTAATAGGATCTGTTATCTGGTTTTAAAAAAAAAAAATGGAGGACGTCATTTGCAGGCCAGCACACGTAGTGCTGGTGCTTCAGTCACACGTACTTGCCGTGTGTGTCGTACCTTAGATCCTCTGTGTATTTATAGAGGCTCCTTCCAGCGTTTTTTAACTTTGCACACCAAATGTTGGTGGATGGGGTCCCTCTGAAGGCCCTCCGACTTCCTTCTGAGCGAGGCCTTCGATTTTAGTCCGTTTGCTTAGCGCTCAGTCGCTCTTTGATCTTTTTTTTTTTTTTTTGCGCGTTACNAAAAAAAAAAAAAAACAGCTTCTTGGAGAGTCTGACCTTTTCAGTCTAAGCTGTCAGCTCTCCTAATCTTTCTGTCTTAAAATTTTTAATTCTCTGGCTTAGTCTTGGGTCATACAGTGAAATGAAAAGCCATAGGTTGATGGAAAATCCATAGTGTTATAGCTGTACATTAGTTTTATTTGATTTTACCTTTAGTGGGAATAATATGGGCTGGTGCATGGACCAGACCACTGGGCTCAGGATTGTCCCTGGCATAACAACCCCCAGGGGGGCTACATATCCTGGACGACAGTGATTTACAGCCTGGGTCCCCTCGGTCCCCTTGGTAACCCCGGTGTGCCTGTGAGTGCAGTAATTCACTTCTGTATAGATTTTCCGTTAGGGGTCAACACCTCAGGACAGTCTTGGCCCACTTGCTCTGCAGGGGTTAGAGTGTAGGCCAGAGGGAGTCCTTCCTTTAGGTCTCTTCATGTTGTAACCACAGCCGTGTCACATTCTGTCAGGTCAGGTTCTGTTTTAAGTTTACAGTGCTGTTTTCTTGCAGCTGGCGTATTTGTTTCGTGAACCGTGTTTTGAAACGTCCTTACACTCCTGTTCCAGAGTCCATGGTCGTTTTCTGCAATAACATGAACATATCGAAAGCATCAGGGTTACAGATCCTTATCGTATATTTGGATAGTTTGTGCGGCCAGTTAAAATGGCACCAGCATTGAGGCTCACATGACATGAGTAAAGCATGAGAAGTGTGAAAAAGTAAGAGGCAGTCCTACACAAATTGACTTCCAGAAGCTGATGGAGGAAGCAGAGCTCAGAAAACACAACCAAAAATGGCACAGGAGCTGAGATTGTCACATGTACTTTTACTTTTGGTACCTGTAGCTTTAAATGTCCCAATTGGGTCAAAATAAACCTTAGCTTCTTCATGCAGCAAAATAGGATTTACAGTATCATAATTACATATTTATTTTGGTATTTTTTTTCTATGTGCAGAGATTGAAAACATGAATAAAAATAAAATTAAAATCTATAGTCCAGTTCTGTGACTTTGTAGGACTACTCATACACTGTATAGGTTAAAACTTTTCATAAATCAATGTAGCTCTTTTGAAACACCTACTGGTATTTACAGTTTTGTGACATCACTAAGAAAAGGTGGTTAAGATACCAAATGACTGAAGAAAGGTTTTTAATGTAGCTCTTGAGGGTAATGCAGTCAATATGTAGTTTGTTGTAAAATTCTTCCAGCTATACTGGGTGCTTTGTTCTGCATTTGTACAAGCAAATAATGCAATAAATTTTTATTACACTATTGCCCTGAGATGGACAGGGATCTTTTCCAGGGTGTAAGCTGCCTCATACCTTGGGCTTCCAGGTTAGGCTCTGGTCCGGCACAACTCTGCACTAAACATGAGATTATAGATCAATGAATGAGTGTAATATGTTTGTAGAACAGTTGTACTTACAGTGAATCAAAGTACCAGGTCTTATACAGTGTGGAGATGGATGCTACCCAGACAATTCCTACACATTTTCCACACATCTCACCTTACTGTGTTTCCATTAAGCAGATGACTGAGTTCACACACGTCGCTCTAGGTGTGTCACACCAGATGCTGTTTACGTTACGGTGAGCGTGTTGTGGCTACGTTGGAGATGCGACGTGCTGTACAAAATGCAGTCGACTCATCTGCTGCTTGCTTGGCTGGTAAGAGGTTGTTGTCGGTGACTCGTTGAAACGTCTCTCCTCAGGTGTGCTTGTATGGGGTCCCTTACACTCCAGTAACAGGCAGATTACTGTGTCACAACATGTTGAACCTTACCATAGTGACGGAGAATGTCATTTTTCCTGCTATGATTTTGTAGGCCACACACATTTACCAGATGCATGGAAGTATCTTGCATCTTTGATCTTGTTGCTCTGTAAAACAAACTGTGTTTGTCTTCCAGACTGTCCATGCCCATAAGCCACACTTCATTGCATTACATTGCCAAGAAGTGGGTGGGAAGAACTATGAAGAGTCCATGACACACGTGGACAGCTTTGTCAAGTAAGTGGGGTCCTGTATCAGGGTGTCCTTCACCTGCTCTTTCAGCTGATTCTGCAAGTGGTCTCCTTTATGTTTATGGTGTAAAAATGAGTGAACATCTCCCCCCTCTGGACATATTTAAAGTGCAGCTACCAAGGGTTTACAGCAGTATGTATTCCAACAAAACAGAGGCTAATGAAACGGCACCGTAAGTGGTCATTAAAGCAGAATATTGCCTAAGTTAGCCTTGAAAGCGCTGCATATGCAACATAATACAAAATAAATTAGTTATGCTTTTAATAATAGTAAATAAATACAAAAACAGTTTATGGATAATAATTTTTTTTTAAACAAATGTGGTAAGTTATGATAAATTACAGTGCTAAAATGACACTGAGCTATTACTGTACAGTATATAATCTTTGTGTATATAGAATTGCTTATAAATTAAAGGTTAAAGTCACAAAAAAGCTTGTAAAATTAGCACTAAACTTCAGGCTGTTTAGATTTGATCTTTCTAGGTGTGACGCTACAGTATATGCTTTATTATGGACCAGTTTCCTTGGTCGCAGCAAGATGAATTTTTCACAGTTCAGCAGTGAGGTTGAAACCTGCTGATATTCACTGCTTATTTAAAAATGTGTACTGTGTGAATGTGTGAAATATCAGCAGGTGAAGGGTGTGATCACTGTTGCACTGTACTCTTGTTTTGCCAGAGAGCTGTTGTCCAGTGATGCCATGAAGGAATACAACAAGGCCCGCATCTACCTCGATGAAAACTACCAATCCCAGGAGCACTTCACGGTAAATATGCATCTACTTCTGTGTATTCTGGGAATTGTTTGCCCCTACTTTTTAATCTTCGTTTAATGTGTCAGAATTTAAGAGCTTAGTACGTAGCTCTGTGATGTTTAAGATACTCTTATACCGTTAGATTGATGTGTGGTATTGTGTTTTTTTAATTTTTTTATTTATTTTTTTCCTGGCCTAAATAGTATTTAGCTGATATGGTTTTTGAAATTGTATAAAAAAAATAATTAAATTTTTTTTTTGAAAAACTAGAAGAAACAAGATTTTATAACCTAGTCTTATATTTTGAATCTGTTGAACAATAGTTGCTCAGGGTCATTTTCGTTTGAAAACTAGTAATTTTCTTTTATTTTCTTATTTTCTATTCCATAATATTGAGAAAAAAAAAGGTGTCTGAGTTACATTGTTTTGAATGCAAAGTATATTTATTGGTGCTTTGGAATGATAGACCATTTTTTTTTTTTACTGGCCTTCAGTGTCCCACACAAAGACAGACCGCTTTTAATCTGCTGAACTTAGTGCTGAAAGTCACTTTTGTCTGCAGTCTCTGTCTCTCACTGAATGACCCACAATGTCTCCTCTGCTTTACTAGTCTCACAGAAAATACTTTGAAAAACGTTTGTACTGGTCACATTCTGTTACTTTAAGAACAAATGATACTTTATATAGTTATCTGATTGCGTTAACACTGCTAAATACCTTGTATGAAAACACAATTTCAAACTAAGATGCTTTAAGAACGGATTGAAAAGTACGAGGCTATTGTGTGACAGAAAGTCGTTCTTGAATTAAAAAAGATCGACGTAATAAGAGACCATGACCTCTAGGTGGCGCCAGATACCAGCGTTATAGTTGCACTACGTTTGCACTTTGAAGTCATATGGATGGGTAGGGTTAAGTGACAACAGTTTACTGGACGTGTCCTCAGTATCGTGTGTGGAAAACCAGCGAAACTTGTTTTTTTTTTTTTTTGATTTTATTAAATATACTTGCTACTTTTTGTTAGGGCATTTACTGTCATTCAATTGACTGCTTCACATGGTCTGATGCTATATGCTATACTGTACATACACCTTGTATATCACTTTAATAAAATTGCACGTTATAGTTTTCATTACTTGGATTTCAGTTCATACAGCTGAAGTTTTTATAGATAAGCTTCGGATTATATTTTAAGAAGTGAATAAAAATTTAAAAATTCAATTTCAGTGTCTGCATTGGTTTGCAGTTCAAAGAGGAGAGAAGACACGAAGTCTTGGCTAAATTGGTGCTTCAGCTAGAACTGCGGATTCCTATCCATTCAAATCAATGTGTCTTTTTCAGAAAAGGCATGACGTGTTGCACATCTTGTCATAAATCACTTCACAGTGGGAAGAAAAACATGTTCTTATTGCAATCTTTTTTTATAAGCATATTATAAGATTTGCTGCCACTATGATGAAGTGGTTTTAACATTGCCCAGTCTAAATATGCCTTTGAATGTCATGTGTTAGGCTTCAAAATACACGAATTTCCATATATATTTTGCTTGTTTGTGTCTTGCCTGAGATGAAAACAAACATTAAAAATGACATTTAAATAGATTTCCTCTGTTACTTTGTATTAACTGGAGGAATCACAAGGTGCTTTCCATTGAGCTGCTGACTTCCTCTGGATACAAGGTGACATCACTTGTGTTTGTCTTTTGCACTTCGATCTTTTGGTCCTGTGTAATTGTTTGTTGTCTGCCTGGCTTGTCAATTTTCAGATAATGTAACTAGAATACCGTGTGAGCACTGCTCCTAAAAATAAGGCCATAGTCTTTGAACGTACGCAAGATTGAAACGCAGGTACGATTGAGTCTGTTGTGTAATGGAGTCCTAATGACCTCTGCCTGTTTACCCACCTGCTTTATTTGGCCTGAATGTATGGGACATAATTTCCTGAGATGAGACCTGTGCACTGCTTGGGGGAATGTGAACCTCCACGAAAGTAGGTGATTTGGCAGCCCCCTTTCTGATGTGACGCTAGCTGGTTTCTCCTTTCTTTGCAGCAAATTTTGTGTTGAAATGTCAGTAAGAGCAGCAGTGAATTAACCACAGTCTGTATTTCTGCAGACCATCCAAACCCATGTCCACGATCTCTGCCTCTGTCCCAATCTCAGCTTTTTCTTAGCTTTTCTCATAGGCCTGGACACAGTCCCAGCTCCTGCCCCAGCCCTCACATCAGGAAAGTCCCCCCTGGGCTATGGTGCTCCCTCTAAAGGGTATTGATCAGGCTGATCTGACCCCCATAGGAACTGCGTGTATAATTTAAGCAGCCAGTACTGCAAGGCATGGAAAAGCCATCCATCCTGGCCACCAAGCACAGCATATCAATAGAGAGCATGTAATGTTAGTATTGCCTGCTGTGTCTTCAGCAAGGAGCTAAATGGGAAAAGAAAACGTGCGTCCCTTATTGCCTGGAGCAGCCTTCTGTTTCACAGCACTGTTAAGGTATACAGCAGGTAAAATGTCAATTAGGAAGCCCCGCCCTGATCACTCAACCCTCAATCCACTCATTCCAGCCCATTAATATTTATAATCTGACAGCAAAAGCCTGGACTGTAATGTGTAATGATGTGAACTAATATCTCCACTTATTACAAATTAGGCAGCCATATATACTGTACCTTTTAATACTTATAGCCCAAAGTATCAGCCCGACATATTTTTGTTGGGGTAAAATGATATTTCAGTAAATAAGTCTGTTTTAATTTAATATATGGTTTCACTGCAGTTAACAAGCCACAGGGGCTCATTGCATTTGTTTATGTTGAAATTTATTTGTATACAGTGGTTCCATGCTGTTAATGAAGCAGCATTGCTGTGCTGGTTCTATGTTTCTAGAATCGTTGTTCCCACCTTGTTTTCAGGTTGTCTTATACCTTCATTTATTAGCTATAGACAATGGTAAGGCTCATGCACACAGTTGACAGGAACACACACTTATGCTGCCTTTCTATCCATTTTAGAATGACAGACATGACTTGGGACAGAATGAATCTTCAGCATAGTGTGAGTTTCTATGCAGAACCACATGTACTGGTACAGCTTGGCCATATCCGTGACAAACATTAATGTGCAAAATGTACAACGCGTTTGTGACATAATGCCCCCCCACCCCCCATCAGGAGGATGGAAACGGGGACATTTGGTGAGAACACGACTACGATGGTCACCCCTGTCCTTCATTGTCAGCCATAATGGCAAAACATCGGTCACGGCTCCTTTTAAGGGGGACTGTCAGAGTGAGAAAGGAGCCTGGCGTCCGCTGACGGGTGAAATCAGGCCCGGTTATCCCCTGGCACGTCCCCCAGCTTGGGCAGATTAGGGGCCTGTCAGGATCTGGCAGGCGGCACTCAGGCAAGGGTTGAGCCCCTAATTCTTGCCCCTGGTAATGGTATAATCAGAACATGCTGAGCTTCACAAATTTATGAACACTTACTGTCTGTGCTCACAGGCGCCACTCACTGTGGAGGCGCATATACAAGTCTTGTGTCATTCTTTACGGCTGCTGGTGGACATTTACATAAACAACATGAGATCATGTGCTTGGGGGGGGTCACGGCACAGCGAGGTCATTGGAGACGTCCAACTAAAACCAAGTCAATGCAAAGGATGTGTAAAGCTTTGAGCGGCCCACATGGTTAAAGTTGACAACTGCATGCAAGAGGGTTAAAATATGGCAAATTTTAATCCAGCAGTTTTATTTCAATATTGCGAAGCGCCCGGGGCAGGTTTGAGCAATCTGGACGGATTGTACTTCAATGTGGCAGCATCTATGACTATAACTCTTTCTCATGACACACACACACACACACACACACACACACAGAGAGAGAGAGACAGACATTCTTAAAGACAAACACAGCCCTCTCTCAGAATGAGTTAAATTCAGTTCAGTTTCAGAGCGTTTACTCCCAGAAGTAAATTTCAGGAGTCAAGGGCTGTGTGCTTTTTTTTGCTACGCAATTTTAAAACATGCTCACAATTAGAGCTCTGCGACTGATTCCTAAAGCAGAAGATTGTCGTTATGAGATTGGAATATCTACAGTAAATGTTGTGTAAAAGCTTGCTCTTCTCATTCCCCCTCCCCCCACACACTGGCCCCCTTTCCCTGTACCCTGGTTTCACTTATAAACTGTGCCCTGATAAAGCATGTTTGGTGCGGTTGGTTTACTGGGGGCAGTGAGATCTCGATGGAGAGTAAATCAGCCCTGTCGGGGGGGTCGGGGGGGTCGCCAGGAGCAGATAATGATGTGGTTCCGGCACACCGGAGCCTGCCGCACCCCACACTCTACATTATGATGTGCGGCCCTTAGCCGGCGAGGGGCAGCATGAAGGTGAAACTGTCATATCGATCTTTTTAGCGCTAAAATATGAGCCACTTTACTCCGCTCCCCAGCGCGGTGATGTGAAAAATAATAACTTGGATCCAAATTAAAAATATTGATCGCTTAGAAGGTGTTGAGAGGAAATAAACACCCGCTGAAGCCCCCCTCCCCCTCCCCTGCTGGTTGGGTCAGGGCTACAGTGCACTGGGCAGTAAACATGTCCGCCTGCCACCCACCTGCTCTCGCATCCTGGCTCCCTGCATTGATTTCCCATCCATACGGCCGCACGCACGCGCGCACACACACACATACATATGCACACACAGGCGGCCCTTCTGGAAGTTTCACACCCCACGCCCTTACGGCCCTTTACCCTGCTTTAGCCGTTCTCTAAAAAGCCTGCCAAATAGTTAGTTCTTAATCTCTGACTGGATCGTTTCCTGCGGGATGCCAACGACTTGTTGTTAATCCACTCGTCCATTGATCGATCGGCTCTTGACTCAATAATCTTGCATTGGCCTCACTTTCTTCAGGCCCTTCTGTCATAATTTTTTGTACATTTAAAGCCTGACTTCTTTATTTCTACTGTAACAGATGAGCTGACTAGGGGCCATCAAATGTGTGGGAAAACAATTGGCGCAAGGTTAATTTTATCACCGGCTCCATGCATTTTTAAGCAGGCCATAGGAGTTTTGTGCCTGGGTCCTGATAAATGGACGGCCCCACAAGTTGAGAGTGAGAATGATAATGAGATGGGAGAGGCCACTCTGCCAAGGAGATGAGCTCTGGCCTCCGTGGCAAAGCTGTATTGACATTTTATCCTGAATTAAATATTGTGCCCCTCTGACCCATAGTTAGGGTGAGTGTTTCTTCACATCACCATTGCTGGGAATCTTTTGAACTCATTTGTCTTTAGGTAATCTTTAAGCTGGGTCAAAACTACAGTCTTAAACACTTTTATTAGAACTATGCTGTGTCTCCATGGTATTTGCCTATGGACGAGGCAAATTGTTCAGAGATTTCAAGTTCCTGTGTTGAGTGCTGAGCTACAAGTGGCGACCTGGCTCCCCCGATCCACTGTGCCATTGACTGTGGTTGTTGATCGTTTTAATGGACATGGAGTCCAGGTGAACCATGACAATGCAAGTTACATGTCTGTTTAATAGTGTTGGCCGTGTGATGTGCACTTAGTTGCTTGTTTCTTAAAGCCTTTCCAAAGCCATTAGGGTACATTGTGGGAGCCCAGTAAAGCTAATACTCAGTCCTTGGCCTCCAGTTACCAATGATGTTCTTTCCATATGCATATTGATTCTTCTGGTGCTTCCTTTGCATATCCCTGTTGACCCTGGCAGACATCAGCCATTATTTTCCCATTAGCTAATCTCTCTGGTTTGATTTCCATAATCCCCCACTATTTAAACTTCACACAGCCTCTGGTCCCAGAGGAAAGAATCTGCACCCTCCCCTCAATGCCACCTTTTTCCAGCAGGAGCAAGACCTTCTTCCTCTGCAAACCTGCTCCATCTTCCCAGTTGAGGGTTTGCCTCCGTTTTACTGGGCCACCACTGACTCCTGCCTCCTTTCTGTTGGTCAAGGGAAGCAGGATCTGATACCAGAACTCGACTGAATTGCCTATTCTGGCATCTTACAGATTGTACTAGGCACTGTTACTGTTTTAGGCTCAGATTGTTATGTTGGGTAATTTTTGCATTTTTTTGTGTGGAATTTGAGATTACGTTGTGTTTATATTGTACTTTAAAATTATTTAGCTACAGGAGAAGTTGAGCTCCTTATTCTTTGATTGCAAATACAACATAGGAGTCAAAGTGCAACCACCTATTTCATTTCTGGCCAGTAAATTCAGAGAGCTTCTATGATTTTAGTCTTTGTATTATTTGGTAAATCGAATTTAATATCATGCTATTTATCGTGCTTAAGTAAGATGTGCATGTGTCTTGTCAGTGAAGAACTGAGGAAAAACCTGCTGTTTGCCTCCAAACCTGGTTATTTATTAGAACAAATCCTGAAGGGCTGTTTATCTTTTTGTGGAATGGATACAAATAAAAATTCACTCAGGGTCAAGCGCTCATTCGTTTTCCATGTTGCTAAATCTTAAGTGCACTTGTTGTCCGTGTAGAATTGCTCGTGTTTTGTTAAAGGATTTAAGGTGATTACAAACAATAACTGCAAAAACTGTCGTTTTATTTACTGCTGTTTTGAAACATTCATACATTAAGATATGATTTATTAGCTGAAAAAAAAAAAAAAAAAAGTCCACTGGTTTTTTCTCTTGTGTCAGTTTATTTGAGGGCCTCGAGATTTGTTATAAATACATGGCAATCTTTGTGCAGTATTGCGGTTTAAAACCATTTTTTTTCCTCCCAAATTCCTGGCCTTCCTCAGCTCTCAGCATCTCAGCCTTGAGGTGCATGTCCTATACACATGGATGCCATAAAATTACTTCACCCTCTAAAAGGTTCCTTTAATGATATGAAACTGACTTTGCTTACCCTTCGCCGGGAGGTTTCGTGGCCATTCGTGTTTCTGGGTAAGCGGCTCGCCTCCATCAGCATTATTAATGCAGCTAAGAGGGCTTTAATGCAGAGCTCGATCATTACGGATGCTTGCGGTGGTCTTGCAAGGACTCCGGGGAAGGATCGAGCTCTGCCCCCGCCCTCTTCATTTTCATCGTACGGCTCCCAATCAAGCCTCATTATGGATTTGCCGTCTCTATAAGCGCGGGCACTCTGCCTCTCCTTCGGCCCACATGGCCCCTGAAGGTATTCCGACTGTCGTGCCTCACGCGTCGAAAAAAGAAGTATTGTGTTAGCAGAAACTAATTGATTTCAATTGATTTCCTTAAAATTCTCACCGACGGCCCCCATTGATTGCGGAAATGGGGGCCTCCCGAAACTAGCTGATAATTAATAAGGAAAGCTATGCAGACACGAGTCAACGGTCCTGGTGATGGATCGGGAGCAAGGCAGTCTGGGAAGCACTCGAGCCCTCGCCCCATCTGGCCCAGCCTCCATCAACCTGGCCCATTAACAATGCAGAGTGGCATCCACGGTAATTAAATGCACAAAGGTTGGCTTTGTTTTAAATGCAAAATTTTTTATTTATTCATTATTGACACTAATTTAAAAATTCATTAAGCTGCAGAATTGGGGGCCAAAGCACTGTCTTGTCATTGCGTGATGAACGACGGCTCTGCGGCTCTGGGTGTCCTGGAATAAGGGCGCCGACGGGCTGCTTTTCCCTCCGCAGCTAAGGAGGGGACGCTGCGAGGCCCCAAGCGCAGAGAGCGGCGTGTTCGCAATGGGTAACATTATTAGGGAAGGGGTCCCTATCTGATTTACACACGACAAGCATGATTTACCACTCGTAACTCAGTTTTCTGAGCGTAGATAATAAAATGGCAAGGTCTGCTCCAGCGATACTATGGCAAGCAGTTATCATATGAACCTTGATATCCAGAATTATGGCTGTTATGATGAATCTTGTGTTTAACTGTGCTGTATTGGATATGGTGACAGTTATGGTCCTTTCATGGGGGAACAACTGATTTAGCAGATCCTAGCCGCACAGGTGTTGCTGGAAAGAGGCACGCCCACTTTCTGAAGCCACACCCAGAAGTACCTGTTTGTGTTGTTGTGCCGTTCATTTATGTTCTTTCTTCAGGACCGATTCCTTATTTAGGCCTCCATCTTTATTTTATTTATGAGATGAAGGTAGTCTTTAACCCCTCCTAGCAAGTGACACAAGACTGGTCCTCCTGAGAGCCAGTATATGTCCTGGTTTTATAGGTAAGTTTTAAGTAGGAAGGCTGATAGGACTGGCGATAGGACTACTCATAAAATTTAGCAGTCTGCATTTAAGGAAAAATAAAAAAAAAAAAAAACTACATCCATCTCATCCCTTATTGCCTAACCCCACTCTATAAGATTAAATGCAAGGTTGTCTTGAGAAATATACTCATAATATGATAAAATGTTTACTGGGAGTGGTCTTTATTCAGTGTACTTTTATGATATTTTCTCAAGGTTTCATTCTTATTAGAGCTGCACAATATTGACAAAATAATCCTTTTGTTCTGCAGTTTAAATTAAAAATTGAAAACCAGTGCAGTATTAATCCTTTTAAATTCTAGGTTTTAACTGGTCGGTGAAGTGTCAGTCCGGAGTGAGCTTACAATTTTTTCAGCTTTGGAAGAAAATTTAGCATGAAGTGTTCAGTTTAGTGGTGCTGGTCCTCATAGTGAACAAATTTTTTATTCATAGCACTTAGCTTCTTTCCTATGATTCTCATCTTCTCTGAGTACATTTTAAAACTTAACATTTACACCAGAAATGTTAGCTGAAAACTCAGTTCTTCAGCATTTTTATGCCTCTGCTGCTAAGTGAGCAAAAAGTGTATAATTTTGGAGAATATATATTTGGACATAAAAATTAACAATCAAGTTAATTTCTTAATTTCAACAATTAACAGTGATTAAAAAAAAAAAAAAAACCTAGTACAGATATTTTAAAGCGTAATAAAATAATGTGCTTTTTTATTTTACATATAAAGCCACTTAAGTGATAGAATTTTTTTTTCCCAGAACCCTATTTTAGTTCGACATGATTGCAAGCAAAGTGAAACTGTGAATTAGGTTGCAGTCTGTAAGAAAAGAAATGTACTTTGCAGCTGTCAACACTATGATATCACATGACCATTATGGTTAATCTGCTTCCTCATGTGGAGAAATAGATTATTTTCTGTGTATTGTCCTAATTCTCAAGGCTTCTGATTTGTAGTATTTTATATGTCTGGATGGTCATGTGATCTTCTTTATAAGTGGAAGGAGAGTTGGGCTCGAACTTGTCTGTGCACATTGATTTCCTGGAGCATTTTGTCAGAGTGCGAGAGCATGACATGCATCCCAAGCCGTTTCACTTGCACGCGGACAAACCTGGTGCAAGCCGGATTGTCGGCGTGATGTTCGCGAGACGGCGAGGAATTGATCGCAGCAGCTCGTTTCTAATGCGATAACCCTGGATGCTGGTTGTACTTGTTTTCACGAGGACAGCTTTGCACAACTGGAGTACCGAGCCTGCGAATGTCAGCTGTCCGTTCCCAGAATTGGAATTTGTCATCTCAAGAGTGGCTGCTGTATCTGCATGTCAGCCGGCAGCAGAAAATGTGGGAAAGTGGGCTGGTCTGAGAACTGTGATCATGCTGTGTCCTACAGTGACAACACTTTTTTTTTTTTTTTTTTTTTTGTGGTTCTACTGCTTAGTAACGCTTGCCGACATAACTTGTCTGTATAGTTGTATAGTTCTGAAGGCGCTGCAATCGAAAGTCCCCCCTCCAAAACCCTTTCAGTGGAGTCTCCTACAATGACTGCAAAGTTTATTTGTGTAGTTACTCACTCCATTCAGGAGACTGAAGTTGTTATCAAAACTAGTTGATCTTTATGGGATTATCAATCAGATTAAGCAGGGCAGTGATTTCCTTCATGCTGTGCCTTGAGCTGCTCCATAGGGGAGCGAAATCCTGGGCTGGTACCGCAGTTAAGACTTCCTTAAACAGCCTCAGCAGGAGGTTAAGGCTGAAGCGATTTATTTAATGCTAACCATCACAATTACTTTAAAGGCTTTTCAAAAACCAGGAAGAGAGGGAGGAAAAAATAATCAAATAACACAATTACTGCTGAATTTTGTTTGAGGGTTAAGTGCATTTTTATTGTCTAGCTTTTTTTTCTTCCCTCCATTTTTCCTCTTCTTTACCAGGCATTCCTTCCCTGCCAGTTTTCATCTAATATCGCAATAATTGAGTTTGCTGTAACAAATCAAATTTCTTCAATTGGGTTATCCTCTTCTGAAATTGGAGAGCTATCCTGGCAGTCAGAGGCCGGGAGTTAATCTGCTTTTGTTAAGCCCCTGGTGGCAGCGGCTGCAACAGGATCGCACCAGTTAAAACATTCTCCTGTCACCGTGGACACGGTGTAATTTCTCCTCGATCCCTTGCGCAAATAATGACATTTGAATCGAGCATTAACAGGCTTAATTACTTTAAAATTGTCATTTTAATTTACACTGATATAGTATTGATCATACAAGCAGAGATGAAGCTGCTCAGCGGAGCGGATGATGTGGAATTAAGCAGCGCGGGGTCCTCCCGGGGCTGGGACCCATCCTGCTGCAGCCAGAAGAGGAATGATATTTCTCTGTAATGAACTGGCAGCATGCAGGGACATGAATCTTTGGCCTGCAGGAAAAGAAGGGAAATAATGGGGTTTGGGGAGCCGTCGCAGGTTATTCATTCACTGCCATGCACCAATTCTCCTGTGATTCATCCGGCCCACCGCCGTGTATTTACCCGCCAGATTCGGCTTCTGTGACCTTTTCTGGCTAAGTGTATATATATCGGCGTACCGGGGGGAGTGGCCGGGGCAGGTGGCATGCGGGCAGAGGGAAGATGCCTGTTTTCTTCATGAGCCAAATTTCACTTGAGGGAACAATCAGTCGACAGACCAAACATCCTGAATGGCAAACGTGTCCCCCTGTAATTCCCTTTTCTCTCCACTGATGAATCCGGCAGGAAAGATACTTTGCCCAAGATTGATTTTTTTTTTTTTTTTCCCCTCCCCTCCCCCCACAATGGAACAGTGTAATTTAGCAGTACTTAATATTAAAGAAAAATTGTTACATTTAATGCAGACAATTTTTTGTGAAGTTTTCAAGAAAACTTGCATTGTGGTCTTCTCAACATCCACATTTCTACAACTGCCTTGGGAGGAGCTGGGCTAGAAAGTTATTGTAGAAGCCTTGATTTTACCTAATGGATTTTCTGTGTATAAATCAATGAGTGTCAAACTTTCTGTTGCAAAATATGTGTGTGTGTGTGATGGGTCACATGGGTGTTTGTTGTGCTTCATGCACACATTTCATTATACAAAAAAAAAAATCATATTTCACAGGTCCATCAGATTCTTGTCGTTCCTTAGTCCGAGTAGCATGATGAGTGTGTTTACCTTACTTACACTATTCATAAGGATACATTGCAGCCCCTATTTTGCTAATTTCACTATAACAGTAAAGATTTATAATTCCCATTTACCTGGCACCTCTCCCACATAGGTGAGTGCATTTGTTTGTGATTCATGTCTTTATACGATGAAACACGTAAGTGTCAAATTTGTCTCCATTTTTCATACAAACCCACATCTGGCTGTCCACAAGACTCCAGTGTTGCACTGTGCTCAGTTTTCAATTATCCCTCTGTTAAAAATAGTACTGTAATTCACATTGATGGAAAATTCCATCACATCAGCTTGGGCTCCCTGGCTGCCTTTTTGTTTGTCCGTCTGTCATCCATCTGTTCCTGGCTAACCTAATCTAATCTATCTAATCAATCTGTCTAATAGTATGCAGCTGTATATTTGCCCTGCTTCTCGAGCGTGTGCATGAAGCCCACAGTTGTCGGAAAAGTCATGCTTGGTTGAGGAAACCCAAGTGACACCATTCCGTTTCATCGCATTACCCCTTGCGATGTCGCGAGGTGGAAACCATTCTTGCAACGAGGACATCCCAGTGCTGCCTTTTCCAGCTGGGCGGTTTCACGATCATGGCTGTAGCTTTAATACACCTAATGGGCTTGGCGAGTTTTCGAGGTGTTGCTGCTCAGACCCTGGTCACCTGCACCGCTGCCACAGTGTCATTCAATCGTCTTACTGTGGGCTTTTGCATCATTTAGTCATCCGGCCTTCCATTTACATCAACCCATATCCAAACCGCTGCTCTGGTAGGGCACTTAATAAAATTAACAGGTATTGTGTGCCACATGCTAAACGCTTCTTCTGCGTTTTCTCTTTCCTGGGTGAAGGCGTTGTATTTCTTGTTTTTCGCATGCGGTCTTTATGGAGGGTCCTTTCTCCTTTTGTGGTCTCATAGATCCAGCCTAGTCTTGTTGTGGCTCGTATGCCTCTTATCTGAGTATCTGGTCATTTGTGCCTTTAATTCCTCCTGTCAGCAGCTGTTGTTGGTTCTAATGTTTGTATCTGAAAACGCGCACCAAAATAGACTGCCTTTAATTTTATGGCATCATTCTCCATTTCCTAATCGGATTTCAGCGTGGTATCACAAAATGTTTTATATCTTTATTTTATTGCTGGGGTATAAATAGAAAAGACAAAGTTAAACATTCACATGCTTGGAATTTGTAGTCATATGCCTGGACTTCATGGTGAATAATTTCTGTATTCTGGCTTCTGCAGACTTCTGACACTTTAATGCTATCTTTGAAAAACAAATTAGTCTCATATGCTTTTCCCCTTGTGAGTATTCAAGATAAATGCACAAGAAATCAGCAAAATTGTTTTAGGCTATCATTCTGTAACCGTATTAAGCAGGGGCGGAGCAGTTGATTTCGAATGGTTCTTAGTGGGGACTGGAGATGAACAATCCCTTTGTTTTTATAAAGGGATGATGCTGTGCTCCAGTGAAGGGGTTGGTCCAAAATGTCCAATAATCATCTCTTTCTTCCCTGCCTTGGACTGTCTGTAATGGATTTTTAGTCCGAAAAACTAACACTGTTCTTCAGAGGTGTAGGTCAGATGACAGCCATCACCTCCACAGATGGAGGTATATGTTAGTTAAAATTTTGCTATATAGTTCCCTAAGGAAAACAAACACACACACACACACACACACACACACTTTGTATATAATGCAAATCTCATTTCTCTCTTTACTACTAAAATTGTATTGCACTTTTTACATTAATTTTCTTTTTCTTTTTTCTGTTATTTCAACTCTGCTGGACAAAATAAGGCAGCAGTGTCCTGTTTTTGTCTGCCAAACTAAGTGGACTACATCATGTGGCACTTAATGCACTAAGACATGCTCCATCATTTATTGGAACCTCTACCTGAACCCGATCAAGCCAGAAATGACTTCCTAAAGAGCATAAAGTAAACATAATCATATTTTACTGTTCAATTTTTTTTTTACTAAGTGGATTTTATGGCACACAATGGCCACCTCAGACAAGTCGGACAAAACACAAGTTCACTCACAATGGTGTTCGTGTCCTGAGCTTTGCCAAATAATTAGAAACACATTAAAGAGCTATGTGATTAGATTTGAAGTTCCCTTCATTTGGTTGGATTCTGGTCCTTAATTGAGACATTCTAATAAGATTCCTACTTCCCCTGTAACTCTTCAAGTTCTCCAAGGCCTAAACTCGGCTCATGCTTTCCATGGGTGCGTCTGTGAGAGACATCAAAGGGTCCCAGGTCTGTTTCTAAAAATGAAGTCAAAAGTTCTGTGTACTTAAATGTTTTAACCCAAACCGGAATTACAATTGTTTGCGTTTCCTCCCACAGTCCAAAGATTTGTTTCATGTGAATTGGTGACTTGTTGTGTGAATGCGTGCGTTATGGACAAACTGCTTTGTCGCTGCCTTACAATGGATCGACTTCCTGTCTGGGGTCTACCTCTCCTAGCCTGTGATTCCAGCATTGCCTCAGAACCACCCCGGGTTTGACATGAACAGGAGAAGTGATCGGAGTCAACAAATCAGTGTCTTTTTCTAAATGCAAAAATACTTGATTATTTTTTTCTTTTTGCCTTGGCCCCATATAACTACAGAAATGGAGAAAAAAGAAAAATGTGCGACAGAAATGAATGAGGACATTCAAGTAAGAGGAACAAAGAGTTGCAGCTGTAAATGTTACTCTGTTCTATGTGGAAGGTAGTATAGTGGATAGAGGTGCACGATAGCAGCCGAACAGCCTATTGTCAAATCCCCGCTCATGCTGTAGTTTCCTTACCTATCAGTAAAAACAAGGGATTAACTGTGGGTAGCTTAGAATGCAAGCCTGACACTGTCAGTTGCTTTGGACAAAATATCAGCTAAATAAATGGTAAAATTAATAATAGCTGTACTGGTCCAGTATGCTTTCCTTCAAGTTGTAATATAAAACACTTTCACACCTATCTGCGCGCACACACACACAAACCACACAATAACGTTTTTATTTCCCCTTCATAATGTGAGCCACATGGAAAGGCACAACTGCTGGTGACAAACAGAGAGCGTAGCCGAGCATGGAAAAGGACTTAGAGCTTTGAGCTCATGAGGGCTTTTCTCAGTTGCCATATTCAGATTGTGTTAATGGACTGAAGGACATCTGCAAAAAGGTCTCCCCCCTACTCTTTTTAGAGAGCTGTGTTTTTTAAAGCATGACATCATTTCTGTTATCTAAGAGGCCGGAGTCACATTTACATGAACTTTTTATGCGTCGGGTACGTGAAGGCTCAGGCCGCTCTCCACGATGCAGTGAAGTATAACTAAGCTAGCATGGTGGATATCCACCATTTAAATAAGCCTAAGAACTTTACATAACACATCATTGGCAGGCATGCATTTTTACATAAAGACAAAGGGTTTCGCAAAGACTGACCAGAACAGTTTGCGTTTTAAGAGAGGATGACCGACTTTGTGTATGGTTTTCTGTTTTCTGAAGCTTCACGGTGCCATGATCACTGTTTGTTTCCAAAGAACAAGCTAGAGATGTTGGAAAAGCTGCCTCTTTTTCTGGAATGGGGGGAAAGAAGCTTGATTTTGCACCACAAAGCTTTTCAATGTGAATATTTGAAAAACTCCATTCAAGTCCAGTCTGAGTACTACCCTCTCTCTACCAAAGCAAGGGGGAAAAGACTGCAGCTTTTATTACGGTCGCCTCTTTGATGAATGCTGTACGGTGTGGTGTTCTTGCAGATGCTTGCGGTGTCTGTTGTAACCGTGTACCAGGCCGTGCCGAGTAGGGACGCAAGCTGACAAATGGGACCGTTGAGGTGGTTTTGCCCAAATGACTGATTTTTACAGTGGAGATACTTTATTCAGTTCACCATGAATTTGGGGATGGAGTCATCCCGTTGGGCAACCTGTATTGATGTCTGTGTGGTGAGGTGCTTCCTCTATCATTGCAAGGCTACAGTCTCCAGTGCAGAGTAAAGTGAACAGAGTAAAATCTGAGCCTTTGGTTATTGGGTTGAACTTTTAACCATCGTTACTGTTGGGACAGCAGACTGTAACAGGTGTTTGGAAGGGATCGGCACGGGGCCATGGGAAGGTTAGCGCCCACTTACAGTATGGATGAATGTTTTCATGGGGATAATTTAAACTTTTTTATTATTATTTAATGTCCCCAGCCGTAACCGTAGTGATAGCTAGATAGCATAGGCATTGTGTATGATGATCATGCTATAATGTGTATGTATAACATGTTATCTAGTTATTTTAATGTCAGGAGCTTAGAGGTTTATCAGTCTAAATGAGGCTTGATGGTATAATTTGGTTGCAAAATCGAGCCGATTACATGTCCAGCTGTACTTCCCTTGTTTTACTCAGCCTGAATTAAACCAAAATGTTGTTGTTCTCCAAAGAGATTTCATACCTTAGTATTGACTTTTGTACAGCAGGTGTTTTTTTTTTTTTTTTGGTACCTTAGTTTACCAAGGTAGTAAGTTTGTTCTTGGCGGTATATGTGACATAAGTTGCCAGAGGACAAGGAATTTGTGTCCACTTGTCTGTTCATTTTACTTCAAACTGACAAAAGCCCTCAAACTAGTAGTAGCATTTGAATAAGCGCTGTGTGACGTCAGTGCGTGTTTAATTTTTCATACATACTCCGGTCCAATTACAAATGTAGAAGATGAACTCTGCAACAGTCAGGATATTAAATCAAATGATAATCCAGATTGATGAACATTGCACGTCAACATTAGTGAAGCCTTCAAATGAAAAATCAATCTGATCTTAAATTTAGCATTTGCATAAGTATCATTTGCTAATGGAGGTCTCTCTTGCAAAGAAAGTTGAAATTTTCTTTGTAATTATTGGATATCCATAGCAAAATATGATTTCCATTAATGAACATAAGTATATTAAATGCATTTTATCCATAGCATCTGAAACAATTAAATAATGGCCTTGGCAGCTGTATATGGGTAGGACAGAAAGAATGGAGGTACTGTCATTGCACAGTAATTACTAATGGATGCCCCAATTGTTCTGTATTTGATTTTTTTTTTTTTTCTTATCTAATAAAATGTATAATATTCATCATCTATGTATCCTTTTAAACGATAATTTCATTAGCTTCTATAGCATAACTACTCAAAGAAAGTGGTTATTCCCTACACCGGGCTTTTAAATCACCGGTTTATTTGAAGATTACAAAGGGAGATGTCATTTCCCCTCCTTCCGACTCCCAAAAATCCTTTACTGGTGGACCATCTATGTTTACTGGTGGATGATGGTGGTGGTGTGTCCTGCAAAGGCCTCCCATTATGCCTCATGACCTCTGAAATGATCCGTGCCAGATGATGACTTTCTTCAGAAATACACCACAACATACTTGCTTAGTGCAAATGAGTGTTTTCCTATAATTTTGGTCATTTGAAACTTCGTACCTGTTGCTGAGCAGCCACGATGAAAAGAATTTGCCAAGTCTTGTACAGAAATAGTGTGATTTCACGTTGGGGAAATGGCAGTGAGTTTTTGGTTATTTCGGTGGAGCATTCAGTACTAATGGAACTGGCTGGTCTCCAAGTCTCCATTGACTGGACAGGAATAGAGAGAGCATGACATCATCTCTGTGAAAGATGGCGATAGCAGTGGTCACCTCAGGCCAATGTGTGCCTGTGCTCTGGGATCTCGTGTGGAGCGTTACCCAGGTCAGATCTTACATTGCTCCTGGGGCGCAACCATATGCTGTTACACACAGTCACCTGTTTGCATCCTGAGGGGTTGATTGATTAAATCTCTTCCCATTTTAATGAATAAAGATTAAGGTCATTAACTAATAAATGTTAGTGCAACAATTTGTTATTATTGATGAAAAAACAATGAAAGAAATTACTACTTTTTTCAGTTACGGCTTTTGCCAGGGTGACCATTTGGCAGTATTTTACTACAGTTTCGTTCTTTGTGCTTCTAAAACCTTTTAAAAATTGTAGCAAAAGTACATTTTAAAGACACCATCACAAACATTATAACTTGAACACAGTGCTATTTAGAACTGCTTGAATTGTCTGTGCGTAAAAGAGAATAAATACACGGTGCTTTCTTAAGACAAGAGCACTGGCAAATCTATGTGGACATGCGTTAACATCAGTTATACTGTACTTACTCTGAAGATATAAGTATGAAATTGAATTTTTATGTAAAGAAGAGAGTGTTTTTTTGAAGAAGCCATCCTTAAATGGTTGGAAACATGTTTTTATTCCATTTATATAGATTATCTGTAAGGTAAAAAGCTTTTCCAATTCAATAAAGTGTGTCGTACCTCTGAAATGACAGTGTTAAATGTGAATGACGTGAGCAGGACCAGACCTGGTCCTGAAGCTGGAGACGAACTGGGGAACTGCCACTGTAATGAGGGAGCTCCCTGGAATTTATGCTTTGTGGATACTGCATGCCACTTATCCTACATTGATGACTGTCTCAAAGACAACGGAAGCATAATGATTTACTTTTAGCTGCTCTATTTGCTATAGGCAGATCACTGTAAAGCCAAAGGGCCCTTGCATATTAGACCCCCTTTTTTGGTCATATCCCTTTGTTCTCCATCGATGTGAATGGCAAGCATACAGCACTGAATGAAAAAGCAGGACACTTTTTAAAAGTTCTTTAAAGTCTGAGTCATATCATTTCTAAGGAGATTAATTCTTTGTGCCGTTTTATTATGGTGATGTTTTTATTGCTTCAGACCCGGGAACCTTGCAGGTTAGGGATTGTACTGCAGGAATGATGAGCGTGGCAGGAAATTGGCAGATGGAAGCATCCATTTCTCTGCTAATTACGGAGTCCGTGAGCCCGAGGACTGACAGAGTTCAACTGGGCAATGTAGTGCCTGCCAGCTTCCATCCTGCACGCTTTATAAAATGCTCTTTAATTCTGAGGCACAATATCATTAACTTTGTAAGTGGATGAACACAATGGACAAGCAATTTAATTAACTTCTACCATTGGATGGCTAAATGAAATTAATGCACAATATTTCCCATGGAAGCGGCCAACCTTGGGAGCAGCCCCAATTGTTGGCAGGTCAGGCCCTGCTGCTGGTTTGTCCAATTACTCCTTGTTTAGGCCCATCCATAATATTTTAAAATGAAAATGAAATCAGTGGTTTGTAGATCAATCATGGATACCTGTCACTGCAGTTTAGGGGGTTCTGAATAGGCTAGGATGGGTTTGGGGGCAGCAGGGGGCTCCTTAGGCTTTCCAACATAAATGTGATCTCTGCTATTCCACTCACAAAGTGGGGACCCCAAAGGCTACCGTCACCATGTTTTTGCACCGCAAGAAAAATATCAGTTTGCGAAGAACTTAATGGCTGCACTGCAGGGCCAAGTTTACATCTCTATAGGAAAAAATCTTATTCCAAAGCCATTATAGTGTTTCTGCCTTGGTGCTCTATTATGTTTATGTTTAACACTTCTGTAAAATAAAATATCTTCTGAGAGCAGAAAGAGTGATGCACCGCTGAACCCTGGTACTGCTCAGAATCCCCTTTTAATTCTGTCATTATGTCCTGTACTCAAGAATAGAAAAATCTACAAAGGGCAAGTGCGCTAAATTAAGTTACAAAGGGTTTGAATTAGATTTAACATGTTATTTTTGATTGATGTGTTGTCATAGATGATCTGTTTTTGTAAAAATTTTGGACTTCATGTTTTTATGGAATAGCCATCCCGGTCTGTAGTGTTCTGTGCCGTGCAGGTTGTTAAAGCATATCGAGACCAGGCTCATCCTCGATGTCACACTTAGCAGAAGCCAACGGGGCCTTCAGGGTTTACATAAACACACACTGATAGTTGTGTTTGCTGTTCCATTGCCCCCTCGCTGGTGTGAAAGTGTTGAACAGATAGGGCCGCCTCCAAGCGGCTGCTCTCGAGCGACGTCCCCACGCAGATAAGAGCTCATTCAGAAAATGACAGATCGTTCAACATCCAGCTTGTTTGCAAACAGCAAAAGTGACAGAATAAGTTTTAATGAGTTTTTTTTCCTTGTGTATCCAGTCGGCTCCTCCGCCTTCCAATGAATAATAGACACTGTAGCTCAATACTCTGAATACTCAATCAATTGAACTGTGAGTGGAGGTTGGCAAACACATACAGCCGAAGCAGCTCGACTTCTCGATCTGGATTTCACCGCCGAAACGTGCCCCAGCTCTATTGACGCTTTTTTTTTTTTTTTTTTTTCCCGGATGTTTTCACTGCACAGAATGACAAACACCCTGTTTGTGCAGTATTGAAGATTTCCTCCTCAGAAGGCGCTGTGCAAGTTTGGTTCTTGAATAACAAGTGATGCTCTGCAGCACCTCACTTGGGTTTAGATGGAAGCAGACTTTGTTTAACCATTTCTTCAGTCAAGTTGGATGTTTCTTTTGTGCTGCTTGTTCCCTTTCCATTTCAAAGATTAAAAATGCAGAAGGTGTTGCTGCCAGTTTCTTACTGGTATGAAACATCTTTCCAGAAGAGTGTGAGTGAGTGAGTGAGTGAGTGAGTTTTACAAATGTGACTGCCTTGCACTGCTGTAAAACTCCTTTTCTCAACATGTCTTTAACTGCCTTGCCGCATATACAGCTGTAGAGGTGGCCAAGTGCTGCTTCTGGGTGAAGTGTTTCAAACTGCTGCCCAAAGGGTTCTGTGACTTTGCCCCTGATATGCAATGATCTGCACTGGTCATACAAAGGTGGAGGAGTAGGTCAGCGTGCCATAGAGAAATTACATCTTTTATGTTTGCTTTATGGTTCATTTTTCAAATTAAATGCAGAAAATCCATTTAGAGGTCAGGGAATCTGTACTTCTTTTCACATGGTGCTTGCAGAAGGAGAAGGGCTTCACGACAAAGTGTCTGCTGGTTGCTAGCATGCTTTATTGGTTTACTAAACATTCACACTCTTCAAGAAGTAAAGTTGAAGTGGAAAAGTAATTTTGGGGGGGAAATAGTTAAGAAGCATTATAATTTTACTCAAAGTGGCAGCCATTGTATTAAAATATTTGCTATCCTTGTATAAATATGTAGTCACCACCAACCTCTGACTTTCTTCCATAACAAAGATGTTGAACACGACTGATAATTCAGATGAGTTTTGGAGGATTGGCTCACCTTCTGGAACTTCTTTGACATTATTACATGACCACCTTTAGTAAATATAGCAATCTTTCCAACATACTGAATAACGTATGTGCCTCTTCTTGATACAGAGTACTTCTTCTGTTGGCGTGATCCTCTTCTGTTGCAGAAGAAAACAGAAGCAGAAGAAAAGCTTCAAACTAAAATATAAATTATTCAGTCTAGGTTCTACAGCCTTGCATTGACTCTTGCTTAGATCAAGCTTCTGGAAAAATAGAATGTATTTTCTATGCACAGTATCATCAAATGGCATGTTTTCTTTCCAACACCTGTGTATTAATATGTGAGGCAGCAAATTTAGTACAGTATTTTAGTTAAGCTGAACTGAACTGGTTCAGGGTGTGTGGTAGTTAAGCACTTGGGTAGAAACAAGTGAGATAAGGGTTCACCATGGTGGGATGGCCAATAAAACCCAGCTTTTATGACATGGTTATTGTCTTTCTATCTACAATTACAGCATTACTCATTCCCCGCCTCCTCCTGGTTCAAGTGCGGCAGTTAATAGAGTGCATTTTACTAATGGAAAATTAAGTAGCAGTTGTGACAGTTTGGTTTATAAATATGTAAAATATACTTTTAATTATTTCAAGTGAATCTGGCAAGTAATCAATAAAGTGAGACGTGACAAACATACGCTTGACATTGGCCATTGTGAGGAGGCTGGTAAAAGATAAGCACTTCCTGTCATCGGAGACCTGGTCTAATTAATATTTTGAGCCTGTCATGTTTAATGATAAATGGATTAATTGCACCCAGCTAATATAATAGGCTCTTCATGGTGAAGGTTATGGGTGGAGAGGAAAAAAATGAGCCAGTGTGTTTGAACTCTGATGTTAAATATTTATTAGAGGGTAAGTATAGATTTTTATGATTGTGTCTAAGTGGCTATGGCTGCAATTGTTTATCATTTATTTAAAACTCAATTAATTGCAATTTGTTTAAAGTAATCGCGTAAATCCAATTTGCAGTAATCACATTTGTTAAGGTAATGGGGTAATAAGTCATCAATGTTCCCAGGAACAGTCTTGTTGGTGTTTTTTGCAGTAAGTGGTTGGACTATTAAGCAGAACAGTGCACTTGTTGCTAGGAGTCCAAAATACTCCTGAGCAATATGTGCCCAAACTCTGCTTACGTACTCTCGTTCTATTTATTACCCTTTAAAGATGTTTTCTCCAGTCATGGTCCTTCTCCAGCCTTTGTAGTGGGTTAGGCGCTCGAGTTCAGGTTCAGGAAATCCTGCCACTGGTGCAGTGTTGCCTTTCATAGTCGCTGACGTGCGGTATTAGTAAGGCTTCTGATTTCATGACTGAGCAGTTTCTTTAATGAAAGTCAAGTTATTGAGAAGAAGAAAATTGACTGCTTGTTTTTGTTGGACACGTGTGTGCATATGCAACACGCACAGGTATAGATAGATATATGTAATACTTTTTTGTAAAATATATTTGCATTATTTGTTTTTTGTTGTTCAGTTTGTGACAATAGAGACATTATCACACAAGCAAGTTTGAGGATTAAAATTCACAGATTGTATAAACATATATTGGAAGGCCCAGTAAGTGGTGAGTTACAAGTTTTATTTATTAGGTTTAATTTGAAATGTGGTTATTTTATTTCATACCAGTTATCACTGCAATGAAACAGCCCTATGGCTAAGAATATAAAATTAAAATTAAGTAGAGAAAATGGGGATAAACACGAGTCTTCACAATGGTTGTCCTTCTGCATTTGGACACTAACCTTGAGTCTTAAATAATGCCTTTCCTTTGATTTTTTTCCACCTTGGAAAAAACAACAGCGTTTAGTTTGTTTGGGTTGCAAGTCGCTGTTCTCATCAATTAAATGCAGGACACAGTTTTTTCTTTCACTGGATGAACTTGTATGTCAAGGAGATGGGCAGGACCTCATGTTTGCGCTTTGACAAATCAGCAAATGTTTAATCTCAAGATGTGCTTGGCCTCATAAATAATGCAGCGTGCTCTGGGCCAAAACTCGGACAGGCGGGGAGGCCACTTCCACCACAAAGCGCCCAACAAAATGGGGGCTAAATCCTTTCCCGCTGAGAGTCGGCTGCACCGCCATGCTTTTTTGGGGGAGTGACAGGGTGGTTTACATCCCTCTGACTGTCCTGGTGAGACACCTGTGAGACACGGCTATCGGTGTGAGACACACTGCAGTATCAGTGTGTGACATGGGGGGGTCCAGCTGAAATACAAGTCCATCCTGTTCTAAGCGCACATTGTGGACAGAGCAGTGGTTTCTTCTCTCTAGATCTCAAGAAAATAAGTTGTACAACAAGTAATAGTAGTTTTTAAACTTCGGCCTCGCTCTTTCACCTTTGTAGGTTCTTTAACTGAACCTTTGCATATTTTGTATGGTTACTTGTGTCACCAGTGTTCACTCCTCTGTGTTTGGTTTGCAGGTATTTCACGTCCCTGGGTTTTGCTGCCTGCTTTGTTCTTCCCACGATGGCTTCTTTTGACGAACATTATTTAAATCTAACTTTCTCTTTTCACCTCCAGGCACTTGGGTGTTGCTATTTTCTTCACGAAACTTTGAAAAACACCCTTCATTTTGACTTTAAAGGTAAGACTTGTTTTATTCTTGTATGTATATTTCTATATGTGTTTACACGAAGGATGTGCAAATGTTCCTGCATTTGTATGTATGTACCAAACTATAGTTATTGACATTTCTGGGGAAACTTTGCTTAAGTTAAACTGCCAAATCTGACACATTTTTACTTGCGCCTTATGTAGTGGATGAAAGGCATCATGGACAGGTAGGCTGCAGGAAGGCATCTATTATGGGTTTAAAGCTGTTGTCAAAAAACTGATGGAAAAGATGAGTTTTGCAGTCAAACTGTGTTATTTTTCTTATTTATAGGCTTCCTGTAATAATATCATTCTTTACTATCTAGGCTGATGCCTGTTGTTACGACTGCAGCATGTTTGCCGACTCTGAGCAGTGCAGGAACCTTTTCCACTTCTTCAGATAAAAAAAATGTTTGTCCTTCATCTTCTCTTAACTCTTATTTTCAGTTTTGTGTGCTTAGTCAGAAGAGGAATCTGCCAGTAGTTCCTCCTCAGCTGGTCATGACTGTAATACCAGCACTGGGATGTTAATTCATGACATTTCTCGCCACAGTAATTGTGTATGGAAGTTATTGGACAGTTAAGCTTGACTCATCACTGGCCGGTGTCAGGGGGGCACAGTCCCTGAGGCCACACTAATTAAATGTGGGATATAGATATGAAGCAAAACGTCTCATTACGGTGGAGTCAGCATTAACACGGGTCATCAGAGTGAAGGACAGGACCCCCTCTGGACCCCGAGACCCCCCCCTCTCCTCCACTGTTCAGTCAGGCCGTGTTTTGCACAGTTCTCAGTAGTGACCATGTCCAAAAAGTTTGTGTGTGTGTTTTACATATACCTTTCCAGGAGCCTTGTGTTGAATCCTCTGAAATGTTGCATTAGTTTGCAGCCACTGAACAGGCCTCATCCCTGATGCCAACATGTGCATATTGAAATCCCCGAAGCAGAATTACAACAGATTTGTTTTTTTGCCTGACGTATGGGGTTGGACCTCGCCTGACAAAGAGCATGCTGGGAAACCTACAAAGTCATCTTTCATGAATTCCCATCTGAAGAATCCAGCAAATTGGTTTTCCGGGTTCAATTAGAGAACAAGAATTGCTGTCACTTCACAGATGACGTACTGCAGTCTGTTAATGTACATGCTGTGTTGTTTAAAAATGTGAAAAGTTAAGCGACATCTGAGGCTTGGTGCCACTGAGTAAATGGACACATTTTTGGGGGATAAAGCTGTGGAAGAGCCCCTCTTATGTCCAGTAGGTGGAGCAGTTGCTGGGAAAAGCCTGTCAGCAGTGCTTCTGGCTGTACCTTCAGCATCCACAGTGCAGCGTAATTCATGACTTTGAAAGCTTTTCTTGGCTATCTGTGGAGCAGTTATTGAGTAAAATATTGCAGATAAACACAGTTCAATATTAGATATAAATAAATAATCAATCCGCCATTTGTGTGTCTTTTTGTTTCTTAAATTGCAGCTAAGAAATACAAGAAAGTGATTGGGAAAGAGATCTACTCAGACACACTAGAAAGCACCCCGATGCTGGAAAAAGAGAAGTTTCCCCAGGAGTATTTCCCGGAGGTATGCATTTTGACTTTGGTTAAATGTGGTGACTTTTTAATCCTCTAAAATCCAAAGGAAATAGGCAGGTTTGTTAAAGGGATGATGGAATAAGAGGAAATGGAGTTTGTACATTAGATCTCATAGCTTTTTTAAGGATGGTACTGTTTGTGTGAGCCATTGTGAGAAGTTAAAAAGATTCACAGCAGAACATTTCTGTTGCTGTTACTGTAATGAATTGGTCAAATGTTTTTTTTTTTATTTTTAAATCATTCATTAGTAAAAACACTGCTTCCTGTTCTTCATTTCTGATCCACTACACTTTTCCAAGAACAGATAATATAGGTTTTCCTCTTGAATTTTAGGTGTCATTAAGTGTTTGGTAATGTCAGCAGTTCCCTTGTATTTCTGTATGTTTGGGTTGTGTCTTGCCAGAAATTGGAGGCAAAACGTGTAATGCCCAGAAGCGTCTTTTGTATTTTACCTTAACTTTACCTTGACTTTCTGACTACTGTCTGAGGCTACTTTGTGATGGTTTGATTCAAAGAATTAAGAAATAAATCATAGGAACTAAAGAAATAATAAGAATTCTGCATAAATATGACTGTGCATTCACATAAATTACAGTTCAGTTTCTATAAAGGTTTTAGAAACATGCGTGTTGAATAGTACTGAGATGAATTCTGTGAGTGAGAGTTTGGCCTTGACCTCTGACCAAACAGATTCTTGCTTAGTCCCACACAGTTTATTGATTCAGGCAATAAAGATTCCTATCACCTTACTGAAAATGCACAAATACAAAAAAGCAGTGCTTTTTGGATGGGGTACAGATTTCAGGCTTTCCTGGCTGCTCAGACCACCTCGCTGACTGGTGATCCTTTTGACCTGCTGCACTCATGGGTGTGATTTTGTCAGATAGGCTGGAGACAACTCTGCGTGAACTCGCCCCCCCATCTAGCAGTGGTTCTACAAGCTCTTTTGATAAAGTAATAAAGTGCATTTCCAGCGTGACTGCCCAAGTGTCGTCTCCATTCTTCCCTTCATCTGTTACCCATGCTCCAGCAGGCAGAGCACAAATATATGCAAAGGAGATGAACATGCCCTTTAAGAAATATCTTTCTGCTTCCTTTTTTCCCTTTCCTAACCCCTTTTCATTTTTCTGCTCCCATTTGAAGATGATCTAAAACTAATTGCATTGATTGAGGCCTGATGCAATTTAAAATAATTACCACCCTGACAAGGTTTTAGAAAGAAAAACAAAAAATAAAAACAGAAAAATGACAAAAATTTTCCCCTTGATTTATGAGCCCTCCTGGGCAGGGTTATGAATCTCAGATGATCCCCCTGGGAGCAGCACTCTAGATAATGTTAGCCCATTTAAAAGGAGCAGATTTGTGTAGTCTATCAGGCTTGAGTATTTTTTCTTTTTCTTTTTTTTCTCTTTTTTTTTTTTTAGCCCGTAGTGAGAAATTGGTTGTTATCATAGATCACAGATACTGCTCAAACCTCTTATGAAAGATGAATTAATTTCACTAATGCTTTAATGCAAAGCTCTCATGAGGAAGGCAGTCTAGCGATAACCCTTGCACCGTCTCTGCTTTCGAAATACTGATTTATGTTGTCTTTTAGTAGATGAAGCCACCTATATTTGCAATCCATCTGCAGCCTAAAGGAATCCTATTAGCGGAGGATCTGGGACAAGACGGAAGGCGGCCGTGTCATGGATTCGGTGCCCCGTGTTCCGAGCAAAGCATTGCGGAACAAAGCGAGCTGTGTGAAGCGAGAGCCCTAATCAGACACGGGACACGGCGGGCGACACGGGGAGGCAGTCAGACAGTCTGGAAAGAGCAAGGGATCAGTGTCTCTTCTAGGTTACGAAAGGTCACCAAAAACAAGTTTCTGAAAAGGAAACATTTTCTTTAATTTTTTTTTTTTTTTTGTTCATGAACTTCAAAAGAGGAATGAAGAAAGGAATTACATTTTTTATAGAAATTCTGATCGGCTACCTATCTTAAGAGCTATAGTAAGAGGTAATGCAACAAGGAGAATCTGACTGTGTGTGTGTGTGTGTGTGTGTGTGTGTGTGTGTGTGTGTGTGTGTGTGTGTGTGTGTGTGTGTGTGTGTGTGAGAGAGAGAGAGAGAGAGAAATGAATGTTTACAGAAGGTGGCTTGGCCCTTTTTGCATCTCAGCGGTAGCACGGTGTCCCCTGACCCCACCCCGTGTTTTCCCCTAGTAGAGGGTGGGCTGGCGGTCTACACTGCCAAGACAACAGACCCCTCCCTATATGCAAAGATCCTCTGAGTCCACAACCCCCACGTGAGTTATGGCTCCTGACCGGGTGGAAGGGACAACATTAATTGAAAAGCTGAATAAGAGGGAACCGGACAGAACAGCAGCCACATTTCTCTTGAAAGGTGGGCATGATGGATTCAGTTAGCTGTCATTTCCTGTTGATTTGTAATTTCTGTTAGCACCATATGGCCTTTCCTTTTTTGTGATTGCACATTTCCAGAAAAACATTACATCAAGGTGACATTTTATAGACCGAGTTTTAACACTTCCAAAGTCAGTCATTTTGCGATTTTTTTATTTTTTATTTTTAATATTACCTTATAAACTGTTTTGTTTATGGTGGTGAAACAGGCAATTTATTATTTTTCTTGTGTGCATACAACGTTTTCATATGTTCTCAAAGTCATCTTCCTGGATTATTGTGTCAAATTTCCTGCAAGGACTTCAGACTGCGATTAGCTCTGAAGAACTGTGAAGCATTGTGACACTTATAAACACCCAATTCTTAGGGCAGATTGGAGTGCAGTGCAGTAATGGGATTGGCAAGGAAGTTATCGATTAGGCCAGATGGGAGATAGACCCTCCCGACTTGGTGGGTCTGGGAGTGTGGTGTAAGGACAGGCTCTGCAGACCCGTTCAGATAGCTCCCAACACGTTCCCCAAGGTCTGCTGCTCCAGCAAGGGTAAGGGTTTCTCCTTACGGCACTGTTGCTCCATCTTAACCTCTCCTGAAGGGTCAGTGTGTAATTTAATGTTCCTCCTTGAAGAATGATAAAGATGAATGGGAAATGAGAGAGTGATATAGAATAAAGATGAATGGATACCTGCATTGGGCTCTATTAATCAACGTTCATGTGTTACTGGGCACTCGCTGTGTTTTTGCTGCTTGCCCTTTGTAACTGCTTTTACTCCCGGTGTTTTCTTGTGTTTGTCTTCCCCCCCACCGACTCAGTTTTCCATCAGATGGGGGGAAAAAAGGTCAGCAAATAAAATGAGAATATGTATGTTTGCTTGTGCAACATTTGGGACATTTGAGAGACAGGAAAAGCTTCCAATAAGTGCTGGTAGACAGTTCATGGACTACCCTGTTTGTGATCTTTAATGAAAAATCCACCTGACGGCCCAAAGCCCTACAGTGGCTGAATATGCGCCAAAAACCATTGGTTGCCTTAAGATATTTGAGAAGCTTCCAGTCATCTTCTCATCCATCGGCATCAACAGTAGAGACCTGTGCTCCTGTACAGGGGTCAGCCTGGGTTACCTGCAGTGTCCGTGACCTGTAGTTACCACCTAACCAGACACCATAAGTTTGCAGAGAACTCAGTACTAGGTGTCACTAAATATTATTTTGTTTATTACTCTGTCACTGTTTCTTGTTTCAATATTTAACTGGACACTCAGTGAGATTTTACATGCTGTTAAATGCATACAGTTTACCTCATGTACAGAACATATAATGGCAAGCAATATCGATGGTACTTCACTGTAAGGTCACTTTGCTGACCATGACATAAAAAGTAAAAAAAAAAAAAAAACTGCCTACTGAAAATGACGAACTTTTACAAGAGTGTGAAAAATGTTTCATGCCAGTCACTAAGCTACGGATTCTTAATAAGATACTAAGTTTTCCTCCTTTTTGTTCACGTTGCCTTAATTTTTTATAGGCAATTGAGCATCGCTTTTGCGCAAAGTTTGGCCACCCTAAAATGCAAAAATATTTCCATGTCAAAATCATATTTTCACTGTAATTAATTATATCCAT
Organism: Heterotis niloticus; assembly: GCA_018136845.1. Lineage (NCBI taxonomy): Eukaryota > Metazoa > Chordata > Actinopteri > Osteoglossiformes > Osteoglossidae > Heterotis > Heterotis niloticus. The sequence goes on along the minus strand of CM030892.1, from coordinate 23,261,446 downwards.
CATGTTAACATATGTATTAACATATTTTACAGGTTACGTGAAATGCAGAGGTAATGAATAAAAAATAAGCAGCGAGTTTCAAATTGTCTCTTTCACGCACACGGTGCTGCACTGCATTTGAAACGTTGCACGTGTACAATGCAATTTGTTATACGTGGGGGCAGTTGGAACCGATCGGATCATGTGTCAGGCAGGTGATAAATACTAACAGCTTGATTGTACTTAATGGTTCTTTAAATTACATTGAGATTACACCCCCCACAACAGTGTAATAAGCAGACATTTTCAGGAAATTCCATGGAAAACAAGGATTTTAAGCCAGATTGTTTTCTTAAATTAGCATTTAAGTAAAATTGTGGGTCTTGCAAATAAATAAATAAATAAATAAAAAATCATGCCACATAATTCAATGTAAGGAATTGTATAAATACTAATTGTGTGGATATTTTCGGACTGTTTTTAGCAACCAAAAAAAAAAAAAAAACCCTAAAAATCACCATTTTACAATGGAGTCACCTGTTTTTGTGGGTCCTCTTCGTTTCCCATTGTGTTGTCTTAGTTTTAGCGAGATGAGGATGTAAACATAATCTACAGTCATTTAAGGAGCTCCTCACATGCTGCATGTGTATGTTTCCATTTTAAAGGGAAAAACACTATTAACATCCATGTGCCTTTTAGAAGTTCTATGTGCCATACTGTACTGTGGGCTTGTTATGGAGTTGTGATGCTCACATGGCCCCTTTACAGCATAAACACCCTGCGGCAAACACAGGTTCGTTGCGTTCTGCCGGGGATTCCTCCATTAAATAAACTAAAAAAAAAAAAGAAGAAAAAAAAAGAACATAAGTATCACTTTATCATTTGCTTTTTTAAAATATATGGCTTATGTGCATCCTGCAGCCTCTTTTTTGTTTTCCCTTTTTCTAACATCAGAGAAAGTTTGCATGCAGAGAAGTTTTGATTCTCACTTGAAGAATCTTCAACAAATTCAGTCCAACAATGATTATTGTTATAGCTTTCAGTAATCCTCTGTTCATCTGAGCTTCGGTTATATTGTGTGATTTTTTTTTTTTTTTTTTTTTTTTTAATTTTTGTTTTTAAGCTTGTATTTTATGAATGTTATTGTAGTATTTTGAGTGCTGGAGAACCTTTCAAACTGCTGTATAACCTGTGACACATCTGGCCACTTGCACCCTGGTCAAACTCACGTAGTGGCACGGTCTTACGAGTCAAAGTGGTCTGAGTAATAAAAGAGTAAAACTGATAAGGTCTACAAATGGGTAACTCTTGCCCCCCCCCCCTCTTTTTACATCTTTTGTTTGTTTTTATATACCTTTGCATTTGTTTGCCTCATATGTTTTCTGTCAAAGGTTAAATCTGTGTTGTCGGTCACATTGCAGGCTCGTGTGAGACCTATGCTGAGCTGTAATTAGGCCTGTATGTTCATCGAGGCGGTATAGATTAATTCAAGTATGCTTAATGTAATTCAGTTTTATACAGTTAATCTTGTACTAATGCAGACTGAAGGATGTGAAACGTAATGAAATACATCTCAAGCTTTAATTCACATTTGAGTTTTTTTTTGTTAATAAAATATAGTCAATTTGCAATTATGTGACCTAAGTTTTAGTTTATTCATTGCTGCAGTTTATCCCTCATTAGTAAATTTTATTTATTTATTTATTTATTTATAATGAAAATGACTGCAGGACCATTTTGTGCTGCTTTCACCAACAAGCTTCTTTACAGCCCATGGGTTGTTTGTGGGCTTGGGTATGAGCTGAAAGGTGCTCTGTTTGAGTCCTAGAATGCTCAGGTAGTCTTGGGATTGAGTCCCAGGTGGAGCAGTGCGGTTAGTCCCTTGGTGAATGGCACTAACTTGTACAGCTTCAGTGTGTGTTCAGCTGTGTAAATTGAGTTATGCGCCGTGTGTAAGCAATGCTAGTAGCACTCGATTGGTCCATCTGCTGCGGGATTAGATGGTTTGGTGTCGTTCACATGCTGACGTGATGATTGTTTCGATGAATTTATCAGTGTCAGTCCTTTTATTGTATTTGTTCAATTCACTTAGTGCCGTGGAAGATATGTTTTTATTATATTTGGACAAAGCTCACTCCTCTGTTTGTGTTTTTCTCTGTCTGCAGTGTAAGTGGTCCAGGAAGGGTTTCATGAGGACCCGGTGGGCTCTGGCTGATTGGTAAGATTACCTCTTTTCTGTGTCTGGTGCTTCAAGCAGTCTTCTACCCACAGGGCCTTGCAGCGCTCATTTACCATCAAGAGTCTCTGGAGAGCACAAGTTGGGTCCAGTCGTTGCCAGCGTGCGAGGAATCGGGGCAATTGGATTAGGCGTAATCATGTTAGTCAAAGAGTTGCATATGACAGATGACAGAAATCATTACATGCAATTGAACCTGCGCTGGATGGATATCAACGTCTGCTCCTCTGGGGGCGGGCTGTAATCTAATAGAAGGATGACACGGGAAGAAAGGGATCATATCGTAACAGTGGGCTGACATGAGATGAAAGGGATGGAAGTGCAGGAGAGGCATTCCGGTGCGCAGCTGGGTGGGATGAGACAGAGATGCTTCCATTTTTGGGTGGTTGTATATTCGTGCATGAAGGATGTGAAGCTGATTGGGAGTATGGGCTTTGCACAGTCTTTCACGCCCCGTACTGTCCTACACAATATGAATGCGTCCTTGGTCTGTATTTCTAGCAGTATTTGCAGAGCCCCACCACTTATGGAGTGCTTTATAATTTTATCTGCAAACGCAAACCCTGCTCAACATAAGCCCCACAGCCCCATAATGTTTTTTTTTTTCTTTGAGCTGTTCTAAAGCAGTATGACTGTGACTCTAAAAGTATGTGTTACCTTCTGCTGGAGGTGAACTCCAGATCTTACTCCAGTATGAAGTCAGCCATCTGAGGGTAATGTCCAGCTCTGAACCGCTCTGCTGGTCAGCCTGCCCCGCCCCTCACTCCCGTCTTCTCCCCATCAGTGCCTTCGACCTGGTGAACATCCATCTTTTCCACGATGCTTCCAACCTTGTGGCCTGGGAGAAGAGCCCATCTGTTTACTCTGGAACGCGCCAGAAGGCCCTTGGTTATGTTCTTGACAGGTGAGGCCTTTCGCCTTGACTTTCAACTTGTGACTTAGAAGTGACAGGTTCCCAGCATAGGCTTTCCTTTAATTTTGCCAGTTTGATTAAATTGTTAAAGCTTTATCTTTGTGCGACAGTGCCATAATGAAACAAAACACACTGTGAAAGAGACAAATGCATCATTGTATCAGATATTTCTGAATTTCATACACCAGGAACAAATAAGTTTATTATCCGGCAAATCTGCATCATTACTTTATGTCCACAAGGTTTGTGAAGTCTGTAGTGCTTGTGACCCTCGTAGTTTGCAGTACATGCTAAGAGAACCTCCTCACATATTTAGCTCCAAGTCTGAGATCAATGTACACTTTTGTAATGGCAGGGGAAAACATTATCTGTATATGGGGGGGGCATTCTACTCATGTTTGTTACCATATTTAATAATAATGAAATGAGCCAAGGACTGTGTTGGTGTCATTCTCCCTCCTCTACACAACGCGAATAGCAAATAAAAGCAAATTTTACGCTCAAAATATTTTCATTGTTCATTTCAGAAAGTAGGTGTGAATGCTGGTCCTGGCTGCGTAGAAAGATGTCGTTCTTTAGCATGCAAAGTTATTATCATTAGGAAATATAAGCCTGATCAAAAGGTGTCATTTTTCTTACTGGATGTTCTCACTTGAATCAGTTTTATAACAATGAAACTTTAATTTGATTAAGCTGTTTTGGGTGAAATATCTAAAAAAAAGAAAAAAAAGAGAGAGTGAAAGGTACTGACTGCCATGCCATCAGCATACAGGAATTGGGTACCTGTCTCACACAAGGCACAATACCTAGGCTGTCACACGGCACAAACAGCCCATCTGTCACTCAGTACCTGGTCACCCATCGCTGGGAATGGAGAAGCCCATCTGTCTCTGAAAATCACAGTGGTTGTGTGACATGATTAATTTAACACTGCGGCTAAATTCTGTGTCCTGGCACTTTCGTTCGAAGACATTATGTGAACTCTCTTCAGAGTTGGAGTTCTTAATGCACAGTGACTTTCACCAACCTGCAAGTCTGTTTTCAATAACTCTATCCATACGGGTGGCATATATTTCTCAAGGCTTTGACACAAGTGAAATATGAGCTGCTTTTTAAATTTCAAAGACCATATTTTTTCTTCTCTTTTTTTTCTACTTCATTTTTCATTTGATAAGAGAATGGAGTCAATTTAATGGACAGGGAAGTATGAGTGTTTTAGGAATACAGCACCCTTTATGGTTTTTTATTAAGCTGTAAGTTAAGTAGATTTATGCGTATAATGAAGTTTAAAAAGGGCCTTCTCTGTTGCTTACATTGAGGGTTTTGATCGTATTTTTCGCTGCTTTCATTGTGTTCTAGAAATTGATTTATTTTTAGAAATTCTCCCATAAATATGTCTCTGTAGCAGGTTTAAGTTGACGTTGAATAAGAAAGTGAAAGCAGAGCCTGCTTGCATGTTTCTTACGCGTGAAATGTTCCTCCTTCTGGGTTTACCATGAAAAGGTGACAATGTTTTCTTTACGGGGGGAGAAAGGGAAAGGCCACTGGAGAGGTGAATGCGGGGCCCAGGTCTCGCGCGAGAGGCACACATAGCGCCTGAATTGCTCACTTTGGGAGAGCAGCCGGGTGCAGATCCGGACCGCGGGTGTAAATACCGCTGGGCGGGCCACACAAAGGGCCTGCGCTCTGTAGCGGCACTGAATAACGGATGAACCCCCTTCAGAAGGGGGGCTGCTAACCTTTTGGCAGCCACCAGCGAACTCCATTCTCATCTGCCAATCTCTGAGGACAATACATCTCGGCTCCCTTTAAATGAAGTGCTACCACCAACAGTGTCCCATTCACGCCGACTTTGGGAACGGGCTTTACACATTGTCTGGCCCCCGACTCCCTCCAGGAAAAAAGCAGGAAAGGGAAAGTGAGAATATGTATAGTGTAAAAAAAAAAAAAAAAAAATCCCCCGTCTTGCTCAGTGCCCCCATGCCTCTCCGGAACTTTAATCTCTTTTTGTTGGGGGTGGGGTGGAGTGGGGTGGGGGGTGCTGGATGCCTCTAGCTGAGCCACACCAACTCACCGTGCTGGTCGGTCACACTGCCTGGGCTGGGTTGGGTTGGACTGGGCTGGGCTCAACTTGGGGGGGGGGGGGTGACTTCACGCCAAGAGCTCCAGATCCCTCTTATCTGCCCTGAGCTAATAATGCAGCTTACAGCCTATTGAAAACACATCTGATAAGTCTTTTCCTCCCTGGCCTTTTAACTGCTAAATGCTGTTTATCGCCAAGGCGTTTCAAGGTCCTGCGAACAATGCTGAGAAGGAACACCGTTTAGCCAGCTAAACTCCCAACTGAATCACATAAAAAAACAGTTCTCCTTTTTCTCATCTCTTTAGCTCCGTTTTTTTGGGAACCAGGGAAGTCATGCCTGAAATGTGCCCTGCTTATTTTTCTTCCTCACTTTCCCCACATTTTCAAACTTTCTCTCTCAATGGAATTATGCTTGGATTGTTTTTTTTTTTTTTTTTTTAATTTTTATTTATTTATTTATTTTAAAAAAATTAAAAAAAAAAAAACTATTTAAGTGTTGAAGCTGCCGTCCCTGTTTGGTTAGGCCAGCTGAATGGACTGACCTGAATGCGGTTTTCTGGGATATGAGAGTCATCATGTAAAAATTAATTTGAAAACTCCCAGGAATCGAAAAAAAAGCTACAAATAAAAAACTACTTGGACTTTATTTTGGATGAAGGCATTTGATTTGCTTAATTACGCCTAGGACCTGAGTTGCAAAGAGGACCAAGATGTGTGGTGCTAATCCTAAGCTTTCTGGCTCAGCATTGCCAGCGTGTTACATTTCCTGTGTTTTTCAAGCACTATAATGGGACCTTGGAAAAATGAAAGAGAAGAAATCAAACAGATAAAAGTGGCTCAGCCTAATATGAAATGTATTTTTGTTATTTTCTATTTTTTCTTTTGATTTTCAGATTAGTGAAGGTTTACATTACAACTGTGAAATCCAAGCATAAAGACTCCCTTTGTTCCTCTCCATTATTTTCTCACAAACATAGTCCATTGTCACATTGCTGAAGTTAATTTGATCAACATTGGGACATTTAACTTTTATGTTCAGTCAAAAGGCTTGTTTCATGCTCATTTTCGGGCATTGAAAAGCCATGATTGGCAGAAAAATAATGTTGCCATTAACAATTCAGAGCAATTAGTTTCCCAGGGGAAGCGATGGGCAGCACTGGCCACCACACAACAATTCTTTGTCATTTTATGGACGGTCATCAGTCAGCTGTCAGTGTGTCTCAAAGCCTCCTCCAATCTAAATGTTTCCCTTTCTGCTTTTCCCAGAACAAGCAGCTGAAAGAGCAGAGAAAGGGGACTCAGTTTCTAGGCAATAGACGTCCTCAGCTGGAAGGGGGATGGAAGAATTGCAGGGAGATTCTCTATAAAAGCCAGATGAATCTATTAGCTCTGTGTGTGTGTGTGTGTGTGTGTGTGTGTGTGTGTGTGTGTGTGTGTTCGTGTTCGTGTTCGCGTTCGTTCGTTCTAGTTCTTATGTTTGTGTTCCAAGATACTTCTGTAAACAGATATTATTATATTGCTCATTACAGACAATCATTAAACAATAGTTAAACATGTCTTGTCAATTGTAAAAAATTTCATCAGTAAATCTAAAAATTTCAAATGGACTTGAAAAAAATGCACATGGACACTGCAGGAGGAAATGGAGATGGCTGGATGTCTGGATTTTGTGCCGTCAGGCATTTATAGTGGGTGCTGAGGTGCAGGACATTGTGGTGGATGGTGTGTAGGATGTTAATAGTGGACATGAAGCTTGAACAGAAGGTGAATCCACTAGGCGGAGTTCCTGAAGCCCTCCAATAGAAGTGGATTTTTCAGCCAGGGAATGTGTGGACTGCTCTGATGGCTCAGAGGTTTGTTGGTGTGAGATGTTCGGAGGTCTATGATAGGTTTGCCTGTTGTAGGTGGGGGCTCTGGAACCCCGAGATGGGAGTGGATGTTGTGGGTGGCGTGTAGGGGCTGTCGGCGGCTGTGATAGGGATTGTCTCCCAGCTCCCGGCTGAATGGGGGTATTAATGTCCCCGTCAGTGACTCTGTGAACTGCCTTTTCACCTTGGGAGGTCTCCCAGCAGGGGTTAAGCCCACCAGGATTTTGTCTCATCGGCCTCTGCTCCCAGTTGATCCCAAGTTGCCTTTATGCAGAAATGATTCTTTCTCTCTGCAAAATGTACACGTAGCATCATGTGCCAGCGTATCATGGTGGTGCATGTTCTGCCGAGTTGATAATTGCTAGGAATTGGCCTCAGGGCTTTTTGTTAGTAAATTACTAAGATTTCTTTCCCCCCCCCCCCCCCCCCGGATAGTTTTAAATTTTTTTTTTTTTTTTAAACCCCTTGGAAAAAAAATTCCGCATCTTCACATTGAGTGTGTTTGCATGTACTGGCTGTGAACTTGCACACTACAAATGTGATCTTTAAATATCTTTGATAAACTGCTCTGCATTTGTTTAGACCTGTTATTGTGGACACTGATGTTCCCATAATGCTGTTACATAAATGCTCCAACTGCACTACTTGTTCGCTTACAAACAAGTTAATTAACTTTGACTAATCTGGAAGTGGGCAGTGCAGGTCCTGCAGTGAAAAGGGCAGTTTTGATGGAGGAAGATCAGGGTCCTGGCTGTTTAATTGGGTGGAGCTGATGGGAGATATGTGGGGGTTCCTTTTAGAGATTGAGCTTCCTCTCTTTTTATAAGGGCCATCAATTAGGTTGGATAGCAGTGAGCCCTGCAGATCCATGGACCATAAAAAGCTTGTGGCTGTGGGATAAATTAGAGTTGGTTCTGTGGCTGCAGTAAGACATGTGGTGTTGAACTGATGTTTACATACAGACATGTGTACACGTACTTTTATGTCTATATATACAGTTGTATACACTGTACGTGCTGTATATGTACAAGCTAAGGAAGAAGTCCCCGTAAGTCATGACTTTTAAATGACTTCCATTTCAGAAAACTGTAAAGCTACAGCATTTCTGTTTTTGGAGGGGTTGGGTGACAGTAGAAGCTCATTCTTTTCACACTGCTGTTCCTCAGATTTGTGTGTCTGGCTTGAACAGCACACAGTTTTGCATCCTCTCATGCATGCAGCGAAGAACATTCTGAAGCTCCGAATGCTTCCAGTCGCAAGCAGGATTCGTCGCTGCAAGGAAGCCGAACCGCTAACCTCTTGCTGACCCCCACCCCCACGACTGTCTTCCACTCCTGACCCCCACTCCTCAGGTCGGACACCCTCTGACTCTGCCGGGACAGGCAGAACCTGGGCACATCATGAGGAGAATGTTGCCCGATTGCGTGGCTCCAGAGGCCACAGGTCAAGTCAGGGGCCTCTCGTAGACCATTGGCGGGGCTGTCAGGGCTGCCATTCCTCAAAAGGTTAACATTCCCCTGAATCCCTTACTTATTAGACAAATTCACAATGCATTATTAGCATAATTGGTGCTTTTGAATTTGTTGCAAATCTTTTTTGTTCTATAATCTGATATTTGTTAAAAAAGAAACATGGATGCACTTAAAGGAGCATTTTATTGATTTAAAGTTATCATTTTTATTTTTGGTTCTGCTCTCTGAGCATCTACAGCTACCACACGTGCTCAGCGTCGGAGGTTGCGAGTGTGTGACTCGTCGCCGTGGTTCTGAAGTATACTGATGTGGTATAAACCTGTGGAGCTTAGTGTAGGGCAGTGAACACGAACGAGGGTATTTTTGAAGGATTAATGCAATGATGGTAAACCCTGAAATACAGGCGTTGTCTAACATATCGACGAGCTCCTGAAAGGAAACTGCCGAATGCTTGGTGGTGTCCTGTTTTTGAGCTTGAGTTTAGAAAGACCTAGTTGGACAAAAGTGAGCGTGGAAGCGAAATCCCCAAAATGATGCGAAGCAAACGTGTCAAAGAGGCGTGTAACGTGCGCATGTTTGTGACTTGGGACTGTTTTGTGTGGGTCTGTGAGTGCATGTTGGCCTGCTGAGGGGAGAGTGTGAGAGCAATGTGCTCCTGGTGCTTTGTGACCTGCTGCAGGGGCCTGGGAGCAGAGCAGCGGCCTGTGTTATAAATGAGCAAGTGACCCCTGCTTTGTGTCTTCCCAGGAAGGCCTGACGAATAGCTCCCCCTCAGTGAGAACCACGCTGTGAAGAGCTCTTTTCAGTGGTGTCACGGCACGATGAATTGGCCGGGGGGAAGCATGTTTATAGACTGTGTAAAGAACTGTGTCTTTGTGTGGGAATGTCAGTGACACTGTAACAGTTTGCTTGAATGAACTGTCATGACGCGGCTAATAAGGGTTCCTGCTGGGGGGCCTGTAAGGGGCCCCCCCAGACCCCCCACCTCTGTCAATTCACGCCCAGCTCACTGTGGCTAATTTGCCAATTCTTTAGCCCTCACAAAGGGCAGAAAAGTCAACTCTCACACTGCTGGGTCACCATAAGTGCTTTAGGAAATAATTGTGTAAACAGAGTGTTACCTTCTGACCTGCAGCTGATACCTTGACTGTGGACAAAACCGCAGAGGCTATCACATTAGGCATGGCTATTAGGGGATAAAGCTTGGAGCTCCCCCACAGCAGGAGCAGGGGAGCAACCCCTTGAGGAGCACTAGTGCGCCTCCCTTCAGCAGTCTCCCCAGGCCCAGCCAATGGCTGCTCAAGCTGGCACTCCTTTAAGGGTTTGTGAACCATGGCAGAGAGAGCTGTTTGTGTCCGACCACCATCGCTTTACAGCAAAAGAAACAATCATCTCATTACATGGCCACTAATAGGCTTGACGGTGTCCAACCATTTATAATGGCCAAAAGTACACGACCACTGACACATTGCTGGGGTGATGAACAGGCTGAGGACGGCCTGTTCGTTTTTCCTGCTCTGTCTGCCTTTCTCCCCCCCCCCCCCCTTGCCAAACAAAAGTCAACCCTTGTTGGAGACCCTGAGACAGTAATTTATTTTCTTTGCAGTTTCTCAGTGTTCATTTTCCTCTTATGCTTCTTCCATTTGCAGTTTGAAGTTTGTGTGTGTGTGTGTGTGTGTGTGTGTGTGTGTGTGTGTGTGTGTAGAAGAGTAACTCAGTGTGGAAAATGGTTAGTGATGGATATGGAGGTGCACTTGAAGACAGGAACGTGATGCATGTGAGTCAGACAGGAAGAGTGTGCTCAACCAGGCAGCAAAAACATGATGGGCAGCTCTTGTCATCATCACTATTTCCTTTGTAAAGTCCTCAAATCATTGTTTTATGTTTGATATGCAAATGATAAAAGATAAATAAAATTGGGATTTTTCAAAATTTTCTGAAGCACAGAACAGAAATGGGGCACAACAGCAAAGATGGAAATGATGCGTTGAGAAAATAGGAATGAATATAGAAACTTACCACAGCGCAACGGCAAATGGTGATGGTGCTTAGTAGGCATGTTCAAGTGCCACTAAGAAGTTCTAGAAAAGGAATGAAATCTTACAGAATTTGTTAAAATTAGAATGGTCAAATGATCCCCCCCCCCCCCCCAATCAATTTATATTTGAAAGAAAGAAAATTTGGCAGTTGAGACAACCACATATTTTAGAGGAATGTTCTGGCTTGTATCATAGCAATAAAAGACATTTTTATATCAGATGTGGATGAGGCATCAACCTGCACTCCAGAGGTTTGGTGAAAGTAGAGTTTGTGTTATGGTTTAATAGAGGAGGTGAATCAAACTTTGTTGAACATCTTTTGAATAACAGACCAAACTCTGTTCCAGCCAACCAGTTCCACATTCAGTATAGATGTACCAAAGTGCCTGAAAGTGCCTCGCATCCAGCACACAGCTAAGATGAGCCAGGAAATATCCAACATAGACACCATAAAATAAAGTAAATTATGTGTAAGAACCTGGAAATTTTGTTCCTTGGTGGTGTTGTATATGATGGTTTGAATGCATGGATACATGCTAAGACACACATAAGTTTAGGGTCTTTGGGTTATACAGCGAAAATGAGAATGAAGAACATGATGTTTTGCGTATTTTTAGTTATTTTGTTGTTTTCTCCATAGTTTGATAAATTTTCACTCTTCTGTCACTCATTGTCTGCAAGTAAATCAGCCAGGAGGGTTTTAGGCTACACTCTGTTGAGCTCAAACTTGGTGTTCGGGGTCAAAATTTCTACCCTCCGTTCATTCACAAGTTTGAGCGATGTCTGTTGCAGCGGGGTAGCAAGGCAGTGTTGTGAACATCGCTGTTTAAAAACACAGTATTGCGGCAGCCCTCTGATTACATCGTAAAAATATAGCGTTTCTCTTTTGCTGTTCATGGTGTTTCACACTTGCTGGCACAGTGATGCAAAACATGAAAGGAAGACTGAAAACGTCCACACCATAGGATTATAAAGTGAATTATAGAGCTTTGCATATTTCAACCATCAGTCGTACCTGCTATTATGTGCACTTTTCTGCCCATTGTAGGCAGTTCTCATCCTAACAGTGAGATACATTTCCACATTTAAGCAGCACTGCTGTTTCCTTCTCTATATTGGTTCACAGAGCAGTTAAATTGCTTTGTGATTCAGTTGAAGGTTAATATTACAAATGTATGTTGTGCACTCAAGCAATGAAAAAGTGAAAGGAAAAGGTCAGCCATAAAAACTATTGTAATTATTACTGTGAGTAATGTTAAGCCTTTCAGCATTAAGTGGGCTTAGCTGGGGAATACCGTACAGTGCGGCGTATAGTACAGTGTGGAGAGTACTGGCGTGACTGTGATGTATAACCCTGTGGTTAAACTGATATCTCAAATTGACTGTTGTGTATAAAACTCTCAGGAACATCATCAGCATCACAGACATTACGCTGCAGGAGTCCACAGTCATATGCAGCACCACAAACTCCTGCTTCCTGAAGAACCTGGCGTAACCCCCAAAATCATGACTTATGCTTGTGGCCCTTTGTTTCACTCGATGATATGGCTGAAGTTGTGTTAAGTGCCTCAGTCAAGGGTGTTACAGCAGGGACTTTCCTTCTGGTTACAAGTCCAGTGTCACCATGGAGACGTGTCAGATAGGGCTGTTTACACACTTCTTCAAATTGCTGGCTATCTCTGCATGTAATAAATATACTTAGACCTTATTATTGTAGATTATGCTACATTATTCCATAATGAATGTGAAAGCTCTACATGACTCAATGGCACTAATCTCTGGTCTTGTGTGCTCGGCCACTTGAGCCCAGTCTGCAGATCGGAGGTAAATGTTCCCGTGAAGAGTGGAGCTAAACTGTCAAATTATTCCCCACTTATGAACAGACCTGTAATTTTAATCTGTTTAATGACTTTGCATGCACCAAAGCAGATTGTTTCTGTCACGGAAGCAGTGCAGGCTAACTGTTTAAACATAGGGAGCGGTCTGGAGAGAACGTGCCCAGCTCTGTCCCCCCCCCAGAGCTTGGAAGGAGGGTGGCAGTTCACCTCTGTCCACCTCTGTCTGTCCCTGTCCACTAGCCAGCTCCTGCACTTGAAGCCTTTCCTCAGGACAGCGCTGGGTTTGTTTTATGATGAAGGGCTTGGAAGGGCCCAAAAGCAGAGTGTCTTTTATAGCTCCATAAATATATTGTTATCAGGGTAAAGTCACCTAGATTTATCCTTCTGATTAGCTAGGCAAGCATCCTGAATCATTTATTATACAAACGCTATCTTCCTTATTAATGTTTTATCTCTACACTGTACAGGACCCTTCAAGTAAATGATTAGGTAAAGGAGTTAATTATACGCAGCTTAAGTATATTTTAAATATGCTGAAATGTTGGCTGATTTTGCCTTTGGGTGTCCCTGCTTTGGAAGACCTTCTTGATACCGGAGTGCAGACTCTATGAATCTTGTGCAAGTTGTCTTTTCTCAGAGTGCTTCTTCTTTCCCCACATTCTTCGCATTTTGTCGACATCCTCCAGCCTAGCACTGTAAACACGGTATTGAGCAGAATCCATTGCAGTCTCAAAGTACAAAAGCGCTATGCAGAGCTAACATCTGTGCAGAACATCAGCTTCGAAAATGCACGCTTCACAGCGGTGTAGAATTTTTTTTTTTTGGGGGGGGGGCAGCAGAAGTTTTAAAGAACTGTTGATACATCAGTTTACAACTGAATCAACAACTTGCAAGACAGAAAATCAAAACTAAAACATGGCAGCACTACATTTAGTTAAGAGATAAAATTTTCATAAAAATGGAACAAGAATGATATTTTGAAACCCCAAGTTGGACAAAGTCAGGAAACGTTGTGTGAAAAGTGCTTTAGACAAACGTAACGTTGATTAAACCAGCTCTTCGACTATTGAACTGTTACATAACCCAAAGTCATCTTTGCATCACCCATTGATAAAGCTCTGCCTGCTGCTGCCGCCTTCCATCTCCGCTGTTTTCCTGCATGTTCATGCACATCAGCAGCAATCATTAGGCTTAATGATGCAGTTAAAGTAAACTATTGTTTTCTTGCCACCAGGTGGCGCTGTGCACCTCAGGCCGGATATTGGGAACTGCTTCTCTAATTGACCTCCATGTTGTTCATACAGGAGGCTTCTCCTTGCCAGGGTCTCATTAATTTAATTCAGCAGTATTTGAGTTTTCTAAAATCAGTATTTTTATGCTCTTTTTGCAGGATTACAGACCAGCGATATGAAAAAGTGCCATATTTTGTCTTTGGGGATTTTAACTTCAGGTTGGATGCAAAGCGTGTTGTGGAGGTAAGTAGGTTGATTTAATAACATTTATTTCTAAGTGCAGAAGTTCAATAAACAGTGATTAAAATGCATCAGATGTACTGTATACCTGCAGTACCCCACATGTTGTCCCAGGTGAAGTGAGCTACTGTCCCTGTACACCTCTGCATTGTCTGTCTGCCCTACTTGTTGGATCTTTGAGGGAGCTGCATCTCCTAAGTGTGCACCCCAGCCCTTGCTGCCCACACTGGCTTCCAGGTGCCTCTCCATCTTGGTGTTCTTCTTGCTCACCTGTGGCCTTTGTTACAGGGGAAGATTGAGCCGTTAGATGCATCTGAACCAATGAGTACAGAGCCCAGGATTTCTGGTTGTGGGTTCAATAGAGATGATAACATTTCCAGGTCTATGAGTCCCTTTGTCCTGTCTGCTACTGCGGAAACTGCTGTAATGTTTAACCACCACTGGCTTGTATGGTAGACACAGCCCAGGCCACAGGCCCCCTGCCTGCTCCTGCTCTGCCCTGACAGAGAGGTGGACCCCCAGCCCCTTCCGATTTATGGCTCTTTATCCCCTTTCTTCAAGGGCAGCCCAGCTGTGTTTGCCCTCCATGTGCATTGTTGTGTTGTGGGCGCTCTCATCCAGCAGAGGATTGAGCAAGTGGTCAGTCGCTCCCCGCTATTTTCAAATAAGTCCCCAAAAGAAAGGCTGTGCTGTCGTTCAGCATTCCTCATTATCAGATAGGGCATGCTGGATAATGAGCTGTAAAAAACAGCAAAGTGGAAAAGACACTGCGATAAGAGTGGGCACCACTTGTATGGTAATTGCTACGCTCACAGACAATGCTATGGCTGTAGTAATTCACTGCAAGGTGGTATTGTTCATTGGGAACAAGCCTCACGAGGAAGGGGGAGGGACAGAGGGGTGCTGAATTAAAGGCTTTGGTTAAATGGTCCAGAAAAGAGAGTCTTGTGTGGTAACCCGGGTGCAGTTGTGGTACAGTGACGCACAGCTATTTAGTCCTTCCTCTAGGGGCATCCTTGACCGTACCCTTTCTGAAGCAAATAATAGTGAGCTTCTGTCTCCCTTTTTCACCCCCTAGTGACTCCATTTGCAGGATCACAGCAGTTGGTTTTCTATTAATTAAACATCCGATTGTGTCCCAAACTTAGTCAAGGTTTTTCTAAGTGCCGTTGAGGTTTCAGCAGCTGGTAAGTTTGCTGGTGGAGATGACACGGGGATTGTGTTCTGTGGATTACTTCATACGTTTATTGAGACAGAAATAAATATTTTCAGGGGGATCCTTAAATATTTATAAAAATGATCCAACGGCATTTTTATAGAAATGAATGTAGCATTGCTCTAAGTTTAGGATGTAGCAGGATGTCCAGCCTGTTAACAGTAGGAGAGCAGTGAATGTTTACAGTTTTTGCTAAAATGTACTCTCCTGTTTGGACCTGGTAATGTAAGAGTCACCAACGTGTGACAGTTGTAATAGATCTGTATGTGCTGTCTGCTGGTAAGCGCTGTGGTAGGTAGGCATGGTCACAGGTCTTATCAGCGTGTTTGACACACAGCAAGAGCTGCTGAGATGTGGAAGGGTCACAACCTGTTTTCCACAAATTTGTATGGCCGCCTCGAGCCCGGTGTGTGTCTCCCTCTTTCACGTTCGGCAGCGGCCTTTCCCCTCCAGGTGTTGGGGCAGATGTTGCCGATTGATTTCTGTGGCATGGGGAGAGGAGGCTCCCCCACGGGAGGGCGGTTTGGTCCAGGGAGGGGTCCAGGAAGTCCGGGCTGTGGGCCATGAAAGCACCCCATCCCCTCTGTTTGAGGATTAAAGGCGTATGGATCCGTCAACGTTGCAGCGTATCTGTCCATGTTGTCATCATTCGTAAGTTTGTCCCACACCTCTGCTTATACATAACATTTCTGTACATTTTTCACATTTACGCATTGAATAAATCTTTACTGTGAAGCTTTACATCCATGGTTCAACATGTTTGGATGGACAAACTCGGTGCGGAGTTGGACCGCGGTACCTGACGTCCTTTTGTTAAGACGATAGCTCCACATCTGCGTTTGGACCGGTGTACCTGTACCTGATCTCCAGTAACCTAGCCTGTGTTTGAGTACTGGGTGAATATCAGCTTTTCCTGTTGGCTGTGGAAATGCAGATGTGGAGCCATCGTCCCACATAAACTGTTAACAAATGGACGTCAGCAGCCCCAGCAGACATCTCTCTGACAGTGAGGATATATTTCAGCAGTTTAATGACAATTAATGTCAGCAGCACAATTATTGTGCATTTTCCAGTCCTCTGGTTCAGATTGGCCGTGGGGTATTGATTGTGCATACTTAACGGGAGATTGATTCGGACAAACACGCTGGACGGCCATTTGCTGTTTCTGAGTCTGTCTCGTAAATCTCCACAACTGTCTGAAAAAGTGCTGGGCTCAATTGAGACAGAGAAGTATTTAAGAAGCTTCGCACCATAAAATAGCTTTTTTTTGCCGTTCGTCGACGTTTGAGAAAACAGCTGCAAGTGGGAGCAGGCATTTGCTGCTGTGATGCGGCGGCATTTGGGGGCTCTTTTCCCATCATGCCTCATCTTGGGGGTTTGGACAGGGGGGTGTTATCCTTGTTCTTCGGCAGCCTTGTATATCTTGAGGGCACATTGTCTGCCCTCTGGACACAGGTTCTAGATTCTTCTCATGCTTCTGCAGCCGGGTCAGTAACCAGTGGCTGTGACCAGCCCCCAAAGCGGGGCACCCTGTTAATGGTGACAAACAGAAAGAACTGGCTTCAATTGACCTGCATTGAGGGGGTCCTTTCACAGGGGGACAAAAGACACAGCCACGTGGGTACTAATGGTGGGCCTGATCTCAACTGAGGTGGTCCTTCTTTTTAAACCTCCATCTTCCAGCCCATCAGCTAATAGTCTGTGCTTAGCGTGGATATGGAGGAGAACCAGGTACTACGAATGATTATTATTATTATGATTGGTCATTTATTATTTTATCAGTTTCTTATCCAAACTGCCACTATTAGCTTTGGCTGTGTAACAGGGTAGATTTTGGGGGTTCTAGTGGAGAGCACTAGAGTGACCAGTGATTTTTTTTAAAAAAGCTATAAACTGTTTAGAGACCTTTCTTTCAGAAAATTTGTTTCAGTGTACTTTTCAGTGTTGCTCGAATCTTAGTTCTGTGGATAGAACTTTGTTAGAACTTGTGAATTTCAAGGCGAGAGGAAACACAACCAGTGTGCTCTTATAGTAGGCACAGTAGAGAGAGATGCATGATGGGATGCCAAGCACCTGAGGATGACGACCACCATGAATCAGATGCTCTGACAGCACTAGGGCTCTGTTCTGGGATTCCAGTATATTTAAAATCCTTCGCAGTTAAACTTAATAGAATGTAAATTTAATTTCTGGTAAAAAATTGTTCGCTTCGCGCTGGGCAGTCCAATTTAAGAATTGATAGAGGGTAGCTAGGAGGTTAATTGCTGACATGAGCTACTGTCCCCGTGACATGACTTGTGTCCATTTTAATGGGAGTTTATAGTTGCTACGCTGCAGATTTCCTTATGCCCAACTAACACATATGGCCTTCCCTTACGTTGTGGTCCTGGGTGATTGTGTGCATTCCACACAGGCATTGTCTCACTACCCGGCCACAGGAGACGCTCGTCCTGTGAGGGCAGAGGCATCAATCTTGTCCCCTTTGTCTTGGGATTATTTCGCTTGAGTGTCATGAAATTAAAGGTGCCACTGTTGTTACAAGCACCGTGCAAAATTAACGCTGTAAAACGCTGCTTAGTGACAAGTGTCGTAATAAATATGTCATTTTTCAGAGTATGACATTCTTTACAGCCCACCAGCAGACTTTGTGTGTGTGTGTGTGCGCGCGTGCGTGCGTGCGTGCGTGCGTGCGTGCGTGTGTGTATGTGTGCGCCCATGTCCTCACATACACCAGACGTAAACAATGCGTGATGCCTCCTTGCTGGCAAACCCATGTTTATCCTAATATCATTTTGTCATAGTGAAAGACTTCCTCCTTTGTATCCTCTGTTGTCCTTTACTCCTCTTTAAATGAGAACATTGTGTTCTAATTAAGTGTGTACTACATTAGTCAAGCTAATTCATTTTGTAGTATATTCTTATATAAGCTATGACTTAGCACTGATGGGCCATCTCCACTTGTCACTTTAGAGTGCGGTGGTAACCCTTCTACAGCAGACTTTAATAATATACTGTACATACGCACATGCACACAATATTATTTGATATTACCTCCCCACTACCAACCCCATCTAAAACCATTGACATGTAGGCTGACGACCGGGCCAGATAGTGGCCCGCTTGACAGCTGTGTAGGGATCACGCTCACCCATCTCTCCCTATGGTGTAAATGTCCTCGCCCTGCCCTCTGCCTACCAGTGTACTCATGCTGCCAGCCCTCGTGCCTCTCGCTGAAGGAACGCATGGTTCGTGTGCGTCTGCTTCATCAGTGTGAACATCACCATAAAGCTTCATTATCTGGGAAATGACACGAAGAGAAATAATGGACAACTATCCCCAGTGGACAAGTGCTGTCCCCCCCTTCACTGTTCTGTTTGCCCGACATGCAGATGAAAAGCAAAACAACAAAGCAGCTAAGAGCCCTGCATGGAGGCAGGATGCGAGAAGCCTTGCTTTGATCACATTGTCTGCCTCTAATTGAAACATGCGCGAATTAAGAACAATTACACGCCTCTCTTCTGCTGATGGAGGGCTCATTAATAATGGCGCACCCTCAGCGCTGTGCTGCGCAAGTGCAGTCGCCTGCGGCAGCTGGAACACGGACGCTTGTGACACGGGGAGAGGGCGGCGCCTGGTGCCAGCGTCCCCCGTTGTGGCTCTATGCCCTCTCTGCATGCTCCTCAAGCATCACACTCTGAGACCACATCCCCACAGCCCTACCCTCATCCTTCACACTTATCCACCCTCACTCATTGCAACTCTTTTCTACTGCAGTTTTTTATATACATGTCCTTGCAATTTTTTTCTCCTTGTTTTTCCCCTGGCAAATAACATCCATTTCACACAGTATGTATGGGGGGGATTCTGGTTGAAGAGTGATGTGTAAATATAGACCCACACACACATATGGTACATACGCTGTATGTAGATATGTGGACACCGGAGCATCACTCCCATATGTGCTGGTTGAATCTCCCATTTTAAGCCCATGGGCATTATGGAGGAGTTGTTCCCCCTTTGCGGCCATAACAGCCCCAACTCTTCTGGGACAGCTTTCCACCAGATTTTGGGAATTTGTCCCCATTTGGCCACAAGAACATCAATAAGGTCGGGTGAGAAGGCTTGGCTCGCAGTCAGCGTTCCAGTTCATCTGAAAGGTGTCTGTTGGGATTGAGGTCAGGGCTCTATGCAGCCATTCAAGTTCTCCCACCCAAACCTGGGCAAACCCTGTATTTATGGAGCTCGCTTTGTGCATGGGGGGGACACAGTCATGCTGGAGCAGGAAAGGAGCTTCTTCCCCAAAACTGTGGCTGAAAGCATACAATTGTCTAGAATGTCTTCGTATACGGCATGGGTGTGGATGAAACAACTCAGTTTAGTCAATATAAAGGGGGGTGGGGGTCCACATATTTTCGACCATACTGCATTTGTGTGTCTGTCTGTCTGTGGCATTGATAAAGAACAGCTAAAAGGCCATAACTACTGGGTAGTCTACAAATAATTTTCTTACCAAGAAGCTAAAACTTCCAAAAGTACTTATAAGGTATTTTCAGTAATACATTCATTGGAAAGCATTTTGTCTGCTTATTTAATTGCATTCTTTTTTGTATCTTTTGGAATGGCTTTAAAAGCTACAGCAAAAGCAGTGCTGAAAAAATTGTGAAATTCTGGCTTTTTATTTAGTGCAATGAAATGCAGCATAAACTGGCACACAAGGTCATCTTTGTGTTTTTCACTAGTACTTGCTTGCATGATGTAAGTCTATTTTTGCCAAATGCAGTGCGCTGTTTCACTGCTGTACAATAATTGTTTTTATCTCTGGGTGTGGGGCGTGCCAAGCGGACCCAGGGGGACTCAGTTGTTGTCTTTAGCGGTTATGTAACGCCGTATTCAGATCGGCCTCCGTCGTCCCTTCTCCTGCTGTCTGGCCAAGCTTAAAGGGACAGCCAGGCTGTTTCCTGCTCTGGCTCCCTGAGGTTAACTAATGCCAAGGGTTCTTCTCTCAGCCGTACCCTCCTCATGCCTGATTCATACCCTGGGGTTGCCCTATTTCTGCAGCCATTGGGGTCCTCTCCCCTTTGGATGCCAAAACACATCCATTTCACCTATGGCACAGAGGAAGAGGAGTCAGTATTTTTTCGGTGTACTTATTAATTTTAAAATGTTTCTTAGTTTGCAAAAATTAAACTGTTAATCTACAGTCTATTATTTACAGTGTATCCCACATTCTAAGACTAATACATTTTACACAAGCTTAGTGTGAACATTTTTTCTAACTTGTCTAATATGTATATTGTTCTGTTTATTAATAAATGACTATGGCAGTGCTGCTTGGGGGGTGCACTTGTTTCTGCAAACATGGCATGTACTGCGCTGAAGAGATTTTTTTTTTTTTTTTTTTTTTTTTTTTTTAAAACAGATTTCATTGTAAAAGCCGCCATTTCACCCGGACCATTTAAACAGCTCTGCTCGCTGACATTAAGAAACCTTCCTCTCCTCCTCTCCTTTCACAACCCTGGATAAATATCAAATGATATTTAAAAGGGCCATAAAGTGTCACATTGAGAATTCATTGCTTTCCATTTGGCTTTTTTGCCCCATGATTTATCCATGATGGCCATATTGCCTGGTGCTTTGAGGGGATTTTTGTTGTAGGAATGCCCCCCAAAACAATAGTTTTGAGGCCCGTTTCCTTTGAGGGCTGCTAACATCTGTTTGGGTCCTGGGCCAGGCGGGTCCTGTGGTTGCAGCGCTGCTTGCCGCTCCCTTCCTCTCCATGGGTGCTTTTGTTCCCGATTTCATGCTATCAGAGCGGCTGCATGTTTTCTAGCGTGAAGTTGTCAGGGGCATAAAGGCTGCTGAGAGGGGTCACATCTAGAGGGATGGGCATGAAAAATTGGTAAAACGTATGACACAGCCCACCCACAAGATGGTTGCTTAGCGTAGTGCGGTGCTGGTGAAGCAGGCCTTACCCCCCATATCTTTATCCCTGCTGAGTTACACCACAGGGCCCTTTCACACTGACAGACAGGCGCATCATTTAGACCAAATGAAGCAAACAAATAAAGGGCTCTAAAATGAATCATTGTTCTTTGTTTCAGTAACATCATTGTGCTGCCTCCTTAAAACTGTACACGGAGAACGAAGGAAGGGGGTTACGGTTACGTACATTGTCATGTTTTTTAATTAGATTGGGTCTTTGGCAGTTGGACCAAATAAATATATATGTACCTATGTATGTATAAATATTTGTTTGTAGTATATATCATTTGTACACACTTGTGTCTTTTAATTCTTTCTAGACAGTAATTGGCCTTTTGATTTTCCCAATCCCCCCTCCCCAAGTTGTGTCAATATAATGGATGGTCTGAGGTCCTATATGAAGTAAAAACACTTAGTTTCTAGTTCTGTAAAGGCCTAGATTACGGGCATCATTATGTGTTCCAGTGTGGTTGTATTGATCGTAACGGTAATGAACTAGGTGCGTTACGGCCATTTAACAGATATCCCTGATCACTTATTGGTCTCCACTGTTCTCTGATGACCCTAGCCTCACCTCACATCGACTTTATCATGAGCTGCTTAGACGGCTGAAAGTCCCACGGCGAAAACTATGTGAGTTTGTTGCTTTTTGTACTTTAGTGGAGCTTACAGGAGATTATGTACACTGAACCTCAGAACAGTATAAAAATGAAAATGGGGGAAAGGCTATGCTATTGAGATAGATGAACTACATTATTTTGATGTGGTAGAATAAAAGCCAAGTAATGTGAATTGTTCTTAAATTTCTGTTTCTTTTTTCCAAAGATTTGTGTAGCATGAAAGAAGAAAGTATCAAGTGAACAACCTTAATGTTGATGGCAAAGAGCCTCAAAGCTGCGTTTGTGAACAAAACATGTTTATCAGGACTGTAAGGAAGACATTCAGTTTGAAATGAGTGTTTGACTGCCTGTGAGCGTTTAAGAGACTGAGCATCTTAAACAGTCTTGGTTTCAAGCTGCTCACTTAATGCAGCCATGAGGAGGTGGGCTCGTATTTTAAGATTAAATCTCTCGTTAGCCTTTCTTTGTACAGGTGGCAGTAATGTGTCAAGAGCTTGTGCTGAAACAATGGTGTGCCTTTACTTGGCCTGAAATGCTCCATAGTGCAGGCTGCTCTGCTTCTATAGGCACAATGAAGCATCTGCCATCCTTTTCCTGTAGGAATTTTTTGGTATTGTATTGGCAAATGGGTGATTGTGTGCGTGTGTGTGCGCGCGTGCGTGCGTGCGCGCCCTGCGTGCGTGCGTGTGTGTGTGTGTTTCGCAAGGCTCAAAAGCTCCGGGTTTGTGTGCGGAGCCCCCCCAACAGTGCAGAGGGGTCAGAAGGGTCAAAGTGATGAATTTTTATGGGCCTGTTGCCTGTGTTTCAGCCCAGTCCCATTCTCTGTGTGCAGCACTGCCTCTGAAAGACAACCAAGCAGGGCAATTTGTCCTGTGGGGCCCAAGAGAATGGACCAGAAGATGAGTTAAAAACTGGGGGGGTACACACACAGGCCCTTTTCCTGTGGTGACACCCCCCACTCTGTTGTGCAGAGATGATTTGTGGCCTGTCCATTATCTATCCTGGGACAAATGTGGTTAGCGGGACCTGAAAGTAACTCAGAGGAAGAATGGCACTTCTAGGAAGGCGGGCCATTGTTTTTGCAGAAGTTTCCCAGATGTTATATGCACTGAAATAAAAAAGCGATATTATCATTAGCTTTCACCAGTCATTGCGCTTAGTCTCATCTCCTGCCACATATACTCAACATCTCAGTGTGGTCCTCATCTATGCTCTGGGCTGCAGTGTGTAATCTAGCCTTCTGCATGGAGTGTCCACTGGCAAGTATGATATCCCCTGTTTCTTTCACACTCCTGATTTGTCACCTGCTCTTCTTCACTCTCTTCTTCACGTTGAAACATTTTGTTTAATGGGATTAACTAGCAACTCGAAAGGGGTCCTTTCTGCAGAAGAGCCGTGGCCCTCTGGATGGGCTTCGTTTGGGGGTGTAAATAGTGATATAAACTCATCCTGTTTAATGGTTAGTGAGGACATGCTAGGTGATTTGTTTTTGAGCACTCTAGGTCTTCATGTATTTTGGAAGTCATGAGAAAAAAAAATAGACACACAACCATCTTATGTAAGCTAATTAATGGTTATTTTTAACATTTATGATTGTCAGATCATCCAAGCTGAATGGGAAGTGAGTTTGCCAGTTGGTGTAACTCAATGGTTAATAATATTCAGAAGACCAAGGACTATGTCACAAATGAATTGTTTAAAAGTTGTCTAAAACATATGCTTTGTTACTTGTATACAGCATTTTGCTAGAAATAGAAACTGATGAGGCAGTCGCATTTGGGGGGGGGGTAAAAAAAATAAATGTGTGTTTGTATTGTTTTTTGAGTTTTTTGGGCAGCAGGTTGAATATTGTTTAGAAGGAGTGAAGGACCCAGTGTGTTTGTAGAAAAGTGGCACCCAAATATATGCTATAGCTAAATAAACAATTGTAATGTAACATACAGTTTAATTTAGTAAATTGGTGTTACTTCATCTTTAGTTTTCTGACAGCTACAGGAGAGAAATGATTATTTTTGTGCAGAAGGTTGGTATGTACAAGCCTTTTGTAACCTGTATGCATTGTTTTTTGGTTCTGTGAAGGTTGCCTGAGGTTTCTGTGCTTTGTGTGGGTTTGACAACCCATCTGTTTGCTGCCCTGGATGAAGAGGTCTCAGGACAGTTTAGACTGTTGGTAATTTGAAGGCAGCCATGCTTTGATGTGTAAAACTTTGCTTTGACTCACATTGTAAAAACACAGATGCTCTTTGAAGCATTTGGATCACGTTGGGTCTTTCGGTGCTGGTTGCTGAAGAGATTATTCTTCAGATCAGGGGTAAAAACAGACCCGTTCCCTTCTGCCACACCTAAGGCCCGTTTTCTGTGTCCAGTCAAAATCCCCCCCCCTCATTCAATCTCTGAGTGTCAATACTTCGATTTACAGTTTTGACCCAAGAACCACACATCCCAGATGTAGGTTAGAAGTGTTTTTTTTTTTTTTTTTTTTAATTTTCTTTTGGTTTTTGTCTTTGAGAATAAAATGAAAAGCTAATTCCATTCAAATTAGTTATGTTAATAGCATTTCGGGTAAATCTAGTTTAATTCTTTGGGCACGAAACAGGTTTCTTGCAAATGGGGAATGAGTTCACTTACAGTCAGCATCTGTTTTTTTTCTGTGCTTTTCCTTTTAATTTCCTTAACATGGAGCACCTGGCTTCTCTTTGCCTTATGGCCAAGTGTTCATCCATTGCTAACATCTGTAACCACCAGCATGGGGTTTCCATTCACGAACACGAAAAAGGAGTTAAAATTGCATGATGATGCGTGATTGGAAAATGCGGTTTTTATCCCTAGACTTTTGCACAGTCTTGCTGTGACCCAGTCGTATCCATGATCCTTGCTCTCACTGTTACTTGTATTCACTTTTTTGTAAGATTAGAAAACTTTATGCAGGTTTAGAATATTGTACGTGTGAAAGCTGTAATAACCACATGAGTTTCTGCAAGCATGACTTAACAGTGCCAATGTTTTATAGTCTTTGGAAAATGTTCAGGTGGCTGGGAAACTCTGATTTTTGACAGGACAAAAAAAATTTGTACATTAACGTTATCTAATGGTAGAGCCATGATTATTGGCTTTTTAGTATTTGAAAATCACTTTATGCAAGCAAAAAATAATAGGACAAACGGCAGTAATGGGAGAACCCAAATGCAAATGAGCTGTGGTATTGTAAACCGCAAGCATGAGCTCAGAGGCTTGAGCTTTGAAAACTAGTAAAAGTGGTAAGAGGCCGTGGAGGGGAAGGGGTGTCCATCAGCACTGACAAGAAACAGTGACCCCACCATCCAATGATCAAATAACATTTGGCAGGGGCTCCAGTCACTGGATTATAAGAATAATTTTAACATGAATAGAGAAACTATTTCTGTACCCTAAAACTATGGTATTTCATTTAAATAAGCTGTGTATTTGGCACTCAGACCAGGTTTGAATTAGCAAGAGATTTCTGGTTGGCTGATTTTTGGATTTGTGATGCTGACAGGAGGGATTCTGAAAAGAATAAAAAACCAAACGCTTGTAAAAGTCAGTATGTTGAAAGACTGATTTGAATAAGATACCTTTTTCCTTTTTTCCTCCAGTCTTTGAGAGGCAGTTGAAGGTGTCTTTCGTGGGCTGCAACCTGTTTATACTCCACTGAACTGTTGTATTTAAAGAATGGCTCTTGGCTACTTTTCTACCGTTATGTATGTAACAATAAAGAAAAATGAATTTCCTGAATTGCTGTCTACTGGGGTGGCAACAATGACATTTTGACAGGAAAAGTAACTCTGCTTTGCCCTTTTTCTAGCCCCTTCTTTGGCCTATTCATTGCAGAAAGCTGCTTAAGCGCACTTAAGCGCATTAGCATTTGGATGCCAGGGAACCATATTGACCCTGCGTTTGGAGGGTCTAAACGAGTGAAAGATTGAGCGATTTGTTAGGTCTTTAGAAACCAGCTCAAGAGACTGGGAGGCTTGTTCCACTTTAAGTTTCTCCGGGTGTTTGTTCTAATCTGGTGTGCCGTTTCGGGAAAGCAGGGCTGATTTGTGACATTTCAGTCTAAAGACCTTTTTCCTGTTATATTGGCTTGACCTGATTAACTAATCTGTGCTTTGAATTTAAATCAGCCGGTGGAGTCGCCGAGTGGTATGGGAACCACTGGCCGGCGGATTATCTCATTCAACTGTCTTCAAACACAGATGGTCAAATGTTTAACTAATTGTTAAAAGAGTCTACAAAAGGGAATTTAACCATACACATGGTTCTTAAGGTCAAGATGTATTGCAAAATACAGCAAGGGAAATGAGAAGGATGTTTTTTTGGGTGGTTTGTCCAAATGATTCAGATGTACAGGCATCATTTTGCCGAACTGATATGTTTGCATGTTTGTTTGGAGTGGTGGTTGCCATCAAGTAGCATGATACCCCTCCCCGCGTGTGACGGAGGTTGCCTGGCCTCCGGTGGGCCAGGCTGTCAGATAGAAGCAGACCAGTGTGGTCCAGATATCCAGCCTCCATGTACTTATTATCTATAAGCATGTGTGTAAAGTATCATCATTTATTTTTTGCAGATATCAGAAGACATTCATGGTATATGAAGATAACATAACTAGTACTGTTGTAAGAATATGTTTGTAAAATTTGAAACCATGCGTGTGCTCTTCCGTCATTAACTGTACAAACCTACTTGTCTCCCTTGTCCAGAGTTTGTGCTCCTCTGCAACTATGCAGACCATCAGGGCAGCCGACACCAACGAAGTAGATAAGTTAATATTCCGAGAGGTGGACAATGACCGAAAGGTAAACCTTTCACTTTATTATACACGCAGCACAGGTGTCTTTGGTGAGCATCTGTTCTGAAGTACAGAAACACAAGGGGATCGGAAATACTTAAATCCCCTTGATAAATGATTAAACTGTATATCTGTTACAGTCTCGGCTGCAGGTTCATTTGTATAAGTCTCAGTGGTGATCAAGGCCATCCGCAGTACACAGAAGGTCTGATTTAGAGGAAGTGGTGCAATAAGGAGTTGTTTTTTTAACCTTAAATTTGAGTCTATTTTTTGCAAATAACACACGAATTAAAGCTTCTGACTGTTTCAGTGCAGAGTTTTGTTAAGAATTTTGCACCGTTGCAAAGTGTTGTAATTAATGCCCCGTTTTGATTCCTTCTCAGGTTGTACTTCAACTTGAAAAGAAGCTTTTTAATTATAATAACCAAGATGTTTTCCGGGAAAACAATGGAACACTGGTAAGATCTCTGAAAGTTTCTTGAATTGGGTACTTCATTTGAATAAGTGTGCTGTATTTGTACATCTTTTTGGCATTCAGAATATTTATAATGGCAATGTGAAATTTTGAAATAGTTTCTTTAACAAAGTGCTGAGGACTTTTTTTTTTCTTTTTCTCATTTTTGCCACCAAATCATTTAGCTGCGTGCGGCTGTAGAATTTTTTTGAGGCAAAGAGGGAAAGGTTCGCTCGCGCACTCGGACCGTCACTGTTAGGGCAGCAGCGGAACTCAGATGGCCATCAGTGCACAGCCACTTCCACAGCCTGTCACAGTTCTTGGACATCTCTGTAATGCCCTGCTAATGGTCAGTGGCAGAATTTCAGATCAGATTATCCGAACTGTCTACAATGAAATAGATCTCCCCACACCCCGATTAAGAGATCCAGGCTTCATCCCCGCGGTCAGAGAGCAACACCACATCGGGAACCGCACACGGACCTGTTCGCGGGTGCTCACACGTTAACTGCTCACGCAAAGCGAATGCGGCTAAGTGCCTGTGATTTCCTGGCTTCCCCCCCGTATCTGCTGGCAGAGGGAAGACCGCTGTGTGTTTTTATTCCACTGGCAGCCTGGAGCAGAAGGTGCTCTTCCAGATCGACTGCGCACAGCAAGATAGATGGCATAATGAGGCATCAGAGATAATCTAATCGTCATGGTCTAGTTAAACACACAGTGTTGTGATCCTTATAAAACAAACTACCTTTCCAAGAGGATAAATGTCCCTCTACAGCAGGTTCAAAAAAAGAAAAAAATGAATCCATGGCATCCTTCATCAAGTACTAGACTTGTACCGGCTTGACAGAAATTTAATTCCAGCCAGCTCTTGAAAATAATTATTGTATTTTGAGAGGAGTAATCATTGGTTGGGACATGATTGAATGTGTCCATGCCTATTGACTTTTCCTATGATTTATAGGTTTGTTTAGTCGATATTCCCATCGAAATTGTATAATTAATTATCCGCGGCGCTGTCAGGCTAGGAGGATGGAGAGCCCTGATGAGTATTTGGGAAGATTAAATTTCCCTGGCTGTGGAGTCAGGGGTGAGGTGCGAGCGCTGGGGACTGCTGGGGTCTACAGGCGTGGGGGGGGACCCCTGGCGACTCGCCTCCCCCCTGTCTCCTTCGCTGCGATTGATTTTGTTTCAGTATCTCTTTATTTTAACTTTATCTGTGTGGTGTCTGCATGCGTGCGGCCGCGCTGTGTCCAGCGCCCGTGATGAACCTTCCTGTCACGGATGCTTCTCCTAGTCATGCGCCCAGCGTGCAGCCAAGACTGCTCAAGCAGCTACAGTGGGGGAGAAAAACAGCTTCTGTTGGTTAATATTTTACCTGTCAAAGCCCTTAAGTGGCAATACAGCAGTATTCTAAATAAAATCTGACCTTAAGGGGAAATATACAGCACCGTGCATCCTGACCATAAGGCTGCGGCACACGGTTCTGCTGCGCTTTGAGTTATTTGTGTGGTACATCTTGCAGTATTGATTATGACCTTAAACTGGAGCTGTACCTGCACTCTTTAAAAATGCACGACCTCTTTGATTGTCTTAATGTTTTTTCCTGCATGCTGTGTTGCTTCTGTTTTTCTCTGTGTTTAATGCTAAGGTTTAGATAAATGCAAACTTTTTAGAACATCTGAATAAATGACAAAGTCCATTAAGATGGCATGAAAGAGACAAAACTATTCTTCAGCTCATTGTCAGCAGTAGGATCTGAACCTCATCCTCGAACCAACTCTGTTTCGTCTTCCCTCAAAACAGTTTATTATTTAAATATACACTGACTGGTAATAATGCAGGTATGTGGTCAAGGCCCTTTTGGAGGTTTTGTTGTTTTTGGATCAAACCTGTCATCCTTCAGCCGTTCTGAAGGAATGAGCAGCATATCGGTTGCACACAAAATAATGAACATCTCATAAAAGGAAGAAAAATATGGCCCTGCAATGAAAGCAAAGTGTGAAGTCAAAAATAAAATTAAATGACCTTTCAACTCTTTCCTTATTGATGGCTTTTAATGCCAGCAGAAGACATCAGAGGGATATTTGACAAACTTATAAATCAAAGCACAATTACGGCTCTGGACAGCTTGGCAGGTCAGATCAGGGAGACAGTCAGCAATGAAGCTTTTTATACCTTTTCCAACAATTTCCCTCTATCCGCAATCCAACCGGTTCTGATTTAGGGTTGTGTGTTCATTGAAGTGCAGTGAGAAATTTGACCACTTGCCATTTTAAGGAACCGTTTAATTTTTTTTTCCCCCCACCGTCCGCCTGCGCTTTTGTCCTGAGTTTTGACCACTCCGGTGTAGAACTTCAAGGTCATTTCCAGCTGATAAACTACAGCAGCTTTATACAGCAATGAGCCCTTGAACCCATATAAGCAGTGATTTTACTGCTGACCTATCAGACCAGCAAATCATTATGCTTAATTGACCCAAGATGAAATGTAGTGTGAAATTTCTGCCCCTGGGTTTTCCAGTCTCCTAAATGAATAACTCAACGTTCACTTAGGGCTGTTACACATCAGAGGAACACAAATGGTTTTAACACTCTTGTTTTTTAATCATTCTCAACAGGGTGTTAGATGAACATGTGTAAAAAGCGTTATTTCTTCTAACGTGGGCTCTGTCTGAGAAAGACACGTACAGCTACGCATGCAGGCTGCATCCGTGCTCATAAACAATGTGTCATTCGGACGGTGGCGCACGGCACGGCGTTCCCCATTCCTCATTCACAGCCCGAGAGGTCTCCAGTGACCCCGACAGCGCCAGTTTGATGAATGCTGCAGATCTGTCCCCCTGAACCCTCAGCCACCCCCCCCCCCCCCCGATCCACAGACTGCAGCTCCTCTGAAAAGGCGGGTGACATTCACCATCACTACGAGAAGCACACGCATGCATGCACACATGTTGTCACCCTTTTCGCACAGGCACATAATTAAGAATGTATGCTCATACATTTTCTCGCGTGCATAACATATGCACAGTTACACACTTTACATACAGTGAAGCTCAAACACACAAAAAGTCTATAAGCTAAGATGGATGGTTGTTGTCACAGCTGGGCTGGACCTGCTTGCTTCAGGTTCCTCAGGCTTCACTTTGGGGTGGCACCAATGCTGGTGCTCCCTCGACTTGTCCTGGTTATACACAGTTGGAAATGCAGTACAGAAAGACCATACGGTGCCTTGCGAAAGTATTCAGACCCTTAACAAAATCACACAGTTTACTGGATAGCAAAACTTTGCTTTAATATTCATTTCCGTACGATACTTTAATTCAAGTTAGTGACACTCAAATTTCTAAAAGACGACCTCAATTTTGCATCACAAAATATATATTTTTTTAATAGAATAAAAACACTGAAATAATGCGCATGTGTGCATATTGAAGCCGTTAAATTTCGTGGAAGCACCTTTGGCAGCTGTCACCAACTCTCGCCAGGTTCTGACACTGGACTGGTGAAGTTTTTGCACATTCTTGTTGCCAAATCTGTACAAGTTATGTCAACTTGCTTGAAGATCACTTGTGGATAGCAGGGTTCAAGTTTTGCCACATATTCTCAATTGGATTCAGATCAGGACTTTGACTGGGCCCTCCTACAACACGGAATTATGAAGCTACTCCAGAGTAGCTTTGCCCTTGTGTTTGGTATCACTGTTCTGTGGAAAGACGACTGTAACAGGTTTTCCTTTAGTATTTCCCTGTACCCTTTAGTATTTCCCTGTCAGTTCTTCCTCCAGTCTTTGCACACTTGCCAGTCCATACTGATTAAAAGCGACCCCACAACATGATGCTGCCACCCCCATGCTTTACTGTAGAGATGGTGATATACCAGGGTGAGGCCTGATCTGGTGCCTGGTGGTGTCTGAGTTTTATAATGCTGCTTCCATTTTTAATGATGTAGTAGACTGTGCTCACTAGGATTTTCAGGGCCTTTGATATTTTTGTACCCCTATTATTTTGATAACATGATGTCTGACTTGACAGCTCCTTGTATGAGTTCTTTGCTTTGGGTTTCATAACTGAGGGACATCACAGATACAGATGTTGTATCTCGAAATCTGTGGTCATTTATTGTGAATCAATATTATTGAACACCAGCGTAAGCTAATCAGTTAAATTGGTGGCTTTTTAGGATAATTTTACACAAGTAACTTAACCACAATAAAAGGGTTAGAATACTTATGCAAATAAAAAATGTATGTTTTTTCTTTGAAAAATATTTTGTGATCTAGAACTCACTTATTAAAACTTGTTTTGAGTTTGTTTTGAATTAAAATATCAAGCGGAATTCAGATTCTTATCAGACACAAAGTGCCAACAAAAGGACTTTCTGTTTAATATGAACCTGTATCATGTTATCCAGTAAAATGTGTGATTTTGACTAAAAGGACCATAATATATAGTGCCTTACAAAAGTATTGAGACTTGACAAAGCTCTTCATGCAGCAGTGTGAGGGCATTATGTAAGCAGTGATATTTCCATTTATAATGTAATGATGGTTCTGTTGAGATATTTTGCAAAAGAACTGGTGTCCAACCTTCCACAGAAATTGCACAAACTTGATGTTATGTACAGTTTGAAATCAAGAGTTAGAATTATATGGTGCCTTGGTTATACAGTGTGTTGCCAAAAATGTTTTTGTGTTTATATACACATAAAAATGTAGTTACAGTTCCTGGTCTATAAGTCTTTGGATTATTTCCATCCCATCATTAAGCCATACTGTGTCTGGTTATGTTATTTTATGTAATCAAACTGGTGATACATGCATTTTACTGTGAAATGTGTATTTGTCCTAACGTGACCTTCCTGAGACTTTCTTCGCATCTGTTCATTGAAAGGCTTAACTGTTTGGCAGCGGAGACATTTGTTGTGATCAAATCCTCTTGAGTGTCTCCTGACACCTACTGGTCCTTTGGGAAAGCAGTGATCCAGGTGTCTCTGCTACCTGTGATTCTCACAGATAATTAATGTGTACAAGTAACTACTAATTGCACTTTTCAGTAATGATTTATGAGGTTTGAGGTGGAAGGGGGTATGGGGGGGGCATTGAGAGAGATAGACATCATCTGATACCAGTGTGAGCACCAGTGGCTCCTGCAGTCAGAATCTCTGCAGCTGGGAGATGAGACATGATTGATGAAGTGCGGGCAAACATGGCCCAGTCATAAAGAAGAGGTTTACGGAAAGGCCCCTCCTTGCCCACTCAATGCTGGATGGGATGTGAGACCTCAGCAGTCCTGCTCTGATATTGGACAGGACCAAACAGTTCACACCTGCACACACATGTGGTGGTCCACTGTGAAAGTAATGACCAGTGTTACCTTGGGTAACAGCTACTCAGCTACTAAACACTCAGCAAATAAACATGTGGTCCGAAGCAACCAGTTCTGTAGTGGTTGAAGGTGTTGTCCAAGTTGCAATTCAAGTCTGAAGGTTCACATCGCACATCCTGCTGTAGTACTCTTGAGCAAAGTATTTACCGTAGATTGGTACAGCAAAAAATACCATTCTGTGAAAGTGATTAGGTCACTTTAAGTAGTTTAAAATTGGAACTTGCTTGGTTTTTAAATAAAGTGGAATTAATAAATGCTCTTTTACAGTTACTCAATCCGCATCATTTCCTCAACTGTTGAACACTGTAGCATTAAACTGTAGAAAAATACTGAACTAATAGTCTGTAGCAAACAACTTGCTTCATTCTCCCATAATTTTAACTCTGTTTAACTTTTTTTATTTTTTTTTTTGCAGCTTTTAGAGTTTGACAAAGAGCTCTCTGTGTTTAAGGATCGGCTGCATGAACTGGAGATCTTGTTTCCTCCCAGGTAAAGAATCTTGTTAAACCTTTATGCAGATTTGATTATATGAATACAGTATGCATAACATTTGTCAGTTATGTAATTGTGACTTTTTTGGTTTACCTATAGTTGCTTTATTGTGGCTGTGATCGCCGCGTAGAATAAAAATGCAGTCACAACCCATTTTGACCACAATGTGGACACTTATGAAAGGAGGGCTCAGGATATTGGACTGTGGGAACACAAGCTTTGTTTTTCCACAGCATTTCACACACTGACACTCACAGAGCACAACCACATGCCCACCCAAGGTTCTTGAACACAGTGAACACAAAGAGTGTCAAAAATCTCACTGTAACTCCCCGCAACAGTCACATACAACTGTATGTACACACATGCTACAGTAGTGCATTGTGGGAAAGCCACTGCTTCACTGTCCCTACCGCTACAAGTCTTATAATGTAAGCTGGTTCCCAAATAAATGAATGTTTTCATATTTTTTTTTTACTCAGTATCATATGAACATGCAGTCTAAACCAATTCGTAAAGTTTCTCACACTCAGTACTGTATACTGCAAGCTGATACTTAGTGACTTGGTTCTTTTTGAATCATCCTGTACCAATAGAAACTTTGACACAAATGTACGCCATCTTCAGTAAATCCTTCACATTTGTCGCCGTTAGAAGACGTCGGTGGTTGGAAAGGGAGCAGGATGACTGGAGCCATTGTCAATCACATTATAGCCAAAATTTGTCCCATCACAGGGGGTGTTACTGTGGGGTTTTACTGTATAATGAAGCAGAAATACAGACTGACCCAGTCCGTATAGTTATCTAAGCAGAATAGCCGGCGTTGACGTCGTCCGTACGATTGACAAATATTTTTTCCTTTTCCCACCTAATTGAAGCGTTATCAAATGTGCTTCACAAAAGCTCCGTCTGATCTTACGAATCTAGATGACTTTGATTCAAAATTTGCTCCAAAGCCCGATTCTTACGAAAAAGGCCGCAGCCTCCTCAGCGTTCTTCCCTGCGGATTTTTTGAGACGCGCGCCCAGCGTTCGGCTTTTACGGCACACGAGCGAAACTTCTCGCCGACGGGGTCTTTAGCTCTTTCGCCGGCGCTATCGTTGCTCCTTGAGCATAACATTGAGATGTGGTGGAAAAATACAGCGGTGCCGGCGGAGGAGGGTATTCGGCTTTCTCGTGCTCCTCAAACAAATGAATTTGCAATTAGCCCTTTCAAAAATCGAGTGCAAACAAATGATTAGCTACGTGGAATATGTTTTGGAGCTGCCGTGATAATGGCAGTTGACCTTTGGCGCCAGTAGTGACTCAATCTGTGCAGATAATGAAAAAGCTGTAATCAAACAATAATCGCTTGATAAACTGCAGTCGTGTCGGCGTGTGTGTATGGTGGGGGTGGAGGGGGTCAAGGTTCTGGCAGTCGTGCGGTGTTTTTAAAGAGCTCCTTGTCTTAATCACCACGCTGATTTACATGGCTTTGCATAAATGACAGCTGGATTTATCATCATTTCACATTTAATCCTCCAGCAATATTGCGTGAGTCTATTAAACTGCTGAATAATTGTTTTTTGGAAAAATGGTCGCTGAACTCTCTAATCATGATGTGAATTAGTGGAGTTATGATGTTTGTATTTATGAAAATCAGAAAGATCAAATGGTTTGTTGTCTGTGGTATTCTTTATGACATAGGTTGCCAGTAATGGTTTTAAGTTGATCTCCCCCCCATCCCCTCCCGTTTGTGAGCCCCTCCCCATCCATTAACACATCTACACACACGTTTTATTACAGTGCCTGTAGTCTCCTGTTTGGTGATGTGCTGGTTTTCTCGCGGAACATAAGGCCTTTTTCCTCAAACAGATACAATTTTATTTGACATATTTGCTGAAATAACTGCATGTTCACAGCTTACGGTGAGGTAGTCCTACATTCTCTCATCAGGAATAATTACTTAATACAAGTTTTACAGTGCACTGTTTGTTCGAAATACCACTTACAGCTCATGGAATAACATCTTGTATAATACTGTGGTATTATACAAAAAATTATTTTTTATTTAGACATGTAAATTAAGTATTCAGTCAATTACTATGATTAAAACATTACATAGCAGTAACTTGTAGCCCTTGGCCAAAAAAAATTTGAACACCCCTGAAATAGATGGACGTTGTTTGTGAATCCAGTATGGTGTTATGAGCATTATTGCAGTGTGACTTGTGTTTGTGGAACAAGCAATGTCGTGGTCCTTTCCTCATCTGTTTATCTTTGAAAATGCTGGAACAAGCTGCAAATCCACATTTTTTGCCACAGACAACTCGTCCATCAGTTTCAGCCCCAGCGCATCTGTGGGCCCTTTCACTAACATGTGGAATTTTGCTTTCCCTTGTGAGTCGTGTTCTTGGAGCCAGTGGGCCCTGCCACAGTAGCAGGATAGGCATCTGTTACACACACACACACACACACACACACACAAAAGCATAGGTGCTTCCTGGACAATATGGAGAAATGTAATGGATTCGTTCATAGGTGTTCAGTGCTTGCTGCAGAGCTATTGTGGCCAAGCTTGTCAAAATCCTACTTATCCAACAAGGTACTAAATTGGACTAGAAAAATACTGCCATTGTGTATATCATAACTACTGTAACCAGTAAAATGATCCATTCAGAAGCACCGTGGTCGCATTCTGCAGAAAAAGATGGCGAGGGTGTCTGTGAATAGACACACTGTGAAATGGAAAAGCCTTTTTATAAACAGTTAAAACAGACAAGAGGGTTCTATTATTGTTCAATATTGCTGTAAACCATTGAGAAGACCTGTTGATTGCATGTGGCTGCATTTCCAGCATGTAAATGCTAGATTGTGATTCAAGTAATTCTTCACCTTAACTATTGGGAAAAAGTTATTGATTTCAAAGAACCAAAATGATTCTTGGGTCAAAAAGCTCTAAAAATGGCATATGTCATTTGTGTTTTAATAGTTTTTTATAAATATGGGGTAGAGGGATCAAAGGAAAGAGCAGCGTGTGTGTATTGAGGGCAAGTTTTTACCAGCAGGAGAGGTATAACAAGTGGCTCCATTCCAAAGTTTCTCTGTTTGCCAAGTCTAGACAGGCCATGAACACTGAACAGGGGGTCACATGTAGTTGTCTCTTCACCGTTTGGTGTTTAACAAGAAGCTGGGAAAGGCCAAAGACCACCTTCGGCATGTTAGCATTCATTTACCAAACTCTGGCAGTCTGCAGAAGGGCCAGATCACAAGTTACCAATAGAGGGGAAACGTATAAATAAAAATTACATCCTGAGAGGGAAAGGCAGAATTTGGAGGCATAACTCTTACCTTCATTTATGATGACCCCTAAATTTTTGACAGTGTTGTGCCCAAAAGCCCAGTACAAAGACTGCACCCTCTAGTGGGGCAGGACTTAAATGCCTTTGTCATCTGTACCTTTCTCTACTATAGGTAATTTGTATAAATCTTACATTTGTATTTTGCCTTCACCCCCCTGCTAGTGTGTTTGATGCTTGTTTGTGTTTCTTAAATTTGGTTTTATTACAGTCCGTCCTCTAGACTATATGCGGAGAGGAGGTGTATGATATAGCAAAATTGGGAAAATCGAAACTGTAATTTAAGTGTAATTTTTTTTTTATACAGTGCTGTATAGTACTGCACTG
This sequence comes from Heterotis niloticus, assembly GCA_018136845.1. Classification (NCBI taxonomy): domain Eukaryota; kingdom Metazoa; phylum Chordata; class Actinopteri; order Osteoglossiformes; family Osteoglossidae; genus Heterotis; species Heterotis niloticus. The sequence continues at coordinate 23,224,927 of CM030892.1, read as the reverse complement.
TGTACCATAGTAACACTTTTATGACATTGTGTAATGAACATGTGTTGTGTCTCATAAAATTAAAGTCAGTGTTGTAATTGAAGCGTAAATACTTATAGTACATTGAATTGGTTGCAAAAAGGTGCCAAAAGGGGAGCAGTCGATTTATTATCTTCATGAAACTAACAATGGAGATAGAGTATCAGACATGTTTGAATCTTATGCAATTTCTTTAAGATTTCTCCAGAAACAGGAAAAGTTTTTTTTTTTTTTTGTTTTTTTTTTTTAAGCATTTTTCTAGAATATTTTTGTGACGGCGCAGAAGTCCGAAACCCGTAAAATTGAGGTCCACTAAATTGAGGATGGACTTTATGATTACCGTTATTTAAATGGAGGCTGCAAGTGGCTTCAAAGGTCCTCTTAGAAGTGCTTTTAGTTTTTTTTTTTCATGTGACCATGGCACACTTATTAAAATGACGAATGTGTAGCGTCACAGGCTTGTGTCTCCCTGTGGAGTAAAGGAGTGCAAGTCCCTCCCCAGCAGTGCTGGGGGTGATGTCACCTCCTTTGACTGTGTCCTCAGTGGGCTCGGCGCTGCTGTCGATGAGGAGGTACAGCTGGTTGTTGTGCAATAAGTAAAAGGATTTTATTCACAGCAATGTGACTGTGGGATGTTCTGTTCAGCTGGGCAGAAGCACATGACTGAGTACCCCAGATGTATTTTAATTACTTTTTTATGGCGAGGGTAAAACATGCCTTATTGTTCACTTGAGTGTGGAATAGTTCAGCTGTTATCAGCTCATGAGTATCATTGTTCGGGACTCTGAAAGCATCAATCAATATGGACACTTGGTATAAATCAGGAATACAGAGGAGCAACTACTGCAGGCAGACAGCGGGAAGGACTGACAAATCTCCATGCTTCTGTTTCTCATCCATTTCTTCTGATTGCTACCAAAAGGGAACCTTTGTTTAAACATGTTAGAGGGAACATTCACAGCAGTGCCCAATTCCTCATCCTTAATAAGAAGACTTTTTTTTTTTTTTTAAAGGATTTCCTCCTTTTATATTTTTTCAGGGGATGTTCTTAAGTTGTTCTCATGACACATTTTATGCATTGCAGTGCTAGGAATTGTGTGCCAGAAAAGTGTGTTGATGGAAGTAACTGTGCTATAATGTGCAATAATTTGGAGCTTTTCCTGGATGATACGGGGAAATTAAACATTAATGGGGGAGATACAGAAATATGGGCAGCACCATAAGCATCTGACTGGGAATTGGAGTATTGGAGAATTGCTTTTAGCCTTACTCAAATGTAGTAAGACAAGAATGTACCAAAGGTCTGAATGACTACTTAAAGAAGTGGTATTTGGTTCCATATCCATTCATCTGCTCATTCCCAGTGGGGAGTCATGTGACCTTTTCTCACTATACCCCACCTACCTCTAACCTCCCCACATTCACACATTATCTCTTATCTTTGCTCCTTCCCCTTGTATTCACAAGTTTATATTGCCCTCATTAAATAGAGGATTTCTCAATGGAACACTGTTTGACTTGTCACTTATTTGTCATTATATAGAACAAGATAAGACTGCTTAGCGGTTAGATAATGAATGTTGACCAGGGAATCGGCCTGAGTCATTTTGCCCAGCGTTGTTGAGTGAACTGGAGACAAAGCACCAACCCAGCTTTACTTCCTCTGCTGCCAGGGGAAACAGTCACACAGAGGTATCTGTACCTTTCCTATACCCGCCCAGGTATTTAAACAAGCACATCCACTGATCCTTTTACTGCTAAAGGTCATTAGATTGTTCATTAGTTATTCAGCAGACACTTTTGCTAGCAATAAATTTATTCATGAATGTATTATTATTATTGTAAAAAGCCATCCACTGATTTCTGTCCAACTCATCTGTCTTACCTGCAGTTATTTTCGATGTCCAAATAACCAATTGCAAAGTGTTTAATATTTAGCCACATTATGTATAAGGTTGACCTATTTTGATAGTCCTTCAGGATATGTTAAGGGTTAAATAATGTAAATAAACCTGTGAACCTTGGAATGCTGTAGGATCATGAAACACAGCAGCACAAAAGACGGGGAGGCATTGGGTCAGACCCCGCTGGGGACCTCCTACTTGGTGCTGCCCTGGTGACAGGGATCAGTGGTGAAATGGAGCGTTTTGAGAAACCCAGAGCTCCGATGCACAGGTGGGCAATTGTTATGTTTATCAGCTCTGCCCATTAAATACTGTAATTACTCTTGCTGCAGGTAATACGGGGCCGATAGCAGCTGACGGCTTTCAGACTTCACACCCACCTCGGCTAAGTTTGCTCTCAGATAAGTTTGTACGCGCACTAATCGGACGCATTAATCATACTGCTGAAAGCACCACTCTATTGTTTGTCGTTGCATTAAGGCTGTCATGTAGTCTAGCGTGATGTCGCCAGGGGAAATTGGGCTGCCTGTACATCTGTGCTGCGCTTCATCCCCATGGTCACCAACAGGGCGATCAAGGGAGTCAGCATATTGCATCCTGCGAGAGGTTGGAGATGTCATTCTCTGCGAAACCTTTTGGAATTAGCAACAGTGGCCCTTTTTTAAGTGCCGGTTCTGCGGTATTTGTCTCAGGAAGGCATCGAAAATGTTTGTTGGCCAAGTCTCAGCCAACATTTCTTCCCCTAAATCTTTGACTGGCAGGATCATCTTGATGGCTGAATGTTTATCACTATCTTCACACCACAGTGCTTCACATTAGGACTGTACCTGAAAGCAAGAGTCAAAGCCAGACCATGCGAAAGGCAGAAACAACATCCTATTACATAAACCCATTTGCGATTTGCTGGTCCGATGCCCTGCCTACCCCGTAAAAACTGTTTTTTAAATTAAAGTTGGAAAGTGCAGTATTTGCACTTACTATGTTTTTCAATTAATTTTTACAGTAATTTCCATTGCGGTTAACTGTAATTACCTTGTTATAACCTTTATCATATTTTATCAGTATTACTCAATTTATCTCTTAACAGTTCAAATACATCATTCCATCAGCCTGTTCTGTTTTTTCTTCATGTTATTATTTCACAATCACCTTTGTGTGTTGAGGTCTGCCAAGTTCTCTGCAGTGATTTTATTTTTAATGGCACCATACTAAATAAAAATCGATTGGTTGATGGTCAAGGTTTGCTGGTAAAGTGTGTCGAGATGAAAGGTCAAACTCCAGCTGCATTTGAGTAAATGTGGAACGCGTGCACGTTGAAGCGCTGTTCATTATACGTCATAACCCTGGGTGTTCATGTGCTGTCTACTGTACATTTTTAAGCCTGCTGGCATCAGTAATACATAGGGGTGCACTTGCTATTTAAGCAGCAAAACGGAGCAATTTCGCACTTTAGAGGCTGGTTCATAAAGAGCAGGGCCTGGAAGACAAGTGTATGAATCGGCAGAAGAAAAATGCTTTTTTTGGGATGTACAATGGGGAGGGAGGTGGACACAACCGATTTACTGAACACTTTGGTCACTTTATTCTCCTCCTCCTCTCATCCTGCTTATCCCACAGAATCACTCCATTCTTCCCCTCTATTTTGATCCCTCTTTAGTGAGTCTTCCATTCTTATCCTTTGCTTTCATCCTAAGGATCACTTAAACTCCTCTTTAACATATTAAAATGAGCAGCCCATCCCCATGTTGAAGAGCCATTAAAGCAAACTGGGACTGCTCACTTTGTAAGGCTGCCACCCCTGGTGTTGTTTACTGACCCTGCTGAGGGCTGTATGCTGGCTGACAGAGACCTCCATCCCTTTTACCTCTTCATGCTGAGACCCTTGACCCTGCTGTCATCACAGTCGCCATGACGCTAATGTAATACTCTGAAAGGAGCACCAGTGTAGGACTTTGGACAAACAGCACACCTTCCAGCAATGAATAAAGTGTTGACTTCTGCTGGCTTGCTTCTCTTCTGTTGTGGCTTTATGACTGTGGAAGATCTACATGTGGTCTACATGCAATATATATACTTGCCAGCCACTTTATAAGTTACACTGAGTAGGTAGAAGGTTAAATCCTCCTTTGTCCCGCAAAGTACAGCACAAATTGTGCAATGCGGTTCTTGCTCCATGTTGGACTGACACCATCGCACAGTATCTGCCCATTTTTTTGGCAGCCCATTCGTTCATAAACATCGTAGTTATGTGGGCTGCTGGAGTAAAGTGATGCCACTGTCATGTTTGTGGAACCATCTGGAGATGTTGTGTGTCTTGTCACATGGCACTTTTTGCCGCTGGAAGTATCAGTTTGAGAAAGGCCAGACTGGCCATGAAGGGATGGATGCGCTCCGTCAATATTAGTGGTGCGCTGGTACTTTATGCATTTAAATAATTCTCTGATGGAACTAAATAACCTGAAAAATACATTAAAATCCGGAATTATTACACCATCTCCACCAGTCAGTACCAGCCAGGTGTACCTAATAAAGTGTCCTGTGAATGCAACGTGTATGTTTATCCATTTATACTGCTGGATTATTTTTATTATAAGATTCTACAGCAGGAAATGGGGGTCAAACATTGGTCTTCAGATAGGAAGGTGACACCTGTGACCACTACAACACCTGCAGCCCATTGTTCAGTGCGCCACAGAAAACCATTGTAGCTGTTTGAATTGGACATAATGGGGGATGGAGGGCCTGCTGTGCATGTATGTAAGGGGTTTACCGAAAACAGATTATTTCTGGCTTGTATAGTTAGCTGGAGGACTGCAGCGTGGGGAAGATTTACCAGTGGTTGCACCGTTGTCCATTTTATTTCCTGTGTGTTTTTCCTCACAGATGTGTTTGACACAACAGTATTGATCAAGACTGATTGATTCACATACCCTACTCTGTAAAACTAGCAAAGAACTGCATTGCTTAATAGGATCATCATCGTTTCGATATGTTGCACTTTGAGATGGAGTTACGAATTGAATTTCCAATCGTGTAAATCTGTTCTGGCTTGAAGAGGTGTAGAAAGAACTTAAATCACTGGATTGTTCCTCCCATTTCCAATACAATCTGTGCTGGCGGTTGGCCACAGGCTTAATGTTTTTTTGATAGCCCTGAATTCTGTGCGCGTGTGAGACACGACTGCAGACCACACCTCTGTTCGCTCGTGCTGGGTTACTTGGCTGCAGCTCCACATGGTCTGGGTCCCGTTTACGGTTCTTCTCACAGCTTTGGCATAACCGGGCGGGGGGTTCACATGCTGCTATGGTACTCAAACAAGCCCATTGTGTCCTTTCCCAAAATTTCCGTGAAGCTTGATTGCTTTACGCCACTTTGTCTCACATTATAAAAGGTTTGCACCCTTGCAGTTACTTTTAAAGGATCTTGCTAACTAGGGGAAATGGTGAATTCTTGGAAATAAGTTTAACACGTCTGTGCAGTTGGGTTCATTTACCGTACTTTAGCGTTTTCTTTTGTTTTCATGAATTGTCTCTCTCTGTCTTTTGCCCAGTTATCCATACAGCGAAGATACCAGTCAAGGAAAGCAGTACATGAATACCCGGTGCCCTGCCTGGTGTGACCGCATCCTCATGTCCTCCTCTGCCAAGGACCTGGTTGTAAAGGTAAGTGTGAACCTCTGTGCCACGCCCTTTTACCTGAAGCCTGGCCAAAAGTACCGATGTGACCTTCTCTTCACCCAATTCCTGGTTATGTATATAGTAGTAAAACTTGCTTTTTTTAGCCGAGTGTCACTTAGACTTTGTTGTCTGCTGCATACCGTTCAATGATGTTCATCCATAGAAGGAAAAAAAACCAGAATGACCTCTTATAAACTTTCTGGCTTTTTTAAACAGCCATTGCTTTTTCTTGAAAATTGTAATTCAGTTTCCTTGGAAAGCATTTCAGTGGAAATACAGTTTGTCAAAACTGAGGGAAGCTTTCTGCATTCCCAACTTCCCAGCTCTTCCCAAGAGACAAACTTACTTTACAACATGCATTAAGTCAGTATAGTAAAAGAACTGAAAGCTGTATATGTATACGGTTCATAAATACAGAATTACTAATAACAAAATAAGGATGTTGTCCCATGTGTCACAGCATTTTGAGCTGCCGTTGTGGAAGTCTAACTTTACCTCAGCAGGTGGTATCCTAGTTTTTCTCTGCCCCTAAGCGATACCCCTACTAGATATCAAGTCACTGTCTGTTTAGTACCTTTCTCTGCCCACCCCCCAAACTTTATTCTGCTCCCTCCTTTTCCTTTTATATCCTTTTCTATTCGTCTCACTCTCCCTTACCCCTGCCAGCCCCACAGATGGAGATATGGCATGTGTGAATATTCATACACGGAGATAAGCCTAGTCCACACAGGCAGTATATATCCCAGCCCTTATTGAGTGCCAGTCGTGCGTGTGAGCGCTGCTAGGCCAGCAGCGCCTCGGTTTATAAAGCTGGAGAAATAGCTCTCCCTCTGTCTCTTTTACTGAGAGTCAACAGTGTGACACATCCAGCCTGGCACTTTGCACCCACACAAATCTCCCTCCACCATCCCCGCCCATCAAAACCAGCCATCTATTTCTCATGCAGACAAATGTGCAATCCCTTCAAATGTGTGGCACATAGTCATAAATGCAACAAAATCATGCAGGTGTCTCCTCTGCTCTGTTTCTGTTCATAGACTTACTGTCAGAAATAATGCAGCTGCCTTTTAGCAAAACGCTGACAGAAAATCTTTCTAAAATGTACCAGCACAAATGAACATATTGAGCAGCTAAATTGGAAGATCAACATTAAGTCTGATTTGTCACTGGGGTTGGAGGGGTTAACAGGTTCTGTCAATTTTTTTTTTTTTTTAATTTTATATTTGTCCAAAAATTGGTTGATTGCTAAATCATGCACATGGTGAACAAACATCGTTTTAATGAATGTAATCTGTACACATAGTGTTAAATATTCTTTTTAAGGTAAATAGAGTCTAATTTGACCAATTTGGGAAAATTATATGGTTAAAATAATAAGTATTTTTCTGAGCAGGAAAGAATTTTAAAAAGGTGCTTAAAGTTATTTTGCATGTTAAAGTGAATTTATTACTAAACACAAGTAATGCTGAGTTCTTTGTGGCTGAATAAAAACTTGATTGTTTTGCTATTCATGCTGTGCCATTAATGGAAAATCCAGTTCACTAGTTAATAACATCCTAGTTTCACATTAAGCTAAAGCATAGTTTTTGAATTAGCAAAATTATTTAAAAATGATAAATAAATTAGTTTGCCTCTTTCTTGCTGTTCCCTAACATTACAACAGTTTATTAGAGATGGTGGCAAAGATAATTTGTTCCTTCTCAACAGGCATTGAGGAAAACTGATATGAACCACTGTTTCTGCATTTAATGGCCTGCTGCTGCTGCTACTCTTGTTTCATGTGAGAAGATGGTTCCCAGAACAGAAATTATTCAATGATCTGTAACTAGTAAATTACTTTGGGAATTGTATGCTATAATTACTTAAAATACATTTTATTGAAACTGATTTTAATCTGTAAAAAATATATGAAGATGAAGAGATTTGAAACCAGGTTTAAGCTGAAAGCCTTTGAGTAAGTGTACAATATCCAAACACATTTTTTTTATATATATATATATATATATATTGTTCAATGTATACTGTAAGAGAAAAAAAAAAGATTAAGCAGTTTGGGGTGAATTTAATCCTGATGCCTCTTAACTGAGCTACCATTTTTTCTAATAGCATTTTAGAGTCAAAAACAAGCTTGTAAAAGCAGTATTGCACCTGCATATGTAAATACGCTCCCATAATGTGACCCTACCAACTTGACGACTTGTATTTTTTCATAGACTGGTATTGTCAACCTGTTAATGTATCTGAATTGTCAGCTGGTGGAACCTGGAGTCTCAGGGGAAGAAGGCAGCCAGGTCACATCAGTGTGTGAACTAACTAAACGCACATCTCCAAAAACCCCTGAGGTGTCTGGTTTAAAGTGAATTGAGTGCCGTTGAAGCGATCCAACGTCAGTGTGCAGTCAGTTTAAGACCAATTAGAGGTCTTTAACTCAATATCACCTTTCAGCTAAGGGTCTGAGAGCCCCTTTTACAATAAATATTGGGGCTTACTTCATCTGACCAGTGTTAGGCACAGAGTTGTGTAAGCTCTGTTGCCTGCAGTTTAACTTTTCTTAGACTGTGTTACAAAGACAATGTAAGGAGGCTGGTACAAGAAACCCTTCTTTAAAATGTGGAAAAGCCTCGTGTCCCCGCCAATCTCTCTGTTGTTAACTTCAGCTAACTTAATGCATAAATCACTGCAAATACAGTCTAATTCTGGGAATTTATTGTGAAAGGGATGAGATTAAGAAAAACGCAAGGCCTTATTGAAAACATTTCTTTATACGCACATATTACTTAACTCTATATAGTGGCTTATAAAACGTCCTGTTAATTGCTTGTAACGTAAGGCTCGGCTCCTGAGCCTCCCAGCCCTCTAATGTGTGAACGTTCACAGATGAGCTCACGGAGCATTGAGCCCCTCGCGCACACAAGGCACCACAGATTGTAGAGACATGGGGCTGTAAACAGCCTTCACGGCGCATCATCTATCATGGCACGGTCCGTTAACTTGCCATCATGTTATTTTCTGCTTCCCGAGCCCTAACACACCAAAGGTTGCCCGCTGCCTGAGCGGCGCGTCGCCGGCGCGGAGCACGCGGTAATGAATGCTCACCCGAGTGTGTGCTTGTTTCTGCCGGAAAGCCCTGGTAATTTGTTTATCTGTCTAAAGATTATGCAGCCCGAAAAATCCACAATTTTATGCTGCCTTTATAAATGATCAGGTCTCCATTTGATGAATGTATCCCGGCTCTCAGAGTCAGTGGCACGATGCTCCCCAAACATATTGGAAAGTGCTGATGCATGCCTGACGAAAAGGTAATATTTGTGTTCCAGGCCTGCCATTGGTCTGCTGCCACTGCGGTGACCTTAGACTCTGTTATTGGTTTGAAGTTAATTTGATTTTAAGTTTATGGTTCATTTTTTTTTAGGTTCTTTTGTACTTAAATAGAAGCATCTCACCTAGTCAGAGTTGCGTGCAGCCTGCTGACTTTTAATATGAAGGGCATATTAAAGTCTTTAGATGCAGTAGAAAACGGGTTCTGAAATATTGCAGATTACAGCCTAGATGCATACATTGTGCAAATAATCAGCAGTGAAAAATATTAAATTAAAGAAATATTGAGTCGGTGTACAAAATGTACTAATTATTTTGCGAGATTTAATTGTCCACCTTTAATAACATTAGACTGCTATAGCGACGTGCACTGCCGCAAACATTAGCACTCAAAAGAACTCATAAAAGTGAGCTTAAATTTTTCTTATCAATTAGTCAGTAGTTTTCATTTCAGTAAAGTTATGATATTGGGGGAAATGTGTTTTAATGTTGTTGTTTTTTTTTTTTTTTTAAACCTTCAGCCTGAAAATGAGGACAAAGCTGTGATCTATGATAATATAGGGCCCAACGTCTGCATGGGGGACCACAAGGTACCGTCCACATCCTCCTTTCTTTCTGTGTCCTCTGTCCAACCGTCACTCAGTCTGTCTGTCTATAGCAATCGGGGACTTCATTATGGTTTTCACTGTTGATTGCCATGTACTAATGATTTTTTTTAGTTTTAAAATGTGAAAAAGTCTGCAAAAATATTCTAAAATTATTTAATATTGCAAACCAATCAACAGCAACAATTTATTTAAGAAGTCTGCGCTTTAATTGTTTAAAAAAAAAAAAAATCTGCTGGGTCTGCATGTTATGTAACTGTTAAATTCTTGGTTACAATTCACTGAAATGTGTTTGTAATACCCAGTAGTTTGTGGATGCATTTATCAAGCTTTTTCAAGAAAATGTTCCTTTTTATACTTTTTAAATGGAAAAGTTTCAAATTTTGGACTTGACAAGAAAGTCAGATAAATCCTTAACTTACAAAGTAAACTTTCTGTCATGAGTTTTGCACCAAGTTTGTTTGGAGTTTCGTAAAAGGAGCTGCCGCCTGCTAATGTGCTAAAGCCTTCACAGCGGGTGGGTGTGAACCGCCTTCAAAGGCCTTTTTTTTTTTTTTTTTTTTAAACCCCCGTTTGCAAACTGTGACATAAACAGCCAGTGTGACTGTCACCCTACTTGTAAGATTGAATTTATTGTTGGTCCTTTATGTCTGCTTCCATTACATCACTTTTTATTTTTCACACTCTGGAATTATACATTCCCCTGATGCAAGCTCATGTGCTTCCTATATTTAACAAATTAGTAATTACATTAAAAAGGTGGTGCTCATTGCACAGCTCATCACATTTAAAGCTGTAATTCCCATTGTTTAACATTATTATTATTATTATTTTTTATTTATTTATTTATTTATTTATTTATGTTTGTAACTGTGACCTCAAATAACATTATTGCTGTAGCTTAAAATATAACCTAGATCTCAGGGCTATGATACATATGTATTGTGTGTGTGTGTGTGTGTGTGTGTGTGTGTGTATGATTTATATGATATATAATTATATATATACATACACACACACACACAAGTTTATTTGCTGTGAATCACTTGGCTCTCATTAGGAGTACCCGAAATTACATTCAGGTCAGTAAGTAATAAGCTCCCTCTCGGTTTCTGGGAGTGACCGATTCGCCACCACCAATCTGTCTATGGACTGAAGAGCACAGCTGAATTCTCACAATCCACACACATTTTCTACTGTTATATGCAATATATCTTTTTGTGTGTGTGTGTGTGTGTGTGTGTGTATGTGTGAGAGAGAGCGACACAGCTGACCCTTAGCCTTGATCTCATTTGTATGTTAGCGGCAACACTATTAATGCGTGTTTGTGTGGATCTCTTTCAGCCTGTCTTCCTGTCATTTCGAATAGCAGCAGGGGCAGGTAAACCTAATGCAAATAAGCACAAGTGTTGTGTCGTGCAGTGATGTCGTGGTAAATATTTATTTTATTCTTTCTCATTATTATTATTATTATTATTATTATTATTATTTATTTTGTACCTTGAATTATTTTTTGCATGATACCATTGGACAAGAGAGAGCCCTCAGCTACTGTTTGTTGTTAGCATGCTTTTGGTTTTCCAGGTAAGCGGTGCCAAAGGGTTGAGAAGATTTTGCGGGAAGAAGCCCTCTGAGAACACAAGTTAGAAAAGTCCAAATGATGGAAAACACAAGAATCTGTAGAGGTTTTGCAGCAGTGCTGCCAAATCGAGTCCTTCACCCTACACCGGTAGAGTACAGTTTGCTCACAGCGCTTCAGGACACCAGGACTTTGCTCAAGAAATGCTTAAAATTTTGGACCTTCCTCAAGAAAAGACCTCTTACCTCACCACCATCTCTTTCCCATTGACGGACCCTGAAGCGTAGACAACTTTTTTCACATCACGATATTGTTGCCAAAACTCTAATAGAAATCAGAGATAAATACTAAATATTTTAGATACCATATTTACAATTTTTAGAGATGTCTCTACATAGAAATATACTTCCATACAGTATGTAAGATGTTTAAAAAGTAAAGTGCAATGCAAAAACTTGTATATCTATATTGGTAGGTTTATTTGTACATTGGATTGTATATGTAGACGTATTGATGGTTTTAATGCCGTTTTCTTTTCTTTGACCAAACTTTCTGGTCACTGTGCTAGAATAGATAGTTATTTTCGTTTCGATGGTTCTGTTGTTGCTGATTTGTGTGCGCACTACACACTGCCATGCCTAGCACTTATCAGCTGCTTTTCATTTTTTTTTTTTGTATACTTAAAAAGTAAGGATCATTTTAATTCTTACCAAAATGTATGCTGAAATAAGGATATCTTACAGTATGTCAGCTTGGATGTCCTATCAGACCTTAAGACCTTTTAAGTCTCGCTATTTTAGATTTATCTTGCCCACCATGGGCATTTTAAGCAGTGCCATAGATAATGCAAGTATACAAGATATATTCTTTATCATATATAGCAGTTATTCTCACGTTATTATTCTTATTCTTAACTTATTTCTATGTAATGATATTATGGCTCTGAATGTGATGTTTTTAGATAGGCTTGGGTATCTTTTAAAGATTTGTAAACTGTTTTTGTCTATTTTTGTTACTGCATAATGGTGCCAAGTATTGTATAAGAAACCTTAAGATACAACATGAAACGGTTTAATCCAGCGGTAGGTAAACATCTGCTCAGTTTTAAATTGTATATAATTCTATTGGTAGAGAAAGGAATTGCTTTTTAATTCTGTTATGTAGCCATCTGCGAACCTTCAGCGCTCTGTTGCCAATGATTTCCTCTCATAGTCCATTTTAGAGCATTAAGCAGCGACTAGGGAGCCTTTTTTCGATTAAATTAATTGATTTAATTTAGGACACTACATTTAGGTCACGGATTGTGTGAAACCGTTCGATTCACTCTTTATTTTCCATCCAAGTGACTGCAAGTGGAGACGATTTTGCCTGAGATGGTTGGGTTTAGGGTTAGCGGACGGAACGGCTCGCGCGCTCTTTTTGCAGGTCACGTGACGGCGTGGAGTCGCACATAGAGACCCCCCGTCCACCACCCCACCCCACGGACTACATGGCCGAGCTGCTTGTGTGGCTCTCAAGCAATAAACTGTTAGAAGTGAACCGGTGTCCCTCATTTGTCCGAAGCGTCCGCCGCCACGTTTGCACCCCGCACCGATCCGCTTATGCACTTTACAGAGTTTCTCCGAAACGCTCTGGGAACCCGGAATACCGGTTTTTGGCGGCTCTGCTCTGGTGGCGAAAAGGCCGTTTTAATGCTGGAGTGCTCACTTTTAAACCTGCCTAACCCGTGTAAAATGGTGTAAAGATGCTGCTGTGCAAGGAGGAGATTCCACAAATCTCTTCTTCCGACTGCGAGCGGTACATTAATACCAGCACCCGTTCGGCGAAATATGGACATTAAAATATTAGTAAAATTATTTAAATTCACGGCTAGAGCCCACGTGTACTGTCTGAGGCATTCGGTTAATTTCATGCATTTAACTGGGAAAGCGAAAACTTTACCTGAATGTTTTAAGTGTTAGTAGAGTGACAAAATTAGCCTAAAACATTAAATTGTGAATCTAGACATAGTTTTTAGCGCCCGTGTACTTTAAAACGTAAACTTAATTTGTTTGCGTAAGTTTGCTTAAAACTTAAATTGTTGTCCCTTTAAATTGAAAGCTTTTTTTGAAATATTCAAATAAACACATTCAATGTATACAGTTATACGAACTAGTTGTCAAAATACGAGGAAGAATTAAATACATCATTAACTTCCTTTTTGGTAAATTTATGATGAGCGTTTCGAAAATCTCAAATGTAGAAATTTCACAACTCTAAATTACTAAAAGTTGAGATTTTAGTCATTATGAAACTGAATGTTCCTAACAGCGGTATTTAGGATAAAACTGCAGGTGTTTTGCAAAATTGCAGGTGCCTAAAAGACTGTCGAAATAAAGCGCGTAAATCAAAGTACTGTAACCAATTGCACTTTCATGGCGCTACAATGTTAATCCAATCATATTTACAGTATTTCCTTAGGCTACATTTAATTAAGAATGCTGCAAGATATTTAAAACAAAAGCTTGTTAAATAATTTATTGATAATACAAAGATTTTTTTTTCCTTCCTAACTCAATGGAAGCAATAATATTCTCTTATTCCAACATAAACAATAATCCACTCTGTTTTGTTTGGTAGGGTAAAAACATAAACCCCTTGAAACGAAACAAAAAGCCGTCTACATGGAAAATGTTCAACAAAAACCTTTTTACACCATAATTTACAACATGTGCACTTTTTTTTTTACATAACGAAACTGCAGAGTTTTTTTAAAAAAACTTAAAAAGTGAGGATTGCTTGTTAGGTGACAGCCGAGGTTCTTAACTTTAACGTGAGGGGAAAAAGAAGTGTCAGGATCTGGCGAGAAACTAGTCGTCTTCCACGTCCCGTGGTGCCTTTAATACATAACTTATTGAGTAAAAAATATATACATCTCACTTACATTATGGTCTGTACAGCTTACATGTCATATTTCCCATCTTTGAGCGTTGAAATACCCTGGTTTGTTTTAGCTTTTGAAGCCGCCTCAGGCGCAAGGAGTCCCCGCCAGTTCTGCGCGGTGTCACGAGGCGTCCGAGCCGTTGCTGCACGGGCTCACGAGCGACATGTTGCTCGCTTTGTGCTTTTTCAACAGTCTCGTTATTTTCTCGTCGTCCGAGTTCGGGTCCAGCGGTTTGTTGTACTCGTCGTCGTCCTCGTTCTCCGAGCTCTCCTTCATCTTCTCCGTCTCCGAGTCGTGTTTCTTCTTGGCCGTCGCCATTTCGGCGGCGTGTCGCTTCCGCCACTTGGTCCTCCTGTTCTGAAACCAAACCTGTTGATGGAAAGTTGGAGAAAGACAAGCGAACAAAGGGCGGGGGGGGGGACGCGTTAAAAATGTCTCGAATCGCGCTCTTGCGGAGGCTGTGTTAAAGGTAGCCTTCTGGTTAATTTTAAATGTAATAACTGGTCTCACTGTTACTGGTCTGTCAGCCACGTAAACCGTTGCTCAATTTAATTTGACTAAATTTTAACTACACGGAAATGTATTCTGTAAAACAGATCAACAGTTTAAACGCAATACTTATTGGCGTCGTCACCTTTATAGCGGTAATAATGTGTATGGGACGAAAACACGAGTGCTTTACCTTGACTTGGCTCTCGGTCATCCCCAGCGAATACGCCAGCCTGGCCCTCTCGGGTCCCGCCAGGTACTTGGTCTGCTCGAAGGTTTTCTCCAGGGCGAAGATCTGCTGTCCTGAGAAGGTTGGTCTCGAGTGCTTCTTCTTGCCGTCCTTGTCCAGCATCATGTTGCTCTGAGCTGGAACAGGCAGCGCGCGCCTCAGACACCGCACAGCCCCGGGGGCAGCGCCGCATTTCGCGGCCAAACGACACCCCTCACCTCGGCACAGCTAGAGAACTCTCGCTAGTTAAGCACTTCCCTCCGAGTCATGACGCGCCGACGCAGTGTTTTTACCAGGCGATCGCTTAGCGCTATTTTGCAAAAGTTTACATACAGTTAAGTGTCCGATACGTGAAATCTCTGGGAAGCCACAAAACTTTACTGGCCGAGAGAAGCCAACTAGTCGCGCCTAAACTAGCAGCGCTGCTAACGTGCGGGAGGCGGTACTAACCAGGACAAGGCACGCGCGGGTCTCTCCATGGGGGGCTCTGCATCACCCCGGGCCAGAAGATGGGCGCCCTGCCCGGCAGCTCGGTCAGCGGCTTCGGGTAGCGGGACACGGCCGCCGGGTTGAAGTACATTCCTGCGGACGTGGCGAGCCCATTGATCCGCGGGAATCCCGACAGCAGCTGTCCGGCTGTGCTGATGGGTCTGCCCAGGATGTCGCTTATTCCGTGCGGCGTCCCCAGCGGCAGCTGCGAGCTGAGGTTGGTGAGCGAGGGCGCCTTGAAGCCGGACGGGCTCTGCAGCGAGTACGGGAACAGAGAGCTCTTCATCTCCGTCATGTTGTGGAGAGCCGCCAGCGGGGTGCTGCCGAGGACGAACGCACTCTGCCGATTAGCATCCATCTGCCCCACAGCTAACATTGGTGAGCATGGACCGCCAAAATGCGCCAAGGGGCAAAATTAAGTGAAACAATAATAATAAGAAGCAGCAGCAGCAGAAGACGAAGAAATGGCCACCGCTGCCAGGCGTGTGGAAGCGGATCCTGGCGGCGGCAGCAGCTCCGCTCAAAACTTTCGCAAACGCAGTTGTCGCGCAACTTCTCTAACTTAATTCGATGCGCAGCGAAGTCAAAACACAGGGGAGAAAAAAAAGGCAGATTGGTCTCTGGCGCGTTTACCGTTTGCGTCCACAGTGAGTATCCGCTCGGAAGAGGGGGAGGGGAACCGACGGCGTTTTGCGGTTCTTGTGCTGCGGGGTTCGGTCCACTTTCTCCGCTAATGGACCCGCGCTGCGGCGTGCGCGTGGCGCGGCGCGCTGATAACCACAGAGCCACCTGCATGCGCGTATTTCCCATTGGACGGCGGCGAGCGGCGGCCCGCGCTGATTGGACGGCGGCCACTCCGGCGCTTTGCCTGAGCGTCACCCGGACAAAGCCGCACTCCATCAAGCTCTTGTTGCAGCGCTATTAATGACGCGTCCTACTGTAGGAATCATTGTTTCGAGATTTGACAAAAAAAGATATATTTGCTTTATAACCAATTACCGATGGCCGAGTAAGTACATTAACCTCAATACCACCGTGCTGTGTGATGATTTCGTTGTGCGAAGTGAATGGAGATGAAAGACTGGAGAGCAACACCTTACAAATTGTACACAAAGTATGTCTTCTGGTCATCGGCGATTGCAGGGCTGCTTGATAAAAAAAAATATATAAAAAACCATGTAAATTCGTCAAAATAATAATAATAATAATAATAATAATAATAATAAGAAGAAGAAGAAGAAGAAGAAGAAAAAGAAGAAAAAGAAACCCGAGGTCATATTAAAATAAGGTTGTCAGTTTAATACGCAAATTGGCATTTGATTCAATATTTAAAATTATTAGACATATGTGACACAGCAGTAAGTTTACTGTTGACCTGAAAAAACAGGCACATTTTTTATAGAAATTATTCGTCGAGGTTCAGTAAATATAAGACAAATATTAATTTTAACACTTATATATCTCAATCCTGTGTTTTAGTAAAGAATTTAGAGAATTCACAAATTCTCAAATAAGATTTGCATTCTGTTTCTGCAAAGCCTGCAAGGTTGCGGTTTTTGCGTTTACAGCTGTTGCTCCGGAGGAGCGTGGAGCCGCAGGGGGCCTCAGCGCCGCTCAGTCACATAGCCGAGAGGTTTGGAAGCCCCGCAGAAGCCCGGTGGATGTTAGGAAATAACGAAACAACACGACAGAGTTCCATTTAAAAAAAAAAAAATAATAATAAAAGCATGTATGTATATTTCAATGTGTGGACTAAGTTTCATTTTATAATTCACAGTATTTTTGTACTCTCCAAAGTGCCAACAATGGCTGTACCGACAGCACAGAACTGTACCACATAGACAGAAACCAGCTTCATTTCTACCAGATATCTCTTACACGATTTATTGGTCTGTCCTTCTGTTCATTTCGTTATGTTTTTGTCTTTTCCTTGTTTTTCCTTGTGTTGTATTTTTAAACTCAGTTTTAATTTCGTTATTTTGATTCGAGCGGGACGGTGGGGCACTGGGACGCGTTTGTACTGCCGGCGTTTCCCGCATTTATTTACAGTTAAAACATGGGCACCTTTGTTCCTCGTGCGAATGCAAACCATCAGTCGTCAAGCACAAATAATAATAGAATTATTAATAGAGGCATCACAGTGATTTGTCCGCCTATTATTTTAATCGATAATTTTAAAGGCCAGTGGCACCGAGATAATTCACACATAATTCTTCAGCACATGGCGCAAAGTGAGCAGCAAACATTTCATTCTGCAGTGTTCGCCTGCGTCGGGTGTCCAGCTAAACGGCCTCGGACGGCAAAATCTCAGTTCGCCACAAATTCCCAGGAACCCTGACGCTATCGGGCCACCACATTTGGATTAAACATGCGCAGAAATAATAAAACGTTAATTTTTTTTGTTGGTTTAATTATGCCAGTACATTACAGATTAAACCTTATCTGAGGCGTCAGTATCCACTTAAAATTGCTGCAATTATTTTCTCATTTCCCCCATTGAAAATTTTATCACAAGAAATAATACATTTTATGAACGGTATTAATGTGGTACGTATTGTTCGTTATTATTTACTTGGAAAATAATTTCCCATTAAAATATAATGTGCAGCGATTGAACTGCGATTGCGTGCTAATCTGGTAGATTCGATTCCAAAATAATAAGAGGATTACATTTTTCAACTTTCACGATTAAATGAAACATTACAACGCATCGATGGTTGCGTTCATTATTAGCAGAATTGCAGCATGGTTAACCGACTTTAAGAAAATTCGTATTGTTATAATAATAATAATAATAATAATAATAATAATAATAATAATAATAATAATAATAACGCAGAACTTTTCTTCAGCATTTTTTCTTCCAGTGTAGCTGGCATAATTTTGACAAAATTTCGTGTTTATAATTACTGATGTTGATGTAGACGTGTGTGCGTTTAGGTGTGTGTGTGTGTGTGTGTGTGTGTGTGTGTGTGTGTGTGTGTGTGTGTGTGTGTGTGTGGAATCACACAGCCACTTTAAAACAAGAAGCGGGTTTTAGGCGCCACCGTCCGGTCACACGAGTAACTACAGCAGCGCACTCAGCAACAGTGCTTTCAGAAAGCGCGGCTCTGCCAACCCTGCAACCTGAAAACGAGGAAATTCTCAGCATAAAACAGAAAAACCTGAGAAAATGCTTAATTATTATCTTGTACATTAAGCGGCTCACCAATATGGAGCCTAGTGCAACAGGCAAATTAAAATATTATTTAGAGTTTAAATGACATGAAACAGCTGAAACATTAATAAATGAAATAAACAGAAACATTAATAAGAAATCCAACCGGATCAACATCCTCGGACAGCGGGAAAATATTGCAGGAAACGCGACACTAAACGGCTAAAAGCACTTTTAAAGCAAATCTCTTTATCCACAAACATCGCAGAAAACGAGCCTTACGAGCTGTAGTGAAAATGTTTAACATCCCTGGAAGCTGCATTGGACAAAAGTGTTGATTAAATAAAGACTTTATGGAACGAACAGCAATGAACAATAAAATGACGATCGCTTAACCGCTACTGTCGGGGGAAAAAGGCTGTACGCATGCGCACAATTTTAACTTTACTGACCTTCCATCATTCGGTGCAATTGAGTGCCATATTTTGCCCTCTGTAGACATTTTATGTATTTTCAGTGCATCATATTTAGCAACAGTGTGAGTTTTACTGTAATCTATGTAAGCATGGTCAGTTAAAAAATTCGCACAATAAAAACAATCGAAGCAGGAGAAATGGGATTCGAGCCAGACCGCACACCGGATCGCTCTCTCCACGAAGCTCAGAGCAAATTCAAAACTACATTCCCGGGCAGCATCAGTTGCAGGACAGTCGACTTGTACATAAACGATGACGCGCGCAGTGACGAAAAACAAGTCCTGCTATGAAGTTTGAGACGCCTTATTCTTATAGAAAAACGCAGGAATATTTGTATGAAAATATTTATATATAAATATTTTTCAGCTCAGGCAGCCAGCAGAGGAGATGCGTGTCAGTGTGCTGCTCTAAACAACAGTGGCGCTGTCAATACAAACACAAGATGAAATATTTTTGCATTTACTTATTTATGATCTATCTGTACATCCCTTTCTCTTTCACATATGCAGGTATTTATCTTTAAATCTATCTGTATTTTTATTCCTTAGCCGACTTGCTGAATACCGGATGCTTTTTAGGACAGCTGTCCATAGAGTCGCCATAAGTCGACACCGACTCGACGGCATTTAACAACAACAACAACAACAACAACAACAAATTTTAATAGTATTTTTTATTTTGTCGCTTTCCCCTGTCCTGGTCCCCCCGAGGATCTTCGCCTTCTGCTCCCTTGCTCACCTGCTGGGTGCGGATGCTGGACCAGAAACGATTGGTGGTTCGTGAGTCTGAATGACTCTACAGTAAAACATAGTCATTGTATAATCACGAGTCGCCGCAAGATGGCGGCATAAACACAAGTACAATCCTAACGGCAGTCAAGAGAAATTGGCAGTGCTCGGAAACCAAATGTCACTCAAGTAGGACAGGCAAATTATAATGCACTAATAAATTTGCGAAAGTGTTCAGTTATTTTAAATCCCACTGTACTGTTACAAAACATAATTTATATTTCATTGTCCAAATTACTTTTTAAACTATAGAAAGAGCGTTACATATAAGTTTGGGGCGTGACTCTGCCATGTTTGCAGTGCAGGAATTTCACATAAAGCAATTTTTTTATTGGAAGTCACAGAAATGTTCACTTGGAGTCTGCATCGCTATTGAAAACAATGTTTATTTAAACCTAATAAGCTTTTTTCAAAACCATAAGCATACATACATACATACATACACAATGCTAGATATTAAATGTGTTATAATGACCATTATTATTATTATTATTATTATTATTATTATTATTATTATTATTATTATTATTATTATTATTATGAGGCCCATGTGAATTGTAGGTGTTACTCAGTAGCTGCCAAAGGGCTGCAGTCATAGTAGACAGGTGAGAGCCAATGGGCTACACAGTAAAGAACTGGCTCAGCCCTGTTCATTGTCTGTTTTCCTATATATGACCATGAGATGCAGCCCAGTGCAGGATTAATGTAAAGGGTTCTTTGCCTCTAATACACACATTAATCATGTAGGGAAATGGAGAAGACCTGCTGGGAAGTCTGCTGCATCCAGACCACTTTAGTAGCAGCGCTGGACTTGAGCACACCTTGGCCAAGTGGCCTCTGTGGTTGTCTTTAGCAGGATGGATGGGATTTGAGAGACATCTGGCGGTGCTGTCACTGCTTTGGTTCAGTTCGTGTTTTGGTTTCCGTACAAAATCCAACATCAGTTTGCAGTTTGCAGGACATTTCTGTGCAAAATGCTGTCTCTGCAGAATGAAACTTCAGAAAGAGAATCATCAGATTGCTTTTAAAAATGGGAAGGGGGTCTGGAGCTGAAGGACGTCAAGCACATCAAGACCCCAGGTTACATCACTGATGACGTCTCTGGGTGCATAACGTGTCATAAATATACAATTGCCATATGTGAAAAAGTTATTTAAAAGATGATATGATACCAGTAACAGCTGATCCAGTGAGGGGGTCCCATGCTTTAGAACCTATTTCTGAGGCCAAGGGCATAAGGGAGGGAAGGTAGGCACACTGGTTACACTGCACTCATACCTTATAGACAATGGTTCATTCACCTTTGCAATGAAGACCTTCTTCATCAGTGTCATTCCAGCTAGGATGATGACTTGCTGCTGTCAGTGGTGGTGCTGGAGGTATCGTGATGTTGCAAAGTGTCGGTAAGGTGGATGTGAAGGTGTCCAGCAAGCCCAAATCATACTTTGAATGTAGGTGGACTCTGAGGTCAAGTTGGGGGGGGCTGTCCATTCATCATCTAAGATCTTTTTGTATCAATGGCTTCCATTTCTCTCACTGTCATTTATGTCTTGTATCCTTCTGGAGATCACTACAGACCTCCATGCTTGTCGGTTCTTTGCAGGGGTTTCCCAGGATTGTTGGTCAATTCCAAGGCGCTGGAGCATCCGCTGCACTGTATCCTTGTAACATAATTTCCCTCCTCCTTGGATATGAGTCTCAGTGGCAATATTGTCACAGGAGAGGTGCTTAGAGGGATGCATTTTCACAACATGGCTACCCCAGTGAAGCTGAAGCTGCTTCAGCATTTGGTGCCGGACAGCTCATTCCAGCAGATGACCATCAGTACTGTGGAAAATAAGAGGCCAAAGAGGGTTGGAGGTAGTGTGCGCAGACACACACACACACACACACACACACACACACACACACGCTCACTTTCACAGACACTGAGGACAGTTTAGAGCCACCCAGTGGGCATCCTCATGAAAATGGAAAAAACATCCAAACTCCACAAACAGACCATAAGCTTTGAAGCACAAACTGCCCCACAGGGCCACTGGAGAACGACATAACAAAATGACAGAATAAAAAGAACAATAATAAGGTAAAAGATAAGAGGGAAAGAGGATAGAAAAGCTCTCTAAATGTTCAGTTTTCCCTGAACTTGCGGGTCTTAAGCCTGAACTTAAAGGTGTCATATTTATAGTTTTTGTATTTAAAAAAACTTTTCAAACACCCTTATTAAGCAACAGAGGCTCAGTTAAATTATTTCATTTGACAAAGGATTTTTCAACCTGTGAGCCAAACATAACCTGGTACCTTTGACAGGCACAGTGCACAATGGGTTGTGGTGCAGCACATTAGAAGGTCCATCATAAAACCAAGTGTCCTCCAGCTCACATCACACCCATTGGCTCAAGTGTGCTGCAGCCTTTATTTCCAACATCTCCTAATACAGGTAAAACGAGTTTGAAAAGACCAAGGAAAATAATTTCTCAATGATGAAACCCAAGATTCACTGTCACTGGATTTCAGCGCTCGGTAAATGCAAATTACATTTATTTGCACTTATTTGCCAAGTGGCCAAGACCCAAAACAGTACTGTAAGTCAGCAGTCCTAAAAATCATGACCAGGTGAATGTGAACACCCTGGCCATCCAGGTTTTGCCCTCCCCTTAGTTACTGACAGTGTATAAATGGATAGTTTATATGTGTGTTTGTATGGTCAGGAATGGAGGGTCTTAAAGCTAATAAGATTAATTTGGTCAATGTGAGAATAAGTGGCCAAGTGCAGGTAAGGTTAAAAATGGGCCAAATAATATGGCCATAACAAAATGAAAGATTACTGTGGTACAGTACATCATTCCAGATACATATCACTAAAATAACGAGAATTATAGACTTTTTTATGAGTCTTGTGGAACCTAAATGCAAAGAAGATGCGATTTAAAATGTTGTGAAAATACAACACGATGCAAACTCAGTTTTGCTTGTAACTCTCATGTCTGCTGTGTGGAAATCAGTCATTTTTTATCCTGTCCATCTAAAAAAAATCTCTAAAGCGTCTGCATTTTTCAGCGGTGATCAATGTCAAACAACAGATCAGGCCAGCCCATGCTCTCTTGGTCCGCTTTGTTCCTTGTTTGTTTGGCTTTGCTGTAAAATTACGCAGCGGGGAGAGGCAGTGGAGGACTGAGCTGAGAACAATATTAAATAGGGGATCAGCGAGGAATATCGCACAGGGGTTTTGGGGGAAATTAAACTTGTGGTTGGTTTCGGGCAAGATAGATTTCAGATGGTGGAGAAGATGTTGTTGTTGGCTGAACGTCTCGCCCTTCGACTTGGGAAGAGGAGCAGGCAGGACAGGACAAAACTTTGAGGGCCGGGACCCTGCGGCGTAAGGCTTAAACCCACATCACTGAGTATATGGTGGATCTCAGCCGAGCAGCTACAGGAAATTTTGCAGCACAGCAACTCATGAAAGTGATTTAGTGATGCTGGGTCAGATTTCAGGTAAACATCTCTGAAGGCAAAAGTGGACATACAAGTATAATAGAATTTTGGCTTAATTTTGCATAGACATGAGTTTTCACTGAAACATCTGTGCTGTTGCCTTTTTTCAGGGACATTACAAAAATGTGATACAACTTCTTCCCAGAATACCTTCAAATATCTGCCTTTTTGTATCATCCTGCTGTTGTTTTCAAAGGATTTGGTCCACACAAGGTCACCACTCAGTCCTCAGGCATTTCGCTATTTGTCTGTGAAGCTTGGCATTCACCTTTGTTTATGCAGATCAAAGACAGGAGAGCAGCGGTGACACCTGAATGCAGGGACACCGTTTATCATGCTCTGGCCAAAGTGTCACTTCAAGGGGAGCTTCTGAAGCTCAGCTCTGTTCCTCCATGGCTATTGCTGCAAAACATTTTATTTTTTCCACACTGGAGGTTTTTTATTAAAACTTGAACTGAGATGGAGTGTGAAGGTGTGAATACAGTTACTTGTGCTTTTAGCACCGTTTAATAAGACTGGAAAAACTGGGGAAAATGACAAAAAGCCCAAGGTGTGCTGTATTACATCAACACATCTCTCCCATATGTCCCTCATACACTATTGGTATACTGTGTGTGTGTGTGTGTGTGTGTGTGTGTGTGTGTATGTGTGTGTGTGTGTGTGTGTGTGTGTGTGTGTGTGTGTGTGTGCATGCACATGTGTGCATGTGTGTGTTTGACAATGCAGAAACCTCACTTAGGATGAAAAGCTCCTGTGTGGCAAATTTCAAGGCAGTGGCATGAAAAAGATTATTATAAACACACAAAAACATCTTTCGGATGTTGCAAACATTATGCCAAATATCAGCTTTTTTATTATTTTGTTAGAAAGAGTATAAATTTAATTTCAACCCAAAATTACTTATGTTAAATGTCTACTCAATCTACTGTGGATGCTGTCAGCATGGATCCCTCCACCTCAGGTATAGAGTCACCTGCTTTCCACATTTGGTCAGTCAGACCCCATCAGTCTGGAGAATCTGCAGACACTGTCCTTTATCATCTCTCCCTGATAGATAAGTTCATATTTTTGCTTCTGTGTTTGTGTAATAACCTATTTCAGATTTTTCTAAATTCAGAAAAATATAAAGATGAGGCCGAATCATTATAAAATTTATGTAAAAATGCTAATGAAGGTGACCGATGTCTCTTACTGGCAGATGTTTTCACCGTGAGGATAATGCCATAATTTGTTTTATACAAAAGCTGCATCTACTGCTGTAAGATATATGTGCTTGCCCTTGGACAAAAATACGTTCTTATTTACAAACCATCAGTCCAGGCAGGTAGCAGGTGTGAGGTGATGCTATCGACCAAGAATAAGACTGATATCATATTTCAGCTTTCAGTATCATCTGGCAGTAGGTCAGAGGAATTAGGTCTTTATTATTAAGCTGTAAAATCAGTTATCAATTCAATTATTCTTGTTCGGCCTGAAGCGTGAATAAGGGAAGACCTTCTGGCCCACATATAAACAATACATAAAGTCTATCTCTTTTAGTTTATTTTCATTTGGTAACATCAATTTGTTTTAGAGGTCTATGGTGCATAATGGGCATCGCCCTGAGAGCGAATGACTCAGAAGCTCAATGGCCAGGATCCTCACTATAATATTGAGCGGGGAGATAATTTCTTTTGGAAGCCATCAGCTGTCTGAAGCAGCGTTCCTCTCCAAGGGCCTTTAATATCTGTGCTATATACTGTACTTCAGGGATGCTTCAGGCCTCAGAGCTTGTTTGTGCGGGACATGGATCCTCATCCTGTCATGCTTTTCACCGCCGATTGCCTATTATTTCGTGCAAACCTGTGATTCTGCATTACCGACTCTTCAAAGCACACAGACCGACACAGGTACAGAAAAGAGATGTTATTTCGACAGGAACCTGAATAAATTCTAAAGGGCAAACGCTAATGGAATTAGGGCTGTGTGTGTGCCAGCTCCAGATACGGCCACATTTCATATTCAGTGCATGCGGGTGGAAAGTGGACCGAATAATTTTGAGGAGCTAATTTATCTTCACCTTATAATACGTATCATGAACTCACTGTGTTTTCAAAAGAATCAATGGCAACGAATTCGCCACCGATAACCTTTTCTTAAAATGTTAATGTTTCAGAAGGCAGTGCTCTGCAGCATTTTGTGCAGATGGCTCTGTGCTGTCATTGCGCTTCACTTTGTCAGTCGAGGTGTAAAGGCAAACCCACAGTTAAGACCTAATGACAACACTGATGTAACTTTAAAATATACAAAGCAGCTCATGTGCAAACATTAAATAAATTAATCTGAGGAGAAAGCTACATCTTTCATGTAAGAGAAATAAAAATAATGTGTATATAAATGTCTTTTTCAGGTTTACATTATGCAATTTTGCCTAGAACACTAAATGGATAAAAGTATGTGGACCCCCCTCACCTTCTAATGACTAAACTGAGCTGTTTCAGCTACACCCATGCAGCATACAAACACATTCTAGACAATTGTGTCCTTTCAGCTTTGTGGCCACATTTTGGGGAAACTCCTTTCCTGTTCCATCATCACTGTGCCCCCCGTGGTGCACAAAGTGAGCTCTATAAACACACATTTTACCCAGGTTCGTGTGGAAGAACTTGAGTGGCTGCACCCAACCTTGACCTCAACCCCACTGAACCCCTTTGGGATGAACCGTAACTCCATCTGCAAGCCAGGCCTTCTTGCCCAACCTCACTGATGCTCTTGTGGCCGAATGAGCACAAATTCCCAAAATCTGGCAGAAAGCCTTTCCAGAAGAGTGAAAGCTGTTATAGCAGCAAAGAGGGGGGGACTCCATATTAATGCCCATGGGTTTGGAATGGGAGGCTCAACAAGCACATATGGGGATGATGCTCAGGGATCCACATACTTTTGGTCATGTTGTATATGTTGTACCTCATTATTATTATTTTTTTTAAGTTTAAAGGTTTCAAGACTCTGCCTCTGGAACCTAAAACTGGGGGGTGTAACAGCTTTCTCCAGTGAATATTAACAATGGTACTCAAAAGTGTTACAGAAATCTTGGTAGGACACAAAAAGGTCGTTTAAACTGGGGGGGGGGGCATTATTGATCGTAGCCCTTATGACATAAAGTCAAAAAATTGTGAAGCCACTTTCATTCATTCATTTTTAGGGTTCTCCCTCATTAGCCATGTTAACAGGTACAGTAGTTTTAACCCTAATAACACATGCACATTTTCAATAAATTAAATATAGTGTGTAAACTAATGTAGATATCCTCAGTGAGCCAAATGAAATATGTACAAACGAATTAAAAGAACACAGTCTGGTACATGTTACTATTAATCATAACTTGAATTAGAATTTAATATAAAGTATTAATGTAACAAATTTCTACAGTTCATTTCCAGCTCAAATATTCACTTGAGTGTCTCTGTTTAATATGATTACTATTTCATATACTAGCCTGTTTAAATGTAATTTTATCATTTTCAATTATAAAATTCAGCTCACAAAAAGAGGGAACACCATTCTAACTTATTAAACAAAAATAAAGTTAAATCACGTAAATTGTCAGCAAAGGCAGAACAAAACGCTGCAGTTAAACTCTGGTCAAGAATAAACACTGATCAACAAAACGCACAGAAGGTGCAAAGAGATAAAGTTGCTGAGGAAGGGATTTCACGAATGTCTTATTTCCTTTTTCATCCTGTTCATTTAATAGCAGCAAACTTGTTTTGGTCAACTGATCAATTAAGGCTGAATAAGAAATATAAAAACCTGAAAATGGCAATAAAAGAAAACATCTTATTATTAACTGCATAACTGACAACAGTGGAAGTTGATAAATGAAGGTAAGGAATTTGCAAAAACACAAGAGGCTGGCAGTATTAATCTCCAGGAGGTACAAAATAAGAAAGAATTGATCCTGTATCAGTGGCAAATTTAGGTTCTTCATCAAACACAGCCTAAGATATCTAGTGATGATATCTAGTGGTATTTTCAGTTAAGGAACTCATTTCTTGTCCGGAAGATTTGCTGGTGCATTGATTTTGATTAATTTCCAGTGCAACATGCTTTTGTGAAAGAGAAAATCAATATCAGCACATTGATCCACCCTGAAGCAAGAGCGATGATAAACCGCTACCTCTGGTTGTTGTTGCTGTGACCGTTCTGCTGGCTAGGACCACAGCTCCAGTTGATGGGTGAAATATCGCAAGCCAAGGTGCTCAGCCACAGAGCTGAGGTGGGGAGTGACAGCAGCCAGTGACCATGATGCTTACTCTCAGCTCACAGTTATAAAACTCAGTTAATTTCAGGCACGAATGCTGTGCTGAGAAGTTGTTTTACACATTGTTTGCTGTACGTACATCAGAATTTATTGGTGGAAAGAAAAAGACAGCATTCTGGACCTCAGAAGAACATTTTTGTTCTTATGCTGTCTGTAACTCTTCAAGGATAAGTCACTGTGCATAACTGTTTAAATGTGGCTGTCTTGGCAGGGCTGTTACTGTCAAACAGGACAGACAGTATTTATTAAAGGAAAGTGTGTTGAACAGATTTAACCATTTCCTTAATGTCTGCTTGGCCCCAGTTGGTTTTAAACAGTTACATCCCCAAACGCAGGTGGCTCAGGAGCTCAGCGAGCCCAGGAGCTCACAGCACCCGGCCTGGATGGTTGTGGGTATGAATCCAAGTCAGTCTGTGTGGAGCTTGCATGTTCTCCCCTCCTTGTGTTTGTGAGGGTTTCCTCCTACAGCCATGTGCTTCAAGATATCAGGCCTCTAAATTTCCCACTGTGTGTGTAGTGAGAACATACAGAGTGTGTGTGTGTGTGTGTGTGTGTGTGTGTGTGTGTGTGTGTGTGTGTGTGTGTGTGGTGTGTGTGTGGTGTGTGTGTGTGTGTGTGTGTGTGTGTGTGTGTGTGTGTGTGTGTGGAGTGAGTTTAATAAACTTGACAAAAAGCCTCACCTAGGGTGAGAAGTACCTGTGTGCCAGATATCAAGTCTGTGGCTTCAAAATCAAATCTGAGCAAGAACAAACAGAGGTGAGGCTTTACAGACAGAAAAGTTTTCTACAAAAAGTGTGGCTACCTACAGAACTCATTCAACAGTTAAATTTTAATCTGAAAAATATTTAGCAGTTTTCAATGTTAATATTCCTGCATCTCAGTGTGTCAGCACAGTTTTTACTATGGAGTGCGGTAAAAAGAAAGAAATAAACAGTTAATATAATTTTAATGAATACAAGACAGTTGGGGCAGAATTTTGGCTTAGACCGGGGTGCAGTGATTTTCTGCTCTCTGCTCAGCACTGCTTCAGCTCCAGCGTTCTGGATTCCAGAGAGGATCTACAAGCTTGGGGCCAGATGGCCTCATTGGGGAGGCAGCAACTTTGGGACTAACGTATAAAATCACTTAAATAAAAAGATCTGAAGCAGATTGGATTCCAGTGATGGAGAGATTTCTGGTCTGCAGGAATCCAGCAGCTCAGGAGTATCACACTGTTGTTAATATTTGTTGCTGAAGAAAAACATGTCAGCATCTGATTTATGAAGCCGACACCATAACCGAAGACTCTGATTTTTAATTCTGCAACCATTTTGTTCTGCTGTTAAGCACCGTCCCTTGTGTTCAGCCTCTGCCAATGATGTTGTCTCTTTTGCCTTTTTGTAGTATTTCTGAGGGGACAAAGCAGGTTATTTGTCAAAGCTCATATCCTGCCATGGTATCTAAAAATACAGCAAAAAAAAAATTTTTGGAAAATATCTCTGTGTATGTGAGATTGTGTGTGTGTATGAAAGAGAGAGAAACTGAAAAAAGGCAAAAACTGAATCAGTGTTATCTCAGTAAGTAGAAGATTAAGAGCTAAGCAATATGATAAAGAATAAAACTACATGTTGGCCTCATTGTGGCCCCTCATTGTGTTTCTGTCATTACCACTGACATAAATGAATATAAGCAACAATTAACAATTTCACTTCATTTGGTGAAATTTTTATTGTCTTTAGTTATATTTGGATGACCTACGGGCATCTGTAGCAGCTGCTATAAAAACTTCACTCTTTAATTAAAACAAATGTTTTGAACGGTGGCAAAAGTAAAAATTTGTAGCACATTTTCCGTGAAAAGTTCTATAAAATAGAATGGGGCAGAATAAGGGAAGCCTTCCCATTGTCCGTTTCACCCGGAAGTTTCCATAATATTTCATATTTTGTTTTACTGTTTCTTAGTGGTTTTAGTTGGTTAAAAATGTATTGAGATGGTTTGTTAGTTATTCCTTATTAATACTTAGTTACCCATCCTAGCATGTGTACTGCTGCAGTTCAGGTCTCTCTTTATTTGTGTTCAGTGTTTGTGGGGACATTTCAGTTTTAGTGCCTGTTTCACAGTCTGCAGAGGTTTTAATAATCATAGTGTGATGGCCCCCAAAGAATCTGTTTTCACAGCATATTGATTAAATATTTATAAAAATTCTTCAGTAACAGATGTGAACAATTTGTTTGGCATGTTCTTCACCTTATTGGATTGTAAATCAGGAAGTTGTCAGACTTGCCACCCTTAATTTAAGCACCGGGTAGGTGTGGGGTGGTTGTCCACCCTTACTATGGTACCCCCATGGTAGGAACCCAACAGTGCCCCAGTAAAGATTATTCAGCTTGTAAATCATAGTAAGTAGCTTAGTATGCAAACCTACTGTTGAAAGACACCCTGGAGTCAGATGTCAGTTAAATAATTTGTCTGTTTCTTTTTGGAATCAGCTGGTACAAAAATTTCCTACCATAGAGGCAAGCTCCAATGTGAGTCTATATGAAACAGCAACATTTGTCAGGATAACTAAAACTTTTTATTTTCCCTCAAGAAAAGTTTACAAGAGTAGAAAATGCTAGAAGGATGAAAGACAAGAAGCGAGCACTGCTACTTTCATTTTACGGTTTATATACTGTACCTACATTATGTTATGGGTGTACATTATTTGATTATTTTGTGCTGGCTGTATTTTGAGTTCAAATTATTCCTAATCTCTAAAGCACATTTTAGAAACCACAGAATTATGAGAAAATGTGTTAAAGCTGGATAAAATGTTACATAAATCCAGAGCAGCACATCTGAATGACAAACTAATCAAATACCTAAGAATCAGCTTAATTATTTTATTTCTCATGTGGCTTGTGTTCAAGCATGGCCTAGTTTATGGAACTGAGAAATATTTTAAAGAAATAAGACTTCAAAAATAATTTCGTAATTAATACGTCCCTTTTCCTCAATTGCTTACTCTCTGCAGGGTTGAGGTGTTTCACAATCATTGGGTATTGGACTATAAAACTGCCCCTGGATGGGACTCCTGTCCATCACAAAGTGGCCACACACACAGACACAGACACACACATTCTTAAGCATATGAATCTTTGTGTGTGTGTGTGTGTGTGTGTGTGTGTGCATGTATATGAGTGAATAACTGACTGACATCACAGTGCTCTATGAATGGGTGAATAACTCTAGCAAGTTTCATCTTTGTCTAAATTCTGTAATTATTGTTAGAACAATGAATGGAGAAAAATGCTAAAAGAATGGATATAGATGTATGCAGCATTTATAATAATTATATATAATTCTGCTTTTAGAACAATAATTTCTATGTGAAAGAACATTTGTATGTTTTGGATAAATAATTCTAGGACTTGTTTTATGTTGTCTAGTAAATGCTGTATGCAATGCTTTTTTTGAAATTCGCAATTATGCCAATAACAAAATTGTTGTATATTTTAACCTTGCAGGGCAATAAGTGACTTTCTTTCTCTGATGTATTTGAAAGTATGAACGATTTTTAAATATTGCTACATCACAGGTGGTTATGACAGCTCTTTGGTACAGGTAACAGCTATTGCAATGCCTGACCTTCTTCATTATCACCTGCATACAGGTGACTGGAAATAATTCTTGCAGCGTAGCGGAACGAATTTCATGTAAGTTTTACCAGTATGAAGAAAGTTAGTGTAGAAAAACTCTCTATGCCAAAACAGCATTAAATTTTACTCATTAATGCCAAGGAACAATGTAAGAATTTTTAAAAGATCTCTCCTGGTGATCATCATTAAAGTTTTTCATATTAATTTTTAACCAAGAATGGGGTCTAATATAATCCTAAAACTAAAGCCAAGCATTATGATGAAATCCATTTTATAATTTATGCCACATATTTATTTGGCATATTCTGTCAGCCTAACACATGCCGTTCATTAAATGTAATTAAAAAACAACCTTTTAATTTAATAAAAAGTAATGCAGATCAAGTGTTGCTTGCACTATGATCTTGTATGGCTGGCCTTCTTGTACAAGGAGACACAAAAACCCCAATTTAAACACAGAAGAAACTGCTATTAGTACATGAACTTACTGTTCGAAACCAAACAATATTGCTTTCCCACAGGAACCAGCAGTAAATAAACGCTGCCAAAGACCTCGCAGCTGACAGCTCCTGCATTTCATATGAATACATTGAAATTACAGGTCGTAAGACAGAATTTAAATGCAAAGTAAAGAGAACAAATTTGGTTCACCATAAAATGAGATGCAAAAGTTTCATCCTTTGGACTAGTTAGGGTTAACAGTGGTTTGTTTTATACCTCCTGAAGAGTAAATAGTCAACGATCCACATATAGAACTGTTTTGGGAAAAAAGCTAAATATTTTACTACATTGTCCAGGCTTTTGAGGTGATTTTAATGTGTAGAAATACAGATTTCTGTACTGTATCTTTAATGATGTCTAAAATTAATTTTCAGTCTGACATATTTTCATAAGTACACAGTAAAGAAAGTTAATAAATGAAAAGCATTACAGTTTTCAGAATTATGATGGATTTCTCCCTCTGGTATTTTCATTCTTGCTGCATAGTTATGACAAGTAAGGAACATATTTCAGTAAATTAGAGAAAATTATCTGCCATGTACATCTGTGTAATAAAGTGATTCACGTGTCCATGTGTGAGGGAGACTTCAGCTGTGTTTTCAGCCCATGTGGAGCAAAAGAAGACAAACAGAGCTCAGCTGCGCCATAGTTAAAGGAGCTGCAGTATATTTTGTCCCACCTGAGGATGTGGGGGATGTGGAGCTGGAGACCAAACCCAGGTTGGTACACGACTGGAACCAAAACACAAACATAGACTGAATCAGCAAAAGACCTGGAGCAGAAGGCAGTGAGTCAACATCTAGCCTGTTTCTTCCTTCAATTACATCACTAGTTGGTCAGTGATCCTGAGATTGGGACCCAAGAAGATTTCAATTTCCGTTGTTGTTCTGTCGGCACTGCCTACCTGTCACCTGCGCTCTTCGGCCTGAATATTTGATCGACACAGGGCTGTCTGGCAAAATGCTGAGCTTGTTTGTATCAGGCTGAACAACCCTATGATTTTATTTGACTAAAACAACTATACACAGCTGTGGAAAATAGATTCAGTCCATCAGTCTGCTTCTTTACCAACTGAAGGTAAAAATGAGGTGGTAGGATAAGCTGTTTCACAAAAAACCCTTCTTGGGACAGGACATCTCTGTTTTTGTGGCCATATTTTGCTCTTTTCATTATATTTCTGTCAAAAAGGTAACGTGTCTCTTTGCTGGTGTAAAATAAATGTACTACAGTAACAAACATGATCTCCAAGAAAAGAACACTTTTGTTGTTCTGTGAAGGTATCACTAACCTGTCTGCTCCAGAATAATGTTTTCAATCAGGTAGCTGAAATCGAGCGATGATAACAGTCTAAGATATACAGAAGGTTATGGAGAACTTTCATCTAGAGAAGAAGGAAAAAGTCCCTGTAGTCATCTTTCAGAAATATTTCTCCATCATGTAGAATTTTTAAAGTCATTTACAATGTTTTTATTGCTGCTAAGGGCCTATTTTCAGGGCATTAGAAATATTAGGAAAAATACTGATCATTACAACACATTAAAATCCTTTTAAGAGTTTAGAGATAAAAAAATCCCTTTTTTTTAAATCTCCTTCCAGCTCAGATGTTTTCTGGGCTGTCGTTTGTGCCTTTTAGCTCCTGTTCAGGGGGAAAGTGAGTGTCTTACAAAGCTTTTTCCCTGACTCGTGTTTGCATTTGTTTTTAAATATAAACTGAATAAAAGTTTGATGCTTTGAATGTGGGTAATGGCTAAAATATGTTCTTTATGTGCAGTTTTGCATATAAGACAGCAGGAATCTTCCCAAGGGAGTCAGGGGCATTTCAGGGCAGAACAAATAAGGAGCTTTGCACCTTTTTGTCAGGAACTCTGACTTTTTTTATATTTTCCACATAACAGAGCAGAGCTTCAGAATAAATAAACACATTTTTTGCATTTTCCCACCATTTTACTTAGGAGGGCATAGTAGTAGTGATCATGCAGAGGAAATAAGTCCACAAATGGAAACCAAAACTTTGTGCCAGTTTGTCTTGTCCATACACATTCAGCTTTAAAATTTTGCACTCAGTTTACAGCAGGCAAACACAGTGCAGACAAGGTGTTCCGCAAGATGTCAACATGAAACGAAAAAAATGTCCACTTTTAATGGTTCCATTTGTAAGACACACAATGCATATATGAAAACAAAAGTGAGCTGAAAATGCGCTACTGTTATTCAGAGAAGCAAAAAGGTTGTTGTTCTCCAGGTTAACAGATGTCAGCGTGGGGCTGCGGTGCAGGACTACAGGTATGGATATGATTAGTCAGTAACTTCTTCAAGTGCACTTCTAGGACTTGGAGAGTTGAACATTTTTTAAGGTTCTTCTAAAACACCTGCAACCGGGTTTCAGTGACCCCTGGCTGGTCAGAGGCAATGAATCTTAATTTTTCTCAGCATCACTGAGGTGAGACAAGACAGCGGACACAAAGCGTTGGATCAAAGCGCAAAAACAGCCAATTTGTCATAATACAACTGCAAATGTCACCCTGAAAGGACAGAAGCACCCAGGGGGGACAAAGGTTTCCTTCCATTAGCTAAGGTGTGGTTTAAACAGAAGGACCTAAATATCCAGCAGGATGCGGCAAAAACAGAACAAGCTGCTTAATGCTTATCGATTCATTTAGCTGATGTGTGTTTGTAAGATTTTCTACAAAATAACTTTTAATTATTTACCAATTTATATAGATAAATCAGGTATATCACTGTCTTACATCACAGGTGTGTTACTCTGTTACATTACAACTCTATTACAAGTTATTATTAAACCACAGACTTAAAATTTGGCGCATAGGTATTTCTCCCCCCTCCCCCCCCAGTAGTCAAACACGCACACACACATTAGTGACGTATGACATGTTGCTACCAGAAGGGTTGTAAAGTTTGGAGAAATATGTCTTCTTATTACTTTTCTCCTTTCCACATTTCCACTCTGGCGTGAGGGTTGCTCTCTGTGGTGTCCAAATGTTCAACAGCATTACCAGTACTAATGTTAAATACCGTATTTTTACCATTTACCTTCCCACTGTCAGAAATAAATTACAAATACGTATATAAGCAGTCTGACACGTACGCACCATACACTCACCAGCCACTTTGTTAGGTACACCTGTTCAGCTGCTTGCATGGGCTTACATGGGCTCACCAGAACTAGACAATAGATTTCAAAAACGTTGCCCGGTCTGATGAGTCTTGATTTCTGCTGCATCATTCGGATGGTAGGGTCAGAATTCGGCGTCAGCAGCATGAAAGCATGGATCCATCCTGCCTTGTATCAGTGGTTCAGGCTGCTGGTGGTGGTGGTGGTGTAAAAGTGTGGGGAATATTTTCTTGACACACTTTGGGCCCCTTAGTACCAGTTGAGCATTGTTTAAATGCCGTGGCCTACCTCAGTAATGTTGCTGACCATGTCCATCCCTTTATGACCGCAGTGTACCCATCTTCTGATGGCTACTTCCGGCAGGATACCGCACCACGTCGCAAAGCTCAAATCATCTCAAACTGGTTTCTTGACCATGACAATGAATTCGCTGGCCTCCACAGTCACCAGATCTCAATCCAATAGAGCACCTTTGGGATGTGGTGGAACGTGAGATTCGCATCATGGATGCGCCGCCGACAAATCGTAATGGTATCATGTCAAATGGACCAAAATCCCTGAGGAATGTTTCCAGCACCTTGTTGAATTACGGCACTTCTGAAGGCAAAAGGGGGTCCAACCCGGTGCAGGCAAGGTGCACCTAATAAAGTGGCCGGCGAGTATATGTCTACAGTGTGGCAGCTCTACTGTAGCTGCACCTGAGCAGAATGCGGGACCCCCTTAGAGCGGGGCTGCAGGATGAATACGAGGCCGGGGGGGGGGGGGGCTGTTGCGTGAATGAGCGCTGACATATAAACGCCGGGCGCGCGACGGGCTCTCCGGGCGCGAGGGCGACGCCAAGCCGCTGCTGGTCGCGCTCTTCAGTCCCGGTTTGCCTTACTGAAGTGAATTAGGGGCCAAAGTACAAAAACTCGTTTAAATTCCGAATAAAGGGGCAGCTTTGAAGATCTTCGGCCGGATATGTTCGATGCCCTCTTGTGCTTTGTTTTTTCATCTGTTTGAGACGCACACGCACACATATAGGCGCGCGCGCGAGATGACAATGGCAGCCAGCTTTGGGGCGCTTTTCCAGCACATCTGAAGTGGCAAAGGGAGCGCCCACCAGGTTGCCGTTGCGGTCGCCGCACTTCCACAGAGTTGCCGCGGTGCGCCATGGAATCGCTGCGGGCGCCGGTGAACGGCGTGTCCCACGGCGAAGACGCCGAGCTGCCGCAGCCCCGCGACCCCTTCGCCGGTCCGCTCGCCTCCGTGGCGCCCTGGAACTTCACGGTGCTGGCGACTCTCATGTTCGTCGTGACGGCGCTGTCGCTGTGCGAGAACTTCACCGTGATGCTGGTCACCTTCAAGTTCAAGCAGCTGCGACAGCCTCTCAACTACATCGTCGTTAACCTGTCCGTGGCGGACTTCCTGGTGTCGCTCATCGGCGGGACCCTCAGCTTCGTCACGAACGCCAGGGGCTACTTCTTCCTGGGCAGAGCCGCCTGCGTCGTCGAGGGCTTCGCCGTCACTTTCTTCGGTGAGTCGCAACTTCTGCTTGCCGGGCTCTGCAGCCTGTCTGCTCAGCTCCCGCACTCTGCTGTACTGCACACACCCTGTTTTGCACTGTAATTCACTGTACTTTACTACTTAGACCCTGTACTGTACTGCACTGTATCCTCTTACAGTGTCCCGCACTGTACCCGGTAATACCGCAGCATAGCACAACCAATGTGTGCCACAAGTTCTGCGGATGCTACACCCCCCATACAGTATGTGAGGGAAACATAAAATTGTCAGTGAGTTTATTATGATACATTTTCAGACAGACTGGAAGAGTAAAAGTTTATTACAGTAACTATGAAAAGTATAGTAAAGTTTAATGTATGAATGCTGCCACCAAGCTTTCCCTGTCTGTGGATGTGAAAGGTTGATGTGATGGGCAGCTGTGAGACAATTCAGACAATCAGGGCTGCTCAGCAACCCTGTGAGAATTACTGCCCCATTTGAGGATGATAAGGGGAACTAAATGCAACTTCAAGTGACAGAATCCTCTATTAATATTGAGTTATTGGCTATAAACTGTCAGTTTTCCAGATTAATGACTTTTTCCACACTGCTACATCTGTACTGTTGTACTTGGCGTTGAACTCAAAGTCCATTACAGGGAGCTGATTCGTCTCATTGTCACAAGCAAATCAAAAATAACAAATGAGGAAATAATAATGTCTACTCTTCATCACCACAAGAGAAATATTTATTTGTATATGCATACTTTTTGGCTTGTGCCACATCGGTACAGATACTACACTGTATCTGTGTGAAAGTTTTTCTGTTTTCTCCGTCATCTAACCAACATTCAGGTGAATCTTGTATTTTTCCTCCTGGACAAGCAGCACTGGAAGATGAATTACTGTGAAAAATGAAACAATATGTAAATTTAAACTGCAGCAGAGAACACTGACAAGCACAGATCCTCCAGCAGTTAAAAATGTCGAGTGGCAGTGCTTCGTATTAGGCCTAACCTGTGACTCCCAACCTGTCATGAAGTGAGCAGAAGCTCCAAACACCACGTTTGCTGCTGACTCAACTTGCTGCATCTCCTGCTCTCTGTCAGGTTGTTTCCAGACCTTCTTGCAGTCATTGATAAAAGACTTGTAAAAGAGCCTGGAACATACACCAGTGCTTTTTTTTTTGGGGGGGGGGGGGGGGATGTACTTGGCCATGTTTTAGAAATGCCTGTCCAGATTAACTCTAATCTGGGCCAGTTTGACCCAGGAAACCACTTGGCCACATCGAACTGCTGCTTAGCAAAATGTGAACAAATGAGGTGACAATGCTGTCTTTTATTATGCTTGCCTCAAGCAAAAGCTGCTTAATGTCATTGGGCTCAATGTCCAGAAAATCTTTAATGAAAACTTTGATTGTTAAAAATATTATAAAAACAATAGCCAGTCAGCAGCATGTGCTGTTTTAAAACATCAGAAAAATGAAGAATTAAAACTGTTTTCAAAACATTTTGTTTACTTCCATTACACAAAGTGTGGGCCAAAGAAAATAAATACATAAGCATTTGTATACTGAAACCCAAGATCCCTTTATTTCTTATGGTAAAAATACTGTACAGTACTATACTGTACTGTGAGCTTGTTTCTATCTGTACTCGACTGTGCAGGTCTGGCATCGTGCACTGAGCTTTGCTGGGAGCTCAGGGTGGAATCTGGTAAAAGATCAATTCTGAGTGCAAAGGTCACACTTCAACGTAACATCAGGCATGGCAACTAATGGCTGTCAGACAGACAGACTAGAAACCCTTGTAAAGTTTTCTTTATGTCTGTGTCATATCCACTTAGAGAAAACTATTGTTTCATGGATATCCAAATTATTATCATTTATTGCTTAAATACATAAAAAATAATACAAAACATAGTACTAATAACAATATTAATGATAATAAAAATAATAATAGTAATACAATGCTAGAAATGGCGTCTTCTTAGACGCTTTTTGAGTGTAAATTTAGATTCTAGCTGGGCTGCATTCTGATATCAGGGTTTTGAAACCCAAGCATACATATACTGAAAAAAGGTATTCATCTTCTTAGGGTGTTACTTTTGTATATTGAGGGACCCCCGAATATATCATCATGTATCTCTCCTAGTGTTTAGATCTCTCCCAGCAGGTTGCTCTATTACAGGGGTAATGTGGTAAAGCATAGTAAAGTGGATCTCTGCTCTCAGACGAACTTATTCCTCCTCAACAGGAATTGTGGCGTTGTGGTCTTTGGCTGTCCTGGCGTTTGAGCGCTTCTTTGTAATTTGTCGACCTCTGGGGAACATCCGTTTGAGAGGGAAACACGCTGGCCTGGGTCTCCTGTTTGTCTGGACCTTCTCCTTCATCTGGACCATCCCCCCTGTGTTCGGCTGGAGCAGCTACACTGTCAGCAAGATCGGGACCACCTGTGAACCCAACTGGTAAGAGCCACATGTACAGGGTGGGAAAATTAAGCATAATAATCAGTGTTGCAGCAAAAATGTCACAGGCTTGAAATGCGACCAAGAGAACACATTTACACTTTATCATTCTTTTTAATGGTTATAAACTGTTACAGAGAGAATACCTGCAGCCACCTGTATTTAGTAACACTCCAGTAACTCCAAGTGCCGAATATTAGCTGACATTTTGTTGACAGCTAAGTCATACTGTATAATAACATTAATTACATAAACATTCATATCCCAGGGTTTGAAACTGATAATCTGTATAGGTTTAGAACAGAGTTGTGCAAATAACCACTCCTCATGAGATGGTAATACAGCAGAAACACACACACACACACACACACATACACACACACACACACGCAGGTCACAGAAGCAGTTAAGGGTCTTCCATCTCCATAATCTTATCTTTTACATGTAAATATGTGAAAAAAATTTATTATCAGGCTGTGCAACACAGCATGACATTATTTATTTTATTTCTCCTAATTTTACATTAGAATTCACTCTCAGGTGACTTAATCGTATGAGATGTAACCTGGTTCATCATTTCTAGCTCACATTTATGCTGTACAAATAATCAAGTTCAATGATCAGTTTTAGATTTTGTGCTTTTGCTTATGCGTGTTTAACCTTTTATTCCCAGTGTCCTGTTCTGTGCAGTTTTAAAGTCCGTTTATTTTAGAAACGTGTAATGTGGACACCAAGTCAGTTTCCTCACACCAATTAATCACATCTACTATATTTACATAAATTAAACATTATGTTTTTGGTCAGGTTTGAGCCACATCATTTTGTCATTCAACTGCTTTAAACACACAAAACAGTGGTGGGAATGGGGGTGGAGGGCGTTTTGCTGCAACCTCACGGTTCCAGGTAGAATCTCCCCCTGGTTCCTCTAAACATGCACTGTAGGAAAATATCAAGAATATTCTCAATTAATGAATACAACTTTAAATATAAATACATGAAAAGCTACAGAAATGCATAATTATATCCAAAATAATTCTCTATCCAAATGATTGTTTTAGTGCTGCTGAGTTCTAAATATAGCTATCAGTACTAAATAAAACCATCAACTCAGATGTGATGCCAACATTAATATGCAACTAAACTCCAGTCCATCATCTGAGTTTTTCTGCTGCTAAATTTCAATCACTGACTGAAATGAGCATATTTAGCAAATAATCTTTCAGTATGCAAGAAATTATTTCTTTATTTGCATTCATTGTTCTACTGCACACCTGCTTTTCTTGTAATTTCAGATGTGCAAATTACTTTCCATTTGGACAGCACATTGCTAGATAGTCGCTGTATTTGGAAGTCAAATTCCATCTGTGCCAATAAATAGCTGGTGGACTTGGGATGTCTGGAGAAGCTACTGCCAGGGCTGATGTGATTCCCTAGACAGAGAGCCCTGAGGCACCAGCGGGACCCCTGTCAGATAAAATTACCTTAATTTCCATTTCACATTAGTTAAGCACAAAGTAACACTGGTTTCATGCTAAGAACAAGTACTTTGTGGCCCAGTGCTGACATGTTACTCATAATCAGTAATTACTTTTCTCAGACAAGTTACTGATCCCTGAAGTCTGAACAGGATCTCAGTCACGTCCAAGATACACACAGACACACATTCTGAGTAAGCGAATGAATCTTTGTGTTTGTGTGTGTGTGTGTGTGTGTGTGTGTGTGTATAATGTGTATCGAGCATGATTTTATATACTGTGTGTACAAATGTACATACAGCATATAAAATCATGCTCGATTTTATTTGAAAACACAACACACACTTTCCTAAACAAACACAAATTTTGAGATACACACCATCTCTGCGCAGTGTGTCTCTGCAGTTTTCAAACACATCCATACACAGACGAGCAATTTCAGCCATACTCTCTTCTCCTACAGGTACTCAGGAAATTATTCTGACCACACCTATATCATTACGTTCTTCACAACCTGCTTCATCATGCCTCTTGGGGTGATCATTGTGTCCTATGTGAAGCTGACACGAAAGCTGAGAAAGGTTAGTTGTACTTAAAGACTGTGTTTATGCTCTTATATTAAGCACAAAATTACTCTCTGGATGATGGACACTTCACACATGAGAGTAAATGGTTAAAAAGTCAGTTATATAAATAATAAAGAGGAACTGGGAGGTGTAAAATCTCAGACTCTTCCATGCGCTGTAACTGTAGTTGCATGACCTGTGTTTAAGCTCCGTGGTGCTGTGCTGTTCCACAATTCCACAAGACAGAATGATCTATAGAAAAATATTAGAAGTAGGTCATTGCTTTTGTAGGCTGACCTGATTTATAGGAAATCTTTTAGTAAAACTTCTAGTAAAGCAGTTCTGCTGATAGAGCTACAGGAACTTACTTTCAGTCTCAATGAAACTCCAACCTTCTGCTTCTCTTCTTTCCAAAAGAAGACAGGGGTTATAGTTCAGAATTATATGAGAAAAGGCTAATTTCAGGTTTTATTTTTTTAGGTGTCTAACTCACATGGCAGATTAGGCAATGCCAGAAAACCCGAACGTCAGGTGACGCGTATGGTGGTGGTCATGATCATGGCCTTTATGGTGGGCTGGACACCTTATGCTGCCTTCTCAATCTTGGTTACCGCATACCCCTCCATTGACCTTGACCCACGCCTTGCTGCCATCCCAGCCTTCTTCTCCAAAACGGCAGCCGTCTACAACCCTGTCATCTACGTGTTCATGAACAAACAGGTGATTTTCTCCTCTCTGTTGTGCTGTTATTTTGGTTTTGTCCAAAGTGTGTGAACTGCTCGAGCAGATTGTAGAAACTCTTACTAACATTTATGGTGTTTTTCTCTTGATTTGAATTACAAAACAGAGTTTACTTCCCTTTCACCCATGATTCCAGGATAGGCTGTGGACCACTGTGACCCTAACCAGGATAAAGTGCTTAATAATAATGGATGGATACATGGTTGGATTTTACTTTACCTGTCTCATATCATTCAGAAAACAAAATAATAGAGAAAACTCTTCCCCACCATGATATGAGTGTAAAATGTAGTTGGAATTTTGTATCGCATTAAAAAATGCAAAAATTTTTGCCAAAAATGTTAGCAAAAATTCATGCTTTTTTAAAACAAATAATGTACCCTCAAATACTGTTCACAGATGTTAAAATATATCTTTAATGCCATTGTTGAGCCCTTCACATGTGTTTGGAAGTGTTTGCAGGTTGAACAAAAGGTCTACGGGCTGTTGATTTCCACTTGGCCGTGCAGCAACTGCTGCTCCATAAATAGCCACAAGACTCTGAACAATGGCCTCTTATGGGAGCTGGTGCTGTGACAGCTGTTGTCAGATAACTTTTTGCTTGGTTTGGAAAACATTTAGTGCCGAAATGAAAACCTGAAGGGTGGATTTTGCTGTTGGATGTTGCTGATCTCTCAGTAATGTAAGGCATGTGAATAAATCAAATCACGGTCAGCAGAGACTGTGATCCATGGATACTGGACAGGAAAGCACATCAGCTCTTTGTACCGTTCCCACCTGGTGTCTTAAACCATGGGGAAAATTTACTGAATCAATCTAGTCGTTTAGAGAATTGATCCAGCTCCCCTGCTTATCAGCAGCTTCTTTCTGCTTTGCACATTCAAATACTGTTTTTGTGTTTCTATAGCAGAACATAATGATGTACAACTTGTC
Organism: Heterotis niloticus; assembly: GCA_018136845.1. Taxonomy (NCBI): domain Eukaryota; kingdom Metazoa; phylum Chordata; class Actinopteri; order Osteoglossiformes; family Osteoglossidae; genus Heterotis; species Heterotis niloticus. The sequence goes on along the minus strand of CM030892.1, from coordinate 23,182,564 downwards.
TTACATGCAAATTGAGACCATTGTGGAGGTTATAAAATAAATGTATAAGAACCACCAAACAAGAATGTGACAAAATAAGTAATTTTTAAAGTTTGTGCTAGAAATCCTTTTTTACTGAACCTTGGGAACAGTCATCTTCCTCCAGTTTACTACTGGCGGCCCCCACTGCTTCTAAGTCTATAGGAAACCAACTTCATCAGGCAATGGAGGAGAGGACTATTTCCCCAAATGTACCTGTAAAGCCCCTTATTAGCAATGTGGGGAAAAATGCCAGCCTTTTCATCTACTCAAGGGAACATCTCACCTCAGACTAGGAAATGGCAGTTTGGCAAATCTTTACACGTTTACTCACAGTTATACCATTAAAGGTAGTTAAAAGTGACCAGTTACCATGAGATACGTCTGTAGATGGTGGGAAGAGCCCCTGCAGACACAGAGAGACACAGATCAAACACACAGCAAGCGTGTAAAAATATATTGTATTTTTGTGCAAAGTGTTAAATACTAAGTCACTAACTTTGTGCAGTTATAGTAAAAAAACAGCTACATGAAATTTAATCCTGATGCTGCTTAGCTTTTTCAGTGACACTGAAGCTTTTAGGACAGAACATTACCTCTGATCTGCAACTATTTTTACAAACAGCACTTTATGGCTCTTCAAAGGCGTGACAAGGTATGAAGTGATACAGGGCACACTTGCAGAATTCTTTATTCAGGAACATTAAATAAACAGTACACCAAGGATAAAATGAGGGGTAAAAAGAGCAGCACCTGCATCCATACCTGGTCTGCACTATTTAAATTGTTTTACTGCACCTGACCCTGTTTACTCAGGTAATAATCTCAAAGGTGGGCAGGCCACTCTCCTCCATGCCACACTGGTGCATTCATTAGGAACACAGGTAAGATGGGAAACAGTGCACTTCACAGTGTACTTATATTATCCCTCTGTTCTTAAAATTGTGGAAAGAAGCTCTAAGCACAGTTTCTGTTTCTTATGTCTCATCACCTCATTCTTTTACTGATGGAACAAAAAATATGTACTGTTAAACAGTATAAGTAAAACATATTTGTTTCAGTGGAATAGTGAGGTCGGTCAAATTAACTTTCATTCTGAGAATCTGCTCAAATGAAGTTGATCTCTGCAGTTATAGATACCAGTGGCCACTTTCAATTAGGGTTCGAAGTGGCTGCAGTGCAGGTGAAGCCCAGAATGCTGATGAACATCTCTATTCTTCCTTCTGTAGCTTGTGGCACCACTGAGGCTCTCTGGGGCGCATTGTTATCAGTTGGTGAAGAAGATGTCAAAATTATCAGCATTAGCCACAGCTGACAGGTCGCTCTGTGTTATCTACCACCAAACGGGTAAATTCTGTTTTTTTCAGAGCTCACCACAGCTAACTGATCTACTTTTCTGAGTTCTATTTCAGCTTCTAAGCATGACCTTCCTTAGGAGGACAAGGAAACCTGATGGTGGAATGAAGAAGTACAGGAGAGTATACAGAGAAAGAGGCTGGCGAAGAAGAAGTGGGATAGACAGAGAAATGAAGAATGTAGACAGGAGTACAAGGAGATGAGGCATAGGGCGAAGAGAGAGGTGGCAAAGGCTAAAGAAAAGGTGTATAGTGAATTGTATAAGAGGTTGGACACTAAGGAGGGAGAAAAGGACCTGTACCGATTAGCTAGGCAGAGGGACCGAGCTGGGAAAGATGTGCAGCAGGTTAGGGTGATAAAGGATAGCGATGGAAACGTACTCACAAGCGAGGAGAGTGTGTTGAGCTGATGAAAAGAGTACTTTGAGGGGCTGATGAATGAAGAGAATGAGAAAAAGAAAAGGCTGGATGATGTAGGGATTATGAATAGGGGAGTGCAATGGATTAGCAAGGAGGAAGTTAGGACAGCTATGAAGAAGATGAAGAATGGAAAGGCTATTGGCCCAGATGACATACCTGTGGAAGCATGGAAGTGTTTAGGAGAGAGGGCAGTGGAGTTTTTAACCAGATTGTTTAATGTAATCTTGGAAAGTGAGACGATGCCTGAGGAGTGGAGAAGAAGTGTACTGGTACCAGTTTTTAAGAATAAGAGTGATGTGCAGAGCTGTAGTAACTACAGAGGGATAAAATTGATCAGCCACAGCATGAAGTTATGGGAAAGAGTAGTGGAAGCTAGGTTAAGAAGGGAGGTGACGATTAGTGAGCAGCAGTATGGCTTCATGCTGAGAAGGAGTACTACAGATGCGTTGTTTGCTCTGAGGGTGTTGATGGAGAAGTACCGAGAAGGTAAGAAGGAGTTGCATTGTGTCTTCATGGAATTAGAGAAAGCATATGACAGGGTACCTAGAGAGGAGCTGTGGTATTGTACGAGGAAGTCGGGTGTGCCAGAGAAGTATGTAAGAGTGGTACAGGATATGTACAAGGACAGTGTGACAGTGGTGAGGTCTGCAGTAGGAGTGACGGATGCTTTCAAGGTGGGGGTAGGATTACATCAAGGATCAGCTTTGAGTCCTTTCTTGTTTGCAATGGTAATGGACAGGTTGACAGATGAGATCAGACAGGAGTCACCGTGGACTATGATGTTTGCGGATGACATTGTGATCTGTAGTAAGAGTAGGGAGCAGGTTGAGGAGACCCTGGAGAGGTGGAGATATGCTCTAGAGAGAAGAGGAATGAAGGTCAGTAAGACTAAGACAGAATACATGTGCATAAATGAGAGGGAGGACAGAAGAATGGTGAGGATGCAGGGAATAGAGTTGGCAAATACTTGGGATCAACAGTTCAGAGTAACGGGGAGTGTGGAAGAAAGGTGAAGAAGAGAGTGCAGGCATGGTGGAGTGGGTGGAGAAGAGTGTCAGGAGTGATTTGTAATAGAAGAGTACCAGCAAGAGTGAAAGGGAAGGTCTACAAGATGGTAGTGAGACCAGCTATGCTTTATGGGTTGGAGATGGTGGCACTGACCAAAAGATAGGAGGCAGAGCTGGAGGTGGCAGAGTTAAAGGTGTTAAGATTTGCATTGGGTGTGATGAGGATGGACAGGATTAGAAATGAGTATATTAGAGGGGCAGCACAGGTTAGACGGTTTGGAGACAAAGTCAGAGAGGCGAGATTGCGTTGGTTTGGACATGTGCAGAGGAGAGATTCTGGATATATTGGGAGAAGGATGCTAGGGATGGAGCTGCCAGGCAAGAGGAAGAGAGGAAGGCCTAAGAGGAGATCTATGGATGTGGTGAAGGAGGACATGCAGGTGGTGGGTGTGACGGAGAAAGATGCAGAGGACAGGAAGAAGTGGAAACAATTGATCCGCTGTGGCGACCCCTAACGGTAACAGCCGAAAGAAGAAGAAGCATGACCTTCCTTATATGTTTGAAAGAGGCTTCAACACTTGTCAGATTGTGTTTGCAGAACCAGATGAAAATTTGTATTTTTTATTTCAAATCGGGTTGTCTGTGTGTAAATCAGCATGTAATTCATTTACAATCATTCCTGCAGTTAAATGGCAGGCTGTTATTCCAGGTTCCATCCCATGATTTGTATAGTCTTATTGGACACTGGAATTCCGCACTGGAATATAAACACTGGTGTGTTTATATACCTTGTTTGTATATTTATATATTTTTGGAATGATTTATATAATTTATTTATATAATGCAATTTTGCAATTAGTTGGTACTCTTGATGTGGAGTTTGTTCTGTTGTGTGTACGTGTGTGTGTGTTTATTTCCGTGTCTTTGGTTCATGCGCATACAGTATATAGAGTTCATGTTCTATGAACCTTTGTCAGGGTGTTCTTAGGCCAGTGCAATTTCATCATTAAGGCCATTTTGTATAAAAAGCCTTGTAGTTTTTTGGTCCTGTATTATCATTTTGTGAACTAAGAGGCTGCTGTTTATACCCTGGGATGGTGAACTCCAGCTATTACCAGTGATTTTCCTTTTGCACTTATTTTAGTCCTGAGAGAATTGCTCAGACCAACAGAGTGGAGTTATATTAAAAAGACAAATTAAATGCCACTCTGAAACCAGAAATGTTTTTAGTGAAAAACAGCTTTGAGAAGCCAGTTGTTTTTTGCTGTTCATTATTTACTGTACAAATGGACAATTTATTAGAAAAATAACCTTTTTAAGATTGTTTTAAAAAAAAACGATGATTCTTGGCAAAAGGTGTTAAATGGATGTTGTAGACTGTGAAGTTCCTATGAATTGGTCTTGATATTTCCCTTTCTTGCTGAAGAAAGTATTTTAAAATTCATGCACTCTTTTTCATTTATTCCCCTTGAGGACTGAAATACATAAATGGAAATATTTTGCGATTATATAAATGGCAGCGTTAGGTTTCCCTGCTGCAAAATCAGGGTATTGTGATACAACAGTGTTTGAGGCCTCAACTGCCCTTCCAGTGTGAATTTAGGTCTGATGACTGAGACCCCATCTGAAGTGCACCTGCTTTCCTACCACCATGTTACTTCCCAGGTTTGGTTCTGTATCACCCTGATGGTGACATGATGACGCGCGTCCTGAAAATAGATGGGGTTTTTGATATCTGAGCATCTACTAAAATCTGAGCTGTGAATTGTCCACATGGAGTTTATTTAAAACAGAACATATCGGTATATTTTGGTTTTGATTAACATCAAAATGTTTGATGGGAGTTATATTGAGGAGGTCCTGTTATTTGCTAATGCGGAAGCTGTTCTAATGTCCTAAAACTTCCTATAGTAATAAAGGTGGTAATTTTCAGTACAACTAGGAAGCTGGGTGTATTTGTTGAAGTATAAACAGCTACACATTTCATGTTTTTGCTTTCTGTCCTTTAATGCTGCGTTTGTCCCTGCTGGTGTAGAGCACTGCATATCTGAGCAGTGTTACATCTGCAGTGAAAACAAATGTATAAGGAGGTCACCCTTTAATTAAGGCAAAGATCAATAGGATAAATAAATACAGATAAATCTGTAAGTGGCAAAATAAATAATGGATAATATGTGTATAATATTAATATAAATATGAATAAATACATGTAGAAATTGCAGTTTTATACCTATTTTTTGTATCATGTAATGTTTTTACAGGTTTGCATCAGAAGGACTGATGTGTAACGATAGCAGATTTATTTTTAGTAACTGCATATTTTGAGACCTAATTCTGGTTTGTTGAAAAGTTCCTGTTTGCAAAACTATGACTGAGCAGTTATGTGGGTCATGGATCAGGTAGATGATGTTTCCTGCATCTTTCCAAGAAAAGTCATAGCTCTTTATTCATGTGTGAATGCACATTTCTTTAACTAATTTATGGTTAAATATTTCAAGTATATATTAGACTTTAAATACTGATAATAATCTGCTGAATAAATACGTGATAAATTCCTCCATCCATCCATTTTCTTTTACCTGCTTATCCTGAGAAGGATCCTGGTGATCCAGATTTTGGAAGCAATGGGCGCTAGACTTCTTAACTGCCCCTGCCACACACACACACACAATAAATGTAAAATAGTACTAGACAGAATAACAAAAAATGTCATAATGACTGTAAGAATAGTATTTATGGTAAGACCTCTGATGTAAAACCAGCTTAAATCCCTGTGGCTTTGAGTTAATCTCTTCTGCATTTTTTTACTTTGATATTTGGGGTAAATAAATTCTGGTGGTAGTAAAGGACAGTCCTGTAGTCCTGTGGCCTGAGTAAATAAGCCTCAAGGTAGCAGGAGGTTGAGACACTTGCAGAGCAATTCTGCATCGCTGCAACCGACCTTTTCTGTTTTAATTAAGGTTACGGCACCAAAAAACACACCAGTTAGGGGACTCAAGAGTTTGACCTTTTCTTTATTTTTCTTCATGCCAAAGTTACAGGCTTCTCTAAGGTTAACTGCTGGCCATATAGTCTGCCTGGCCAAAAAAAAGTCACACACTCTAATATTTCATTGGACCGCCTTTAGCTTCGATTCACCGTGCCATCGTTTCGATAAGCTCATGCAGTGTCACAACATTTATTTCCATCCAGAGTTGCATTCATTTTTTTCCATGATCTTGCATTGATGATGGGAGAGTCGGACCGCTGCGTAAAGTCTTCTCCAGCACATCTCAAAGATTCTCAATAAGGTTAAGGTCTGGACTCTGTGGTGGCCGATCCATGTGTGAAAATGATGTCCTGTGCTCCCTGAACCACTCTTTCACAATTTGAGCCCGATGAATCCTAGCATTGTCATCTTGGAAGAAAAAATCCGTTTATGGAAACTTGGTCATTCAGTATATTTAGGTAGTCAGCTGAGCTCATTTTTTGGGCACATAATGTTGCTAAACCTACACCTGACCAACCGAAGCAACCCCAGATCATAACACTAACTTAAATCCAGGTGGTGGGTTTTTTTTGGCCAGGCAGTGTATATTTCTGTGTTAAGAGGAGGCTGCATGGATTTAAACCGTGAGGTGGCTACACCTCATTGGAAAGTGTGTGTTGAGTACAAGTACAAGTTTAATGTTTATACTGGTTTTCTGTGAATTTGCCTTTGTGCTCTTACTTGAATTTTTAGCCATATTGCAGGGCTGCCAGAGGAGACCATTCAGAGCAGGTGACTGAGCTGCAGCTCCTGGTTCTGGACTTTGCTGGGAATTGAAGATATGGATGTTCTTTACAGACTGTAATTATATGCATTTCCAAGTCTTATTGCAAAGTCCAAAGCAGACATTTTCAAGACACTAAGTGACCTTGTTGGCTTTTAACAAACTTACACAAAAACCTCACCTAGTGTGCAAAGTACCCATGCAGCAAATTTCAAGTCTGTGCATTGAAAAACAGAAGTGCACTTAAAGAAGACATAGACGGAGATTGAGCTTTGTGCATATAGAGATGCAGTACAAACATTTACGTTGTCTGTAAAACATAATTATTCTAAAATCAGATTTAAGGGCAGCATGGTGGATCATTGGTGCTGTTGCCTCACAGCACCTGGGCTGGTTGGTGTAAGTCTGAATCAGGATTTGTTTGTGTGGAGTTTGCATGTTCCTTCCATGTCTGTGTGGGATTCCTGCCACAGTTTTTGATTTATTACAAAAATGGGTGGAAAGTCAGACTTAAACTGGCATTTATATTTTATGGCCTTTCATATACTGAAAGGCTTTATTTTGCAGGAGGTGTGGTGGGTAGTCCCAGTGTGTCACACCTCCTGGTCTCCTGCAATGTGCGTGTTCTCCTTGTGTCCATGATGGCTTTTTCCCACAATCCAAAGCCCAGCTTTCACAGTGCAGTGAGTTTCCAGCCCTTGTCACCAAGAAAGGAGGAAGCAGTTCCATTTAAGCACCGATGCCTTGTTCAGCTGGCTTTCAAAGACCCGAAAGAGGATCAGCTGGGGTTATCACTACACATGAACATCTGCTGCTATTCTGCTGTCTTTGAAGAAGCCCATAGTTGCACTTTAGGTGAGATGGACTTTCACAAAAATGGTGAAGAAAACAGCAGCAGTCTCTCTGTTTCTGTTTGAGTTGCGGAAGGAAAATATTCTGTAGAGTTACATCATCATTCATTTCTAGACTTGAAAGCTGGATGTGAAAATTCTAAAGAACATTGTGGTGGGAAAATTTTATCACAGACTTTCTAGGAAACATTTTGTTTATTCAGCGCTTCACAGAGAAGCAAAAAATAGTACTTGTTCACAATATCAGTAAAAAGAGAGATGGGTAAAAAAAAATCCTGATATTCATGAGAAGTTATAAACCATTTGTTTTAAAAGAGTGAAAAAGAAAGTGATGGTGTCAGTGTAAAAAGATCCAGTTCTGTAGATGTTTTGGAGAGGGTACAAGGTACATTAGGAGGTAGTTATTGGAAAAAGGTTTAGGAGGGAAAACTGGGGAACAGATAAAAAGCTCAGGTGAAACTTTGAGATGGAAATGCTGCTGGATTCTGCTGTGAGAAGGTTCAGTTGCTTTAGTCCTCCAGTGCATGATGGTGCAGCAGGTGGTGCCAGTGCCTTACAGTTGCTGGGCTCCTGCAGTTTGTGTGTTATCCTTATGTCTGTGACTTCTTTCTCGCACAGTTCCAAGTCCAAAGTGTGTATATATGTGTTTCTCCACTGTTTCTCAGATTGGTCTTGAACCACTGCAGCTTTGAATTTGACAGATTTACTGAAGAAGGACAGATTCCCCCTGATAAAGTGCAATGAAACCAACAACTGTAGCTGGTAGAAAGGAATATTTTCTGTGTTGTCACCTGTCAGTGCTGAGAAGGGTGAAGATCCTTGACATGTAACATTTTATTTGAATGTATTTATCAGATGTTTTCTCCAAAGTGATGTGCATTGACTACTTAGCTGACTTAGCGTGTTAGACATACCAGTTTACATTCCCTGCAGTCATTCCCACATTTATAGAGCACAGATATGCAGCCAACGTTGTAGGCAATTTGAAGTCTCAAACTCAGCTGAAGCACATATCTTTTGACTGTTTTACAAAACCTGTGTGAACACAGGAAGAGCATGCAAACTCCACACAGACTTAGCAGGGACTGGGAGTTTTGAGGACTTCAGGAAAGGTTACTATTCCCTGTTCTACTGCAGCTGTGTCGCCAGATTTCCCTGGGATTTATTGTATGAAACAATGACAACAATATAGAAAAAATGCCAAAATAGAAAATGAAATAAAAGGCAAGCAGACAAAATCTCTGACAGACTGTATTTGAATGGTCACCCTTAACATAAACTGTGCTACAGTAAAAGTTCCATATTCAGTACTGTGTTTTTTAGGCTACCATTGCCTCTTATAGAATCTGACATAACAAAATAAACCATAGAGCAGGCGCCAGCAGCCAACTGTGTTTAATGCTATGGAAATGTGCATAATATCTGCCATATAATTTACAGCGAGCATTTGTAACATCAAGCAGTGCAGACGATGTGCTCTTCCATACCAGGTTGTTAGTTCGCTGCTATTGAAATTTTCTAAGAAATTATACACGATTCACACACAAAAACACATGCGGCACTGCACACTGTGATATAACGGTTATAACATTTAGCAATATACTGTATATTTTTTTCCTTGCCAACTGCTTATGTGTACGTGTCATTCTCTGTGGCGTTCACCTGACAGTACTAATAATAAATACATACTAAATGCAACCACGTTAATGGTAAAACAGTTTGGTAACTAAAGTTATCACTATTCACCTATCAACCACTACACTTTTTTGACCTGTGTAGCAGTGAGTGACTGTTTTATGTCCCTTCATACATCCATCCATCCTTTATCCTTAACCGCTTATCCTTGGCAGGATCACAGGAGTCTGGAGCCGATCTCAGAATCACTGGACGCAAGGCTGGGATAGAGTACACCCTGTATATGCTGCCAGTGCAGGGCAGAGTTGACTGTTTTACATTTTCTTTTTTTAATTGGCCTAAGTTTACTAGGATTTCTTTTTTGCTGTTTTTCTGGAACTGTTCTGATTTGATTGAAATATTTTTTTTTATTATTTGCCTGCTTTACTGCTCATTATTTCTATAAATAATGGAAGTCATACAAGGCTTTAGTAGAAAAATGAAACATTTTCCTGCCCAGAAGATTTCATAACAAAAGGAACTGTGTTTTTTTCTGCTGTTCGATCGTGTCAGTAAATGAAATGCTGAGGTGATTATTTATCTAACCAAGATTTTTGTTCCCACTGCCTCCTGCCCAGTTTAGGAAATGTCTGATCCAGTTGTTCAGCTGTAGTGGTCACACCCTAGAGTCAAACCTCAACCAAACCACAGACAGAGGAGCCGTGACTGGAGACAGCAACACGGGTGAGATGTCTGCTATTGCTGCCCGGATTCCTGCTGGTGAGGAGGTGCAGGCGGAAAGCAGATCCACTGACTGTGGCTCCTTCTCCCAGCTCCCTATTCCTGAAAACAAAGTTTGTCCCATGTAGCAGCACCTTCCTCACCTCAAGCTCTGTTTCCTCACATCAGCCACCTGGCCCTTGTGGTACAACCCATGTTAGGATGCGTGTGTCTGCATGTTACTCTAGCCAGAGGATATTGAGTGTGTCTGTCTGTCTTCCTAATTCCAGGTAAAGTTAGACTTCGGTGAATTAACTGTATGTAATAGGGCATCACACAGAAACTCAAGTGAGGGACTTTTTACCTTTAATTGCAAATTCACATATTTCATGAGGTAGTTTGTAATGCGGACCATTTCACTGCATTTCTCAAAACAGGATATTTGAACTATAAACACACAACTCCCAATACAAATTCTATCAAGGCAGATTGTAATGCTAAAATATATATTTTTTCAGCTTCCTAAAGTTTTAAATCAAGTCCAAAAAAGTTCAACCATGCAATTAATACCCAACAAAAATAGAACAGTTGGATATCTTGCACAGTGACTGGAGATGGAAGAGATTTTGGTTCCCAGACCTACAACTTTCATCTTCCCTGCATCACCTCTTTGAAGTTTCAACACAAACGTAGCTGAACTTATGCTGTTTTCCACCCCTTGTCAAGCGGCCGTCCTCATGGAGAGCATGTGTCTCTTTACAGTGCCTCTAGTACCGCTGTCTCTGAACCCTCATTCATACAGTGAAGCCTGCATCTACGCACAGATAAACTGGGATGTCAACCCAGCACACAAGGAAAATTCAGGCTCATACTGTTAAATTAACACAGTATTTTTATTTTTATGTAGACATCGCTTATCACATTACATACTGGGTATGGAGGGGGGGAATAATTTTATAACAGTTTGAGCAACAGCACAGTTTTTAGGAAATAAATGCAGTATCTGCATCAGTTTAAACTGTGTTGGAAACTTTATGATGTTTATACAAACACACACATACTGTACATACATACATACATTTGGTCTCACATACTGTATAAGAGGATGTTAAATAAATTACAAGATAGTGCTGAGAAGCACTTTTGTTCCACTTTTAAAAATGTGCTTGTCTGTAAATGCCTGAGAGTGACATAAATTAATTTAACTTTGGTAATATTTGCAAATCTATGAATGGAAATATTATCACTAAATATACTGTATATTAATATTTAGAGATCTGCTATAATCAAATATTCTATGTAAACAGTGGCTATTTTCCAAAAAGACCAGATGTCACAATTTAGCAGCAAGTTAGAAGCAATGGCGTGTCTGCCAATTGGAACAGGGAGCAAAGTGGAAAATGGAGCTGGAATCTGGATGTGAAGTCCTGCTACTTGCTGTGACACTCGTGGCCAAAGGGCTTACATCGAAAGCACACACCGCAGGCAGAGGGCACCAGCTGAGAAAAACATTTACAGGAGTGCTAATAACAGCTTGAGTGAATGTAGCTTTTCTTGTACCATAGTATTAACTGGGGGAAAACTGTCAGGGCTACAATTCCTCCTTAAACAGGTGGAAAAAATGTAAGGAAAATATTAGCACATTGTGATTCTAACGTCACATCACCCTTTAGGTTTTCAGTCTGATTGGCTGCACTTTTGTCCTTTTAACCTGTACACCTGCTGCCCTTCAGCCATGCAAACCTACTGTTGTCTTTATTCCACTGCATTACTGTAATACTGTATACATTAATACACTCTAATACACATTACTTGTATAAACACAGGACATCTGAATAGAAGCCATTCAATGTCTATATTTTTCCTCATTTTTGTCTATAAACAGTTACCTGAGACCATTCTTCTGTAAATGACTCTGAATGCAATAATGTTGAGGTTCCATTGTTTACATTACAATTTTGTCAGTCTATTTTAATGTAAATGTACTCTATTGTCTGTGGAGTAATGGGTTAAACAGCACATAAACAGAGCCTGTGGTAATATCATTGTTAGCTCTTTTATTGTCAGCATATTTTTAATTTTTAATCTAGTAGAGTTATGCAGTATTAAGCATAGAGTAGATTACAAAATGATTGATCTGTATGGATCAGGGAAGGGGGGGGATTCTTATAAAACCCATAAATTGCATCATTGTGCTTTTCTGGCACTGACTATCACTGACAAAGTTCACTTTCAATAACTTCAATCAATATTTTAATACTGATTTATGCTTTACAATGAACTTTTGATTAGATACAGTGATCAGTTTGGAGGAAACGCTTGGTTCATTCTTTCTGTAAGTTTGCAGGTATGAATACCATAGTTCACGGCTCTGCTCTGAAGGACTGCATTACTCAAAAATGGCGGTAAGAAATAAGGGCATTTCTGTTATCTAGATTGTTTTTAAAATGGTAAATCCTCAAGTGTTTCAGTGATAAATTATGAACTTAAAAAGTGTTTCTAACTTCACAGTGTTAAGAAAGCTTTATTTTTTTATTAATTGTACTGAATAAAGCACAAATGAAATACAGGTGAGTGCAAAACAAGGTTTGGACCAACCTTTCAAGATACAAAGCTGTTCTAACAGTAAGAAAAGAAACATCATTGTTTTCTAAATGAGCAGCCTTGTCAAACTGAATAAATGTAAACATCTGAAATATATTTGATTATTGTGTATTGTATTGTTTTGTATGTTCAATATAATAAAATAGACAAAGCTTTTAGTTCTAAATTTTAAAATAGTTAATGGGTAAATTCTCTCTCTGTCTGAATAAAGTGTAAGCAGTTCTGTTGCTGTCATAGCCATTCAATGCAATTTATAGTTAAACATTTTAAAGAGGAATTATTGTGTTTTTACTATGAAGATTTGCACTATGATTTGCACAGTTTAGATTTTTTGTTTTATAAATAAGGACCTCTACACCCAGCGGTGTAAGAAGAAGGCCCATAACATTTTGAAGGACCACAATCACCCCAGCCACAAACTATTTTCCTTGCTCCCGTCCGGAAAACGCTTTAGAAGCATTCGGACAAGAGCAAGCAGGTTCCCGGACAGTTTTTTCCCCCCACGTAATAAGACTGTTGAACCACTGACCCCTCCTTTGGACAGTGGTTCATCAATCAGAGTCTCTGTCTGTATGCCCGTACAAGTTTGTGTGTTTGTTGGTTTGTTTGCTTATTTCTCATTCACTAACTTTTAACTTCTATGTATGTTTATAACCTGTATGTATATTTATTTAAATGTTATTCCTTATTTATTTTTCTTACTTTTATTATTTATTATTTAAATTTGTCATATATTATTTATATATCTTATTTGCTGAGGATGCCTGGAAGCAACACTTTTCATGGTCACAACACTGCTATGCTGCTGTTAGTGCACCCGTGACAAATAAACCCTTGAGGAGCTATGCATTCCATATGCCACATAATTGACAGTAATTTCTGTGTTTGTAAGCTCCAAAATGGCCACAAGAAGGAAACCTTGATATGCTGTACAACTTCTGTGTTTACTCTACAATTCAAAATGTTTTCTAATAGAATCACTCACTCACTTGAGTCATGCAGTCCAAAACCCCTCTGGGCATCACTGTGCACTTAGCTGAGGAGTGCAGTCTACAATAGGCAGTCACACTGGCACACATTTGATCACACACTATGGGCATTTCAAGAGTGAAAAAATAACTTTAAACACACATCTTTGGACTGTGGGAGGAAACCCCTGCAGACATGGGGAAAACACAAATTTCTCAAAAACTTAGCTAGATTCAAACCTTTGCTGGGCACTGAGGCAGCAGTGTTACACACTGTGTCACCAAGAATTTGTTTGAATAAAACATATTAGATCATAAATTATATCTAAACAAATCTTTGTCTTTTTCTTTCCAGCCAGCTTTTACAATTAGTCCTTTGGTTTATATGAAACGGTCAACAATGCTTAACGCTTTAACAGTGTCCCTCTACATTGGTAATAGATGAAGGTTTTATCTCGAAAGAGATATTGCGAAGTAGGCAGAAATCATTGTTTTATTGGCTCATTTTGTCAAACACAGTCTAAGCCCCACGGTGGCCCTTTATTCGTCTCACCCTTCAGGGCAACAGGGAGATATTGAAGCCTATTCATTGTTCATTGTCATTTCTATTGAAATGAAATCACTGCAAAGCTCTGATTTCATATCAGAAAAAGGGTCTCCCCCTCATCTACAGATAGCTCTGAAATGGTTGCAGTACTTTATATTAAAAAATAGTCTTTTCCTTTCTGTTTCCTGAGGTGGATGAATAAACATGACCTTTCTGGAGGTGATGGAGGACAAAAGGATCAGGCTAGACAGGAAGCACAGCGGTGCAAAAACACATTTCCCTCCATTTTAAAGGCCTTCATGTGGGAAGTTTCTTCAGGCCATTGATCAACTTGGTTCCTATGCCAATTAATCAATCAGTCTGAACATGGTGGCAGAGACCCCCCCTACTGACAGGAAGTCTGGGTAGAAACTAAATCCACAATTGGTTCCTACATTAATCAGTTAGCCAGTCAATGCTCAGTCTTAAGATGGGGTGGAGAGACAGTGCTACAGGCATGACAGTAAGTTGGGTGTATTGAACGTATTTTCGACTTATGGTGGGTTTATCAAAACGTAACCCCATTGTAAAACCATGATTATCTGTACCACTTATGTAGGGTAGATGCTTAAACAAAAGACAGCATAAAATGCAAAAAATAAGGGGACACAGCAACAGTTTAGTGCATTTTGGGTAAGAAACTTTGGGACCTGTTATGCACAAGAACCATGTACCACAGTTCTCAGAATACTGGGAGCTGCTGGTACACAAGCAAAAGCCATAATCCTGCAAAGAGGCAAATGTAGAAAGGGTAGTCCTGTATACCAGTGAGAATACCAAACACATGAAGTTTTGGAGCTTCATGTTTAGACCAAACAGCCCTGGATGAGCAGAAGGTACCCTGAGACAGAGGCCACACAAAAAAAGCAGCCAATCTCCACAGCGTCACGGGGTATAGAATAAAAAAAACTGAGAATCATTGCAGTCATTCAGAAGTTTTCTGGTTCCTTGTTAGAATACTGTTAGAATTGCGATAAATGTATTCAATTCACACTGATAATAAAAAGGAGTGATCGAGAGAGAAGGAGGCAGCATAATAACAATAACAGAATCATTATTTTTTTGAAGGTACCGCATATAGCCAATGACCCCAACAAAACAAAACACCACCTTTCGTTCTGTTCTCTTTTAATAATTTACAGCATGACCTTTATTGACCCTCCCATAAATCTTTCAAGCCATCAGAGTTTCATTTACTCAAAACCCTGACAGCAGCAGTCAATCATGAGGCTTATTTGCTGCGTCCAAGCAGGGAGTCGACCGCTGAAAGGATTCGTGTGGAGTGTCACCCGACTGTGGGATACTGAAGGGACTGGTTTCCTCCATTCGGGTTCACGTGCTGCATGCAGTTACCCTACAAAAGGCTCCATCTGCAGCTGTCACTGCTGTCTCATTCTCCTGCATTTTGTGGGCAAAGAGCAGTGACACTTTATGTAAATTTTAATGCGCAAACTTGTTTGTTGGTTAAAGTGCTACAGGGCACTGAACACTGAGGCATACAAGAAAAAACTTGACACTTCTACTACAGATTCGAAAATAAAAATACCCTTCGCTTAAATCAGGCTGTACAAATGTGGCCAACGAAAGACCGATGTACAATAAATTAACAGATTTTATAGAGAAAAGGCAAAAATAATTGGCTCAACAAATCCAAATACAAATTTCGTTGAACAAAAGTGGAATAATGTTCAGAAAAAATGTTAATAGTATACAGATGGTCCCCAACTTATGATAAGATTCCAAAAATTAATTTTGTACACCTAACCTACTGTCAGTAGGCAGTCTCTCCGCCCCCATCTTCAGACTGAGCACTGATTGGATGACTGATTGGAGTAGGAACCAATTGTAGATGGGATTTAGTTCCTACCCAGACTTCCTGTCAGCCCTCAGTTTCCGCTGTCCCTTCTGAACTCTCCTGCAGCCTCTGTCTTGCTAAGACTTTGTATTTTGTTTATTTTGAATTGTGGCAATTGTGTTCCATTCTTGTTTACTGTCAATCACTCATGTTTAGTGCTAGCTCCCAGCTAACAGCACCACTCTTTTTTAGGAAACAACACCAAGCGTTTAACAGAACTTAAACTTATTACCGTGATGTCTCGTGATTGCTTCCACTAACCCACGCCATAACACCTAGTGAACATCATAACCTAGCCTAACCTAACCTAGCCTACCTTAAAAATGGGCTTTCCATTTTCATGCCATTTTCAGGAGACACAGGTGGGCTGTTCATACACATGATGGATGCACAAAACAGAACATAGATACAGGGGGGTATCTGAAAAAAACCCTGGCAACACAGAAGATTGTAGAGTATTGGTTGTCTGCACTAGCGACCACATAACAGACTGGTAGATGTGGATCGCTGCCACTGCCCAGCATCATCGTACCGCATATCGCTGCCGCTGCCCATTGAGTATTGTACCACATATCGCTTGCTAAGGAAAAAATCAAAATTAAAAATTCCAAGTACGTTTTCTACTTAAATAACACAGTAAAGTCAAAAAATCACAAGTCGGACCATCATAACTCGAGGACCATCTGTAATTAGTAATAGTAATATTTAATGATAGTACTGTATAAATTGCAGAAGGTTCAAGTGCAGTAACGCTGCAAAGCTTTTAGGCTCTCTTTGTGAGCTGCTGATATAATCCATCAGTTTCAGGAGGTAAATTACTGCCAGTTTTGTGAGTGGAGCACAAGCAGGCTAATGTTTAAAGATAACAACCGTGTTAAATGAGATTAAATATTTGTTCATGTGTGCAGTGCTGGTGACTGGGATATTCAGATGTAACTCCGGTGACTTTGGCCTATAATGGAGTGATTGGAAATGTTGATCAGGTGTGTTGGGGCATTTGTTTTCTCAGGACTGCACTTAGGTCAATGGCTCACACCATCACCTTAGAAACCGGGTCTCAGAAAAATTGATGCAAGGACAGGACTCTTTTCAGTCATTGAAAACTTCCACAGGACCCACCTTTTGTCACCACGTATGTTCTCTGGGTATCTGAAAAAGTGCATAATCAGAGCTGTTGTCATACCATCCAGGAGCCTCCTTACCGGGGTTGTACAAATGGCCCCAGGTGCCCTGCTGGCACTGGGTCATGATGGACCCATTTGCAAGGAGGTTTACCTCAGGTGTCTGACAAATGAAAACACGGTTTTGCAAAGCAGCCAGCTGGGAAGCCTTTTCCTGACCGCTATAGTTTAATACATTCATTCTGGCTGCCACTTACAACAGGACAAGTTAACTGCATTCTTTGTATTCATGTATAATGTATGTTAAGCAAGACTAGTAGTATTATGATGGTAAAATCACTGTCCTTGTTTCCTTTGTTGTCAATGAGGTTACCACAGAATTAGTTACCTAGTAGTTAGAACAAGGTACTAAAATAACTAAAACTAGCCTTACTAGAATAATAGAGTAACCTTATCACCCTGCGGGATTAGCATCAGATATATCTCATCTGTCCTTTACAGGTGTGGCCAGAGTGCAAAGGGCTTCTCACTGGAAGGACAATAGTAGCATAATGTGGGAATGAAACAGGTTCACATTTTCACAGTTTGATCCAGAATATTGAATCACAACAATAATATAAGGCAACATTTCTATTCTGCATTATTAATATCCAGACTTACAGGGAAAAATCGACATGACTTCATTCTGTTTCCCAATTAACCTAAACACTTAACTAAACTCAGTGCTGTAACAGCAAACATTTACAAGTGCTAAAAAAAAAAAAACACTTAAGGGACAAAATTACCCAAACGGAAAAAAAATAAATAAATAAAATAACCACTGCAAGTGTAAAAATTCCTGCTAATCATAAATCCATCTCACAGTTTACAGCTTCTGAATGCACCACCTCACATTCAGAACCAAACTTCACAACATGACTTTTCAGCTTTTCCCTCATTAAAAGTTTAGTCTGTTTGAAGAGACTTCAATTGGCTTTCATTTCAATTTAATTAGAACTTCAGATAATGCAGCCAACTGACCACTTGAACACATTTGCACACTTGAGTCTAAATTTATGTTGCATCAGAAGCACAGGGAGACTGAACATGAAGACTGTGTTACAGTAAACCTGAAGTGTTTTGACATTAAAGTTTTCCTTTCAAGGTCTTCATGTATGGAACCGTCTTCCATGTTGTGTTGGAGCTGAACCTGGCCTGATGGCACCAGAGGGACCTCATGCCTCTACCACTGCTCTAAGTTTAAGTTATATGTTGCTCAAAGCAAGTAGATTTTATTTGTTTTTGGAGCACAAGTAATTGCTCATGCAGAAATATTCAGCATCTTTCTTTTGAACCAAGAAAAAGACACACTTACCGTACAAACCCTTAAACAAAAAAGCTTGTTTTGCAACAAAAGGGTGACTCTACTAAATATTAATGTGTGGGGTTTCAATACTTATGCAAGGAGCACATTTCAGTTTTTCATTTTCTTTAAGAATATCTGCAACTTACTCGGACAATTTAGTGTTCATATCAAAAATACCATCTGGAAAAACATGAAGGATAAAAGTATAATTTGTGATCTAAGCTGTGTTCACGGGGTGTAAATACTTCTCAAGTTGGTCAAGATGATGGCACAGTTTTGATGTACGTTTTTACCAGGGAAGGTTTTCATTCGTTGCTCCTTTCTGTTGACGCCATCAGCTGTTCATCATCCTCCTCTTCATCACTGTCAGTGAAACAAGCAATCTCATCATGAAAACAGTTCCATCACTTAAAATAAGAAATCAGGAATTTTGATTTTTCAGAAGCAACAGGAATTATATCTACAAGCATGGAACTGTACTTTGGAGGGAATTTCAAACCGTCCTGACCATCAGCATTTGTTTTCGACACATCAGTCCCATAATTATTAATCCCAGTTCAGGGACCATGCTAGCTGTCCCTTAAACAAAGGCACGAGAACCAACTGCAGCAAGGAAGAAATCTGTAATTCTCATTGTACTAGTACGTATTTTTTCAGAACAGCAAAATACGAGTGGAGATTGTTTGTTATATTGTTATATTTTTAAGGAAATGTACTACAAATTCCCTAAAACCTTCACAGTGACATTTTGTTTCTTCTCTGTAGTCCTGCATGTTAACTGCAGAACTTCTGCATGCATCAAAAATTTTTATATATGAAAAAATAAGCAAGAAACTAAATACTGTTTACTATTTGCACTCTTTTTGATAGCACTGTTGCGTTTAAAAATTTTAACTATTCCTGAATTACAACAAACTATAACCTTTCAGTTTCAATCTCACAAAATTATATGCAGAGTTCATCTGGAATGCATGAGGTATTCTTACACTGGAGCATACAGGCCACTTTCTAGACGGGACTCATTAACATCACTCTTGTTATGAACCTGATCAAAGATATGGAGACAAGCTTTGCCTTGCCAAGAGCCCCATCCTCCCAAAAAGCAGTGGCTCACATGAAGCCCTCAGAGGAGTTAGCATCAGGTCTGCATGCACCTGCAGTATAAACTTGTAAGAGCTTCTCAAACCTTCTTTCCACAGATTCAGTCAGGGCCGGATTGCTGCTTCCTGCTGTCCTACGTAAGGTGTCAAGGAGTTGCAGATCCAGCAAGATGAAAAGGACCGAGGGAGAGGACAGGCGCTGACACAGCGAGCACAGGCTACCAGCATCCCTTCAGATGTTCAGCAACAGCATTCCTCAGTCTCCCAGCTGCAAGGTGAAGGAGACAGCAGCTTCAGAGAGAAACAGCCCATTGTGGGCAGAAGTGGCCGAAAAGTTACACAAGTGTAACAACGCCTTTAGTGAGGCTTCGTAAAGTCTAAGGGTCAAAGGGGTTGTTACACTTGTGTAACTTTTCAGCCGCAAATTAACGGGGGTTTAAAGTCCAAATAACTTACGAAAAAACAAAACAAGGGGTAATGTGGAAGGGTTTTGTTGTGAGAAAGGTTAGTGATTTATAGTGAATATCTGCATGTAACAGTGATGCTCAAAGGGGTTACAAGTGAAAACAAAGCAACTATTCTACTGCATGTGAACCAAAGGCCAACTGTGCATCTTAAATTTGGAAAGAAAGAGTGGCAAAGCCAGAAAGTCAGTCTTCCATGCCTGATTGAATATGTTGATCTACAGTATGCTACCTACAAAACAAAGCACACAAACTGGAATAGGACACTACCCTTGCTATACAAACCATACAAAAACAAATTGAAGGTAATAAGTCACATTAACCAACACACCACAAAACAAAAAACACAAAAGTACTGGACCCACACTTCAACTTCTCTTCACTTGTGCGGGGTTCAGGAGTTGGGGTGGGGGTCCAACTGAGGTCCAGTGGCACAGGTGGTGTCCTAATTGAAAAACCCCAATTGGAAAACATGGAAGAAACACAAACACACAGCCTGAGCCTGGGCTGTTACACAAGAAATCAAATGTGCAGCTTCTGTTACATAATAAAAGTTAATACAGTGTAATAGGTGTATTGATTCTGTGACAATAAATAATGAATACGTTTATTTTTAAATGGGAATATTTGGGATTTCAGAGCAACTTTTCAGTTTGCAGTTCACCTTTAAAGGCTGGGTGTCCCATTGTCCCTCTTTCCTTCTCTGATTAGGGGCTTAGCACCTAATGGTGGAGGTGATGGAGATGATGGATTCAACCAGGCACCAGCATTCCTGCTCAGCACCTGTGAGAACTGCTCAAGAATAGCAGGCACATAGAGCCGTTCAAGTCGCACGAACGACTTGGACTGTTTACGTCATTGCAGATTTAAAAAAAAATTCACACAGTATCTTCTCTTTGGGAAAATCACCCCAGTCAGCCTGTTATCTGCTGGAACAATGAACAGTGCCAGATACAGTAAGTAGGAAATAACATTAAGAGCTGGATCACCTGAAAGGATGATCAATCAGGTGACACTCAGATGGCAAATGACTGAGGTTTGGAAGTAGGTCCACCAGAAGCATGATGGTAACCTCACGTACAACAAACCTGATAACCAGTGTGGAGGGATGATCCAAAATCCTGGCTGGCAATACTTCCAGATAAATTCCACAGGAATCTCCATGTTTTCAGATTGGGGGTTTTGAGATGCCTTGGATGTCAAAAATTGACTCAAGTTTCCCACTGTTCTCCTCCATGTTCTAGTTAAAGGTTCACATACAATGGAAATCTCTTTTCTCTCTTTTTTTTGTACAGTAAAAGACTTCCTTACTGTCTAATGGCAAAGTGTACAGGCATCCTTTAGTTTACGCAGGTAATTTGTTTCTGAAGACTGTTTGTATACCGAGCATTTGTATATTGAAACTCAACTTCCCATTATTTATTATGGTAAAAGTACTGTACAGTTCTGTCCTGTACTGTGAGATTGTTTCTACGTGTGCTCAACTTTGCAAATCTGGTGCAGTGAGCTGAGCTCTGCCAGCAGCTCTGGGTAAGAAGCAAATTCCGGGTGCAAAGGTTGCATTCAAACATAACATCGAGCTTGGCAACTAATGGCTGAGGATAGCTTTGGGATTTAGTCTATATGCACTGTAAGGCTGGTTTAACTCCTATTCCAACTATTATGACCTGGACAACGGTGGGTTTGGCACATCCTTAGTTAGTAGTTAAACTGTATTTGCTAATGATTTGGAAAAAACAATGGACCATTAACAGTATAAATGTTCATATGAACCCTGCTCCCACTATGTGCAATAATTTGTAAGAATTATGTATCTGCAAATAAACTTGAGGTGTATAATATTAATGTTTTTACACTTTTTTACCATGTTACACAGCAGGTAAATTTTCTGGTAGCACAGTTTTTAGGCAGAAATGGGGATTTAAATGTGAAACTTTCTGACTGAAAGATGATGGCTCTGACCACTACACCATCTGCTTCCTAGTTTTTGTAACTGTACACATTTTTACTTCAACAAAGCAATTACCAGCTTGGGTAGAACAAAATACCTGTTCACACCTTAGGGTGACCACTGCTGACCAGTTTATTTAGAGAAATGACTGCAGGTGCCAAAACAATTCCTTCATCTTCTCTCCCTTTCTTTGATTTTTCTTACCATCTGATGGGGACAGGAAGGACGTCTTGTCCTCAGGTGCTGGGATTTTACCACTTTTCAGCGCTATAGTTGCATAGACAACCCTGCCCTACAAACAAAACGACCTCAAAGCATCTTATTCAGAGTAACATTTCTCTGCACTGCTAACATTCGCCCCAACATGAACACAGGCTGCTTGAGGCATCTTTAGGGAGGCCACACCTGGGGGGGTCCCAGCTAGGAACGGGACAAAAAGCCATACAGTTTAATCAGCCTTACCAGCTGTACATTCTGAAACAGTGAAATAGTCAAATAACAATTGGAAAATGTATGCAAGCGCTCAGAGAGTAAAGTCAGCTGTGCTGTTTAGCCAGCTTATTTAAACTGTGGATCGCCGTGACTGACAAATGGATTACAGAAATATTTTATCCAGTATGTTTTATGAATATTTTTGATCTTCTTTCATTGTGGCAAAAGATAAATGATCCCAGTAACTGAACATTTTGAAGCACAGTTTTGTGCAACACTATTGCTGTGATCGCTGAGCTCACCTCACCTGTCTGAAGCTTTAATAGCTTGAGGCCTTTTCCTGTCATACTGTACATATTCTGCCAACTTGCTGACATCTTACTGTACCATCATTTCTTGGGAACTGCAACACAAAATATGATCCCTTCCTTAAAGTTCACTTTTGTTTACTGTGGTTGGTTTACTGTTATGGGCAGAAGACAGCATACTGACTAAAGTGCCTTGTAAAAGACTCTGTTAAGGTCCTTGTTAGACTGTTAATTTTGAATTGTTATGAATCTCAGTTTTGATTTAAAAGTCTCCGTAAATTTCAGGTGGTTCAATGAGTTTCATTTTGGCAAATGTAACCGTACATTAGTTTACCGCACTGCGCATGTCAAACAAGAAGTTTGGAGAACATTCTAGTTGGCGTGAAAAGAGAAAGGGTCTGTGCAAAGGAGTAAAGTTTTTTAGCGCCTGGCTGAAAGGGTGAACAAGGTCATTTTTGTGTATTTGTATTGAAAGATTTGTTTGTTAGTTATGGGCACATATGTTTTGGACCAAATAATGTGACGGCTTTGATTCTTACTTTGGGGGAAATGAGAAGTAAACTGTAACGGCTTGTATTTGATCTTGTGTGTTAACTGACCGTATTTAAGGTGTAAGAGCATTTTTTTCTTTCTTTCCATTTTCCTGTAGCTCTTACGGTGAATTTGTGAATGTTGTTATTAAAAGTTTCCATAAATCATCAGTTGTCCAGCAGACCATCATTCAGCTGGGTTGCTTGCCTGCCTTTTGTTCAAACGACGCCGGTTCCCGCACGAGGCTGCAAAGCTCTCAAAAAATTCCTGTTTAATTGTTTGTTGCCGACCTGCGAAAAATTGAAGCTGCCATGTGGGAGGCTCAGCTGTAGATGACTGTGGTGTCCTAATGTTCTGAAAGCACTAAACTTCTTGCACTTCGCAGTTCCCCGGTGGCACCTACAGCCTTTCCCGTCTCAGCCTGTGTCGGTGGCCTTGGCTCACTGCAGCGCCTCCTGCCATCTGAGCCTCCATGCACAACTAGAGCTGACATAAATTAGTCACGGGTCAGATGTTTTAATTGCCTCTACATCTATTAAAACTGGTACTAATGTCATCTATCATCTTCAAAGGAGCAGCACTCAATTCTAAGCACTAAAGTGTGGTAATTGAGTTCATTGCCCAAAAGATCAAGAAAAAAATCTTTAAGTGTAACCTGGTTAATGTAAAACACAAAATAGTAATAGTAGGGAGTTTATACACTGCCCGGCCAAAAAAAAAGTCACACACTCTAATACTTCATAGTTTCGATTCACCGTGGCATAGTTTAGATAAGCTTATGCAATGTCACAACATTTATTTCCATCCAGAGTTGCATTAATTTTTCGCCAAGATCTTGTATTGATGATGGGAGAGTTGAACTGCTGCGTAAAATCTTCTCCAGCACATCTCAAACATTCTCAATGAGGTTAAGGCCTGGACTCTGTGGTGGCCAATCCATGTGTAAAAATGATGTCTCTCCCATGCTCCCTGAAGCACTCTTTCACAATTTGAGCCCCTTGAATCCTGGCATTGTCATCTTGGAATATGAAGAAAAAAATCCATTGATTTCATAAAGTCATTCAATATATTCAGGTAGTCAGCTGATCTCATTTTTTGGGCACATAACATTGCTGAACCTAGACTTGACCTACTGAAGCAACCCCAGATCATAACACTAAGTTAAATCCAGGTGGTGACTTTTTTTTTGGCTGGGCAGTGTATTTTATGAATACAAATAAAATAGTTCAAACTTGAAAAGCGTATGTTAGCAGCTGCATTGCTAGGGCACACACACTTGGAAGGTGCACTGAACTCTTTCTAGCATGTAGATGTTTTGTTAGACCTCAAAATGTTTCAAATGGGCTCTGGTACAATTAAAACACATGTTAATACACCATGAAGCAAAATAAATGAGTGACTGAAAATGTAAGAAAATAAGAGTAAATGTAAACAAGTAAGGGATACAAGAGGTGGGAGGATGTCAGTCAGCAGTGTCCCTACAGTGAGGAGTACCACTGAACTGTAGCTGCTTTTTTTAACATGTAGGCCACTGTCTACTTTCCACATGAACTATACACAGCACATAAAAGCGATAAAACATTTCAATTTAAACACAATAATTACCCATTTTTTGCATATTTAAGGAAGACACCACATGTTAAAGAGTACAGACGGACCCTGGGATACAATGGTCCGACTTGTGATTTTTCATCTTTCCGATGGTTGTGATAGCGATGCACATTCAGTAGAAACCATACTTTGAATTTTGAATTTTGAATTTTGATTTTTTCCCCGGGCAGCCAATATGCGGTACGGTACTCTCTGATAATGCTGAGCAGCAGCAGCAATCTGCATCTCTCCGTCTGCCACACGGTCGCTAGTGTACACAACCGATACTCTACAATGTTCTGTGTTGCCAGTTTTTTTTTCTTTTTTTGGATATTGTGAAAAATCACACAAAAGCCTGTATGGAGCTGTCTTTAAAAAGTAAATAACGCAGAAGTTTATTCAGTGATATTCTTAATGAAGCGTATTTGTGGAAATTGTCATTTCCATCTCCCAGAATGAAACTTTCCATTACAATTGAAACATTCCAGTTAAATCACATTAGGAAGCATGTATCCATCACAGCACTAGGGCACCATTTAAAAATCATAATTTGATGCAGTCAGTTCAGTCACCAAGATCCCAGATGTTTTGCTGATGCCTCCTTCATGTTTTTCAGAGATTAAATATTTATGCAGTTGATACTATAATTAAATGTTTAGTCAGATGTTTGCAATACATTTGAATGAAGCTCCAGAATTTGTCACAAACGCAGGAGGGTATAGACTGGGCATAAATTATATACAAATTTAAATACCATTGTGGAACGTATGATCTCATACTTCCAACATCCAACAAGCACCAACAGGCCAATAAAAGCCCAAGGTTTTTAAATGAAGTCTATGGCATAAAAAGTTGAGTTTCATCCTGACTGACATCTCAGTCTCCATATAAACCCTCTGCATAGAAACTGGCAGCTCTTCTGCCCTGGATGTCAGGCCGCTCCACAGTCCTTCTCTCCAGCTCCCTCAGATGCGTCCGCTCCTCTAGGGACATCCTAGGTGACATGGTGGAACATTTCTGGGGCTCAGCTGGCCTCCAGCTTGCATGGAACATTGTGTCTGCCAGGAAAAGAGGAGATTCATCATTATAGGAAGATGGAAATAACTTGACAAATGCTTTAAATCCATCTTGACTTCTATGGAATATGGAGGGGTCCTGTGTTAGTTCAGGATAGAAAGTCCATCATGCAAGATCCATTCTCCATTGTGCAGACACAGCATGTAATGGGGCCATTTACATCACTGGCTTTTACTCAGTGTAGCCAGATACATCAATAGGGTTAACTGGAGCTAAACAGGCACCAAATACAGTACTCAAATTCCTTGACAAAAAAATCTTAAACTAAGGGGGGCAAAACATGTTGCTGTGAACCAACTTAGAGTTCGTGACCCCTACACACACTCTTTTCAAGATGACCTGGAGCGCTACTGCGGATTTAGTGTCCAGCAAAACAGGACTTGGGAGTAAATTCAAAGTAAGCCACTGGCATGAAAGAAAAAAATATTATTTAAACATCACCCTTTCATCTCAGGCCACCTGGGACACAAAGTCCACAAAGGAGGAAGAGCAATATTTTGGGCCAAATCTGAAGGCTTTTGTGAATGAAAGGGGCAGCGAGAGATGAGAAAAATCCCTGAGTTTGGTCACAAACAGGAAGAAGGGTGAAGGGAAAAGCTGAGTGCAGAACTCAGGACTTACATGCAGACCACCTGCTGACAGGTAAGGGATCCAGTTAAAGTTTTTGCAGCTGCCTAGAGTAAAATTGTTGGCAAGCAGTTAACCTGAACTGCCGTAACACCTAGCTGGACAGTATTTCATAAATAAAAAAAGAACATCTGGACTGAGTTGACCTTATTTTTCATTTATCTCCTGCATGTTGCAGCTGACACACCCCCACCCACATGTTTTACGTCTTGTTTACCTGTGGGTATGCAGGAAGCACAGCAGCGTTCTTTTATCTCTGTCCAAACAGCTCAAAGGACATCCAGGGATCCTGTCAGTTTGGGACAATAGAAGTCCTCCAATGTAAAATGCTGACAATGTTCAGCAAGTCTGCATTTTCCAGCAGATGACCTTTTAATGTACAGTAAGTGTGATCATAGGCATAAAAAAGGACATTACACGGCCTTACACCTGCATCCTTCAGCTTCACCTGGTCTCTCCACTGTGCCGATCAGGTTATCTGCTCAGCTCTGATGCTCACCATTTAGGTGCTTCACCCTTGTCTCTTTGTAAGGATTCACTGCCACAGTTTTCCACAGGGCTTCTCCTCAGCATCTCTAAGGAGCTGGGACAGAAGATTAAATAAACAGAAAGACACTGGAGGCACATTTCATAAACTGGAGAAATAAGGAATCTTTGTAGAAAAGTGAAATTTCACATTCTCCCCCCTGAACAAACAACTGATGCATCCATTTGCATCTGAACATCCTGAAAGCAGAGTACACCAGCCAGATGTGAAGTGAACCTGGCGAAGACTGAGGCTGCTGTAGTGTTATACAGTATATAATACAAATTATAGTGAGAACTGCCTCCAAATGCTCCAGCATCAGTGAGGTAAAGCCACAGACTTCCTGAAATACAGAACTTTCTGTGTTCACAGTGATTCTAACTATCAGGATACGAAAAAGAAAGGGAGGCAGGTTAGGAAAGTGGCAGCTTTAAGCTGTGTCCTTCCTGCCTACCCACTCTGAGATGTGAGGAGAAAACAGCTCTCAAGCAGAGCTTGGTGCCACTTTCTCCTGCAGGCAAAACTGTTCCTCAGGGGAAGTAGCTTCATTTCTGAAGACAGATTCAAAATGTACAAAAAGCCATTTGTTAAGCTCTATGTCTCCTAATCATCCAGTTCTGATAAAACATGGAGTCTCAGTCAGTGAGGAAACATCAGGATGAAGTAGCAGGTTGTTGACATTAACAATGAAATCAGTTTGTCAGTTTGGACAAAAAAAAAAGAGTAGAATGTGGACTGGCAATGTAGACATCCTCTTCTGAATTGCAGCTGTACAGAAATGCACACAAAATTTACATAAATTTTGCACATGTCTAACTTGTGGTGGGGATACAAATGAGGATGTTTATAGCGGTCAATGGTTTCTGTTATGGCCCAGTGTAGGGTTGGGACACAATACTGGCACTAAGGAAAAGAATAAAAACCCTCAAACTAAACTGTTGGGATATTAGGATGTGTTTCACCACGGTGGATTACACAACAGCCTGGCAGAGGCTGGAAATGGGGATTATGGCTGCACCATCTCTCCACTAGCATTCACTATGGGAGTGGAAATAATGCTTAGGGCTTCGCGTTGGTTGTAGGGGGAGAGAGATGGCCAGATGGAGTCCGTCTTCCTCCAGTTAGGGCTTATATGGATGACATGATGCCGGTGACCACGACAGCAGCTTGTGCAAGATGACTGCTAGGGAAGTTAGATGGGAATTTGAGGTGGGCTAGTTTAAAGATTAAGCCAGCAAAATCCTGTAGTGTCTCACTGGTTAAGGGGAAGGTAAAGAAGGTTAGTTTTCTGGTGCATAGGGAGGAGATCCCATTGGTGTTGGAAAAGCCAGTGAAGAGTTTGGGGAGGTGGTATACAAGGAAGTTAACTGATGTTTGTCAGGTGGAGGAGCTTAGGAAAAGTATAGTAAATGGGTTAGAGAAAATAGAGAAATCAGGGCTGCCGGGAAAACTGAGGCTGTAGTTTGGCTTATTCCCAAGGGTGGTGTGGCCACTAACAATGAATAAGGCATCAGTCATGAAGGTAGAGAAACTAGAAAGGCTGATCAGCTCTTATATTAGGAAATGGCTGGGAGTTCCTTGGGGTCTAAGCAGTGTGACTCTGTATGGAAAGGGAATTCTGCAGTTGCTGCTATCAAGCTTGACAGAGGAGTTTAAGTCTACAAAAGTGCAGTTAGAGTTGCAAATGTCAGGTAACAGGGATGAGGTTGTAAGGGGGTTGGTACCCAGAATAGTGACAGGTAGAAAGTGGGATGTGAGGCAGGCAGTGCAGGAAGCCAAAGTAGATTTGAAGCAGGTAGAGGTGGTTGGGAGGGTCCACCAAGGGAGAGGAAGTCTAGGATTGTAGATAGGAGACCTGATGCGGAGTTAGGCAAGCCCTGTAGAGAGAAGAAGGTTGGTCATAGATCAGGTGTGTCGGCAGGAAGAAATAGAGAGGCGTGTTAGGGCAGAGTCACAAGGGAAGCAGGGAAAGTGGGTGAATTGGGAGGAAGTTGACAAGAGGAGGCTGAGCTGGAGGGAACTGTGGAGGATGGATGCGAATTAGATAAGGTTTCTGCTAGGAGCTGTTTATCATGTGCTGCCATTGCCACAGAATCTGCAGCAATGGGTTGATGAGGACCCAGCCTGTCCTCATCAGTAGTAGAGGGGCGGGGTTGGAGCGCAAGTGTGAGGCCGATACAGGTGTGGTGTTGCGGCTTTATAGCCTGGTCAACAATGGCATCATTTCACAAACTTGAAATCAGAGGGCAAAGCTTACGGTAGGCGGTGAATGAGCTGTCACAGGCTGCTGAGCAAGGAAATCTTTGGATATGGAGGAAAAGGACCAGCACGGATGGAAGTCGGGTGACGAAGCCTTGAATTGGTAAATATTGGGCAAAGCAGTTGCGGCTAGCAGTAAGAAGGCAGCAGCATCAGTGTGATATTTGTTTAACGCGAGACATTAGGCAGCAGTAAAGATGGTAGGAAAGGAGTTTCTTCCTTGCAGATAATGAGTGGTAGAATAGGCGGTGAGCGTGTTGTTAGAGGGGGTACTAAAGCGAATAGTGTGCATTGCATTGTGTTGCTGGGTAGCGCAGTGGTGGAGGGGAGCAGTTCTGGGATGCCTAAGCTGTGGTTGAGCCTTCTGGAGGTGTCGTGGGCCTAACTTGATGAAACACCGACGAAGGAGGGTGCCCACTTGACAACCCTGATGAGATACTGCACCATCACTTTGCTATACCATGCATTGATTTGTAGTTCACTAGCATCGGCATTAGGGCGATAAAAGCTGTCGCATAGTAGCTAGATAGGCTTGTTGATGGCTGACTGTGGGGTTGCCGTGGCAGTTGAGGGTTAATTAAATACACAAATTAAAAATACTTTTCTACCCTGGCTCCCTTACCACAGTAAAACCAGAAAACTGATCACAGCCACAGTCACCTCTAGCCACAGGTATTTTCACAGATTCAACACCAAACGCAGACAATCGGCCACCTAACACTGACCAAGAACCCACACACCTCTTCCTGCCACAGACCTCCACCTTCCTGTCTTCCTGCTTCTTCTCTAGGTGTCTTCATTCCTTAACTGCCTTCTTAATTGGCTAATTGGGGAGCTAAAACATGGACACACACACAGGTATTAAAGGTTTGTGGATCAAAGGCCGTAACCACTTTGCTCAGCTTCATTTTTCACTTGCATGCCCAGGACAAAGCCTGAATTTTCAAGGCGGCGATTTAATCAGCCTGCACAGTCTTTGCTCTGAGACTGTAATGAGTCTCTCCGAAACTTTTTATTTTTGGGTAATCCTTTGCCCCTGGACAGAGAGTCATTATTCTTCTGCATCTGCTGTGTACATCTGTGCTTTTTTTTTTTTAATCTCAATCCAAATAATACCGACCCCCAGCAGGTTAAATATGACGCTATTATAGCTGGAAAGCGCAAAAATAGCACAGCAAAACCAAAAAATAAATACAATCAATGAATACGTTACTGATGTGGAGAGACAGATACACAACATGTATAACCGGAAGAGAAGTCGAAAAAAATTACTGAGAGATTCTATAAAAGATTTAATTTTAATTGCTATCAAGAGCTCTTCAGACAAAAGACAGATAACACTGAGCAATGACTCAGTTTTAGTAAATAAAAGCACAGATAAATTTGCATGTGGTGAGACAGTAAAAGTGAGGTGAGAGTTACATTATAATAATACATGACCTACATCTACAGCAGTGACAGATGGAATGTAATTGGATTATTCGGTATTCTGTTATTATAAGAACACAGGAATAGTAAATGTTGTCTCCAGTTTTGTTCAAAAGTGTACGTACAGGAAAGTTTAAATGAATTTAAGTTTAAATGAATAAACAGCAAAAAATATGTAGATATTAAATGTAGTAAAGATGTGAGATGTCTTGCAGAAGGATGACTAGAACATGAATAGATCCACAAATTTTAATGTTTACAAAAGTGACCTCTGAGAAATTACACATCCAACAGTAACTCAACAGACAAGGGAATGAGCTGAGACCTGAACCCTAGGCCTCATCAAACAGTTCCAGTTCACGTTGAATTCATTTAAACTTTCCTGTATGTACAAATAAAAATAAACCATTCTTCACATATGGAAAACATATTTGCATTAAAAGCAAACAGCAACACATTTATGCAAGAATTAGATTTGGAGCCCAGTGATTTTAAACTAATATAACCAGACAGTTCTAACCACTAAAGTGGTTAATACACTGGGTTACAAAACACTGTATAACATTCCAACTTATAAAATAATCATTGGACTAACAAACTTCTATGATTACATTCATGCACGATTGCCTGTCAACTGAAGAAGCTAAACAAGTGTGCATGGAAAAATGGGTTTATTAGTTAGAGGATTTTACATTTTTGATCGGTCATACGCTGACCTTCATTACAGCAAAAACAATTTTCTTTATTGTTCGCTTGTCTAAATCTTCTAAATTGTACTGCAGTGCTGTTGGCTTCATACTAAATCTTTTTAAGGACTGTAGCTGTGCAAAAGGTCCCTTTTTTGGACATTAGGGAAAATTCGGGCAATATTTATTTCTGTTATTAACAGTGCTTGTTAGACTTCCGCTTTCTCAGAATCAGCTCAGTGCTACTGTGGAATTGAGTATCTGAACACAGCAAAGTGCTGGCACGTGAGCTGGTGGGTAAGGGATAGGAGGTCGGCATCCCATGTACACACCTCTCATTTCTCCAGTGTCCAGAGAACTATGGTCACGCAGTTGGAATTTGTTCTCCCGCAGGAGCTGCTCTACTTTCTGCACATGGTACAGCTCTCAGAAGATCTCATTCACTTCCAGACCATCCTATGCTGAGCTTTCACCCTGGCGGTGGGGCAAATTGGACGGTTTGACCTGGGAATCATCCCTGTGAAAACAAGGGTTCTCATTTGCCTCATCAATAAAGATCAAGTTGCCCATCAGTAATACAGCTGGAGTTCAAATTAGGAGAAACTGAAGAACAAGTCAAGGAGGTTGTGAATCAGAGCTAAAATAATGTCCTGCATGAATAAAATTGCCCATAAAATAAGAAAACTGGCTGAAATAAATTCAGGTGAAATTTTAATGGAAGTAAATGACTGCCTCATATGTATGTGGCCACTGGTCCCAGTGACAGCTTCTCCCACCTTTTTCTGAACTTCACACAGCTCCTGTCAAGAAGGAAGCATAAATAGGCGTAACACTGTGGACAATATTAGGAATTATTTAATATGGTCATTGGAATTCTGTCACCAGTATAACAGCCTTATGTTTTCCAGTTTGCAGCTTGTCACACATTTTCTGGCACTTCATCCTCTCTGCTTGTCTCTGCTTGATGGTCTGGATATTTTGGTAAAGTTTCGAACTGATTAAGATCAGAGAGGTGAATCTGTCACTTAGCCAAAATGCTGAGAAGACTCATTTAAATGGGCTTGTTTGTATTATAATAACATCACTTATGACTTTCTGAGTCAAAGTACATCTCTGAAAATTTGTGTTAGTATAAAACAATCTGCTGAAGTGTTATTTCATATTTTTTTTAATGCTTGGAATTTAAGTCCACTTAGCTATACAAGAAACATGCCACATAATATTGATGTTAATAATGATTAAACTGTTCATCAATTTATGCCCATACAACCATGAAAATAAGAAAGAACCTGCGAGAGGGAAAAACTGCTTATTGCAGCCGTAAGTTCCTGCTACAAAGGAAGTTGGTGGCACAGTTGAAGGAGAAGCCACTGGTTTTTGTGGATTGCTTCTCATCCTGTGTTCAAAGGCAGCCTTTATGTCCAATGAAGAGAAATCCAAGGGTAGCTTTAAAATGGCAGCTTAAACTTGTTACTAAGAAAGAGCAATGCGGGACACTCGAGGCCGAGGCAGCTTTTGTGGTTCTTCAAAACCCAAGCAATAGATCAAAGACAGGAATAACAGAAAAGTTTCTGTTTTTGTCAGACTGGATTCCCAAGGCTTGGTATCATCTCATGATTCCTAAACACTTTGCATGAAATTAACCTACACCGTGCGTTAAAGCGTACATTTCTAAAACATTTTGCATGTGTAAGGTCATGCAGGGCAAGGATAGACCATCCTGGAACCGATATTGTGCTTCTGCATCATAAGACAACCTTTTTTAAGGTAATAAATCCTCATTACCAGCAACAAGCGATTAGAACAGCAATTCTCACCTTCTGTATTATAAGTGCAGTTATCAATATGACCTGTACGAGAAAGAATAGGCTGGCAACTGTGAAACATTAGAAGCAGATGAAACAGTCTGAAATCCAAAGACTTGGTTACTGCACTGCTCATGTGAGCTGCCCCTATACAGACAGCACAAACGAAAAACCTAATCCTTCGTTTAGTGTTACATTTGTGCCCTTTTGTGTTGTAAAAATGAGAATTTGTACCTCTTTTGCTTTTAAGATATAAAACTTCAGCATCCAGACTGTGATATCACTCAGCCCCCTATGGCGGCATAAACACAAGAAACCAGGGTCAAAAGTTAGCGCTACGTTTATGTGTTTTTTTCTGCAAAAACCGCCATTCTATTATTTCCATGGTATCTGCAGGATTTGCAGGGGTAACTTGGCTTGAATTTACTCACTCTTTTGCCCTTGTGTCTATGCAGAGAATTAAATGTTAGAAGGAACTCCTTTACAGTTACATGACACTATTCACTCAACATCTTAAACATTTAACTGGAAATTTTGAAAGAAAACAGCCATAATTTCTTTTCAATGTCTTGTTGTTTTTTAATTAGCAAAAAGAGTGTTCGCTCAGCAAAGATTTGTCATAACCAGATAAAAGTTGGCCAGAAAAGTAAATAAATCTTTAGTTGCGGTCTCTCAAATTATATTTGCTATACTGTACAATACAGAGAATGCTTGGAATCCAGCATTTCTGTCCGTGAGTAAAAAGTAAGCCTGTAAATTTAGGTTCACCTACTGTAACTATTTCAGTTTGACTTGAATTTTTTTCAGTGCCATACATTTTTGAATTTTAGTTCTGAAAAAGTAATGATAAACTCTGCCGCTAAGTGAAACATCATACGCTATACTCCACAGCATTTCAAAAATTTCAAAAACAAGGCAACAGAAGGTAAAGGTTACTGACTCCATGTTTAACTTGTGCCACCAAAACATTTACAAAACATGTATCCTACTTTAGATGGCTGCTGTTTTTATGTCTTCTATACTTTTAGCCATCAGTAGTCTTGTGAAGACAAGAATGTCAAATATTTATGATATCTGAAAGGGGATGCAACTAAAAGCATTACTGACTTGTAGAACCTCGCAAGGTTGGACATTTCATTGTGACTGAAAAGA
Source organism: Heterotis niloticus (assembly GCA_018136845.1). NCBI lineage: Eukaryota > Metazoa > Chordata > Actinopteri > Osteoglossiformes > Osteoglossidae > Heterotis > Heterotis niloticus. Next base: position 23,148,412 of record CM030892.1, on the reverse strand, counting down.
GTACTGGCTCTTTCTCAAAGAGGATGCATCTGTGTGGGGAACAGTGCTGACAAAAACCCGTCCGGGGTCATTAACCTTTATGTCATCTAAAAAGCACCTTTTGCAGTTCCTTTTCCAGGAATGTTCCATTTCGAATTGCCTTGGCTTGTCTCTTTCGAAGGTCCTGACTCCCAAGTTTGTGAAGAAAGGAAACTGTCCCTCCTACCACAGGAGACAGACAAGATCTCAGTGTTACACATGATGGCTGACAGAAGGGTACGGCATGCAGGTACAACATTTCAGTCAGGTCTGTATAAACAGTACACTTGTCGCATACCTTTCCTTCCAAATATTTTCTCTCTTTCCTTGGCAATGAGGTCTTCAAGGTCATCGCTCCTGTGAAGAATGGTTTGCAAGGATTGTACTGTTAGGGAAAAGTGCCTTCTTTCCAGAATCCTCACACTGAAAACTGCCTTCCTCTCTTTGCTAAGCACTTCCATCAGCTGCCTGGGAAAAGTGAGAGCGATAATGGGTCTAAAATGGGAAGTACGGTACTCTCTCAGGCTGGAAATATTCAGCAAGCAATACCGGGCAGCACCGCTTATATGCAAGTTACTCTTTCTTTCTCTGTGGCCCTTGTCAAAGTGAGGCTAGAATAAAAGTACAGTCCAATAAATCTAACGCTTAATGGGTGACATCCACATGAAGGTTTGCTTCGCTAAGCTGCATGGCCTTGAATTGAGAATCAGGAACTCAGGCTCTATTATACGGGCCAGATAAATCAGCTGAGCTTGTCAGGTTAGTTTGCATTCTGGTCAGATACGACAGAGAGCACCTTGAAGAAAAGTTTTGGGGTATCCGAGAAGAATTTCTGTGAACACCCTCAATTCATATTTATTCTTTAGAAACAATACACATAACAAATTTCAGTTGAGGACAAATCAGTTAGCCGTTCTCAATGGAATTGTTCAGAAGGATACCTAATCTAAATTACTAGATATAAGGCTTCCATAACATAATGTTTATGTTTACAATTGGAGCAATGGTGTGAAATTGGTTCTGGAAGTCCAGAAATGTGGACCAGTGTCATCCTTCAGTTGAGGTGTTACAACAAAAGGGAGGAAAGGGGACTGTAGAGTCTTTAAGACAATAGAGAAAGAGCGATACACACTTGTCAGGCCTAACACTGCATGTCAAACCTTTATAATACATTAGTCATACTCACAAGGTTTATCTTTTTGAAAACATTGGAAATACCTAAAAGATAATGCAGTAGGACTGAATAAAGAATAAGGATCTAAGTGCCTTGAACAAGGAAAAGCAGTGGAAGTGAATCAAATACTACAGATTTGGTATAAGTACAGATGGTCCCGGGTTACGATGGTCCAACTTACGATTTTTCGATTTTACGATGGCGCAATAGCGATGTGCATTCAGTAGAAACAGTCCTTCGAATTTTGAATTTAGATTTTTTTTTTCCCAGGCAAGTGATATGCAGTACAAAATTCTCTCATGATGCTCAGCAGCAGCAGAGATCCACATCTCCCAATCTGCCACGCAGTCCCTAGTGTAGACAACTGATGCAGTAGAGTGTTCTGTGTTGCCAGAATTTTTTTGGATACTCCCCCCTGTATCTACGCTGTGTTTTGTGCATCCATCATGTCTATGAAACGCCCATTTGTGTCTGTGTCTCCTGAAAGCGGCATGAAAGCGGAAAGCCCATAATGACTTTCAAGGTAGACTAGGCTAGGCTAGGCTATGATGTTCGGTAGGTGTTATGGCGTTATGGTGTGGGTGGGTGGAAGCAATCGCGAGACACCATGGTAATGAGTTTAAGTTCTGTTAAACTCCCGCCTACTGACAGGAAGTCTGGGTAGGAATTAAATCCCATCCACGATTGGTTCCTCCTCCAATCAGTCATCCATTTAGTGCTTAGTCTGAAGATGGGGGCAGAGAGACTGCCTACATTCCATTGCTAAAGCGGCCACAGGTAGGTTAGGTATAAATGCATTTTTGACTTACAATGGGTTTATTGGAATGTAATGCCATCGTAAGTCGGGGACCATCTGTAGAGAATTATGGTAAAGTGAAATTCATATACATTGTAATCAGTGTTTGCAGAGGAAGTTGGAAAGCTGGGTGCCTGGAGGAGGCGGTATTGGGAGGATTTACTGTACCTCCAGCCCAAGTGAAAAGCATTAGCAACAGCATTCTGCTTCCTGGGAAATTCCTCCAAACGTCTCCTTATTACCTGTGAGCAGTTTACTAAGGTTAATCCAGCCCTGAGAGGGTTTCGTTTATGAATTACCTGTCCATCTCACCCCAGAAGTGCAAGCTATCAGTCATGGTGACTTTTGCAGCACCCCTAGGGCTGAATTCTATGAGCATGGAGGCCTGCTGTCAAACATCAATGGTTTCCAGTCATCTTTTTGGAGAAGAAAAGATCATCTTTTGGCAAAAAAAAAACAAAAAAAGATCAACACATCTCTGGTATAATAAAGGCTACATTTAGAAAAATCTATATTAGGGACAGTTGGAAAAAAAAAAGTTAATGCTGAATTAAATGTCATTTTGACTAAGAGAGTGCATTTTTGAGTCCTGTGGTTGATCTTTATGTGTTATTGTAAGAAGGCGGATTAGCTGAAAACCTTCACAGAATACATTCGCCTTCACAAACAGCAGAAGCATAAGATTACACAATGTAAAATGGCTGATGTTACTAAAAATACAAGAACCATGTTGACTTAATTAGTCTTAAATGTGTGAGAGAAAAAAATCTAACATTTTTATGGCAGAAGTTTTAATGACCTATTTAATCCATATTTCTCCAGGGGAATCACTGCCTATTTTTCTGTCAAAATTAATTAATTTTTAAATATCCTATAAATCACAATTTATTAAATGTTTGGGCACAGACTTCATCGCTTCATCATCTTTAGGAAATTACCTTCACTACAACAGTCAGTTTCCACCAAAAGTAAACTCGCCACTCGCACCCTGGTTATGCTTCCAGGGGAAAAAAAAAAATAAATAAATAAATAAATAAATAAAAAAGTCACATTGGCACATTTTAAAAACCAATTTTGATTCAGTATCAAAAAATTCATCCTTTAAAAATGGCCTCTGGCAAATGGAAATATTATTGCATGTCTAGAAGCCAAGATTCTGAGGAGGAAATCATTCCCCAATTAGGAGTTCTTTTATTAAAAGCCACCCAGAAATAACAGTCAGCAGTAGGACACGGAGGATTAACAGCTGCCCCAAATCCAAATGCATAAATAAATAGATTTTCACAGTTTTGAACAAATCAGCCACTTCAGTCGGCAGAAACTTCAACATTTGTTATAGCGCAGAAACATTAACACTGCAGAGTTTGAGACCGAGTAAAATGCACATCTGAGGAAACGGAATCACATTTACTGCATTCAAAAGACCTAAATTATTCACACTGCAGATTTCTCTTGTAGAAAAGGGATTAAGTTCATTCTGGAGAAATAAATGTACATGACAGTGTTTCACAACCTGTCATATTTAGAGGAAATTCCTACATTCTTTCACCAATTTCTCCCCATACTGACAAGTTCAATATTCTCTTTTTGCTGCATCATAATCAATTTGGCAAATACAATTCAAATTTTTTAAGATTTGCAAATAATTACAGATTATCCCAGAGTTGCGATGGTCCATCTTACGATTTTTTTCAATTTTGCGATAGCCAATTCGTAATATGTGATAGGCAGTACGATACTCTCCCATGGTGGTGGGCAGCAGCAGTGCTCTGCATCTCTCAGTCTGCCATATGGTCACTCGTATACAGCTAATACTCTACAGTGTTCTGTGTTGCCAGCATTTTTTTGGATACCCTCCCGCCGACATCTACGTTGTGTTTTGTGGATCCGTCACGTCTACAAAACACCCATCTGTGTCTATGTTTCCACGATAATAAGTTTAAGTTCTGTTAAACTCTTTACCGAGTTGTTTCTGACAAAGAGCGTTGGTGTTAGCCTGGGAGCTAGCACTAAACGTTAGCAATTGGCAGTAAACAAAAACAGAAGAGGCCACAATTCCAAATAAACCAAATACAAGGTCTTAGGAAGACAGCAGTTGCAAGAGAGTTCCCAAGGGGCAGCGGAAGCTGGGCACTGACAGGAAGTCCGGGTAGGAACTAAATCCCATCCACGACTGGTTCCTACCCCAATCAGTCATCCAACCAGTGCTCAGTGTGAAGACGGGTGGAGAAACCACCTACGTTCTGTTGCTGAAGCGGCCACAGGCGTTAGCAGGTTAGGTGTATTAAACGCATTTTCCACTTATGTTGGGTTCATCGGAATGTAACCCCATCATAAGTTGAGGACCATCTGTACTGTGCACCACTTCAGGTGAAATCTGAATATCACAAATGTATACACGTAGATAAGAATTATATGGAACTGTGGGATGGAGCACTGATTCACATGTGGTTTTGAAGAGGACTTTGAGTTCAGTGTAAAGGCTGTCTCATGTGCTGTACATACTGTACTTCAGCCTTTGTGATGAACTGTTCCAACTCCACCTTCTGGAGAGCTTTTCTTAAATAAATCAGTCTTTCCTAAGGAAAGCTGGTGTCTATCAACAAAACTGGTTTTCACACAATAACAGTATATTTTCTAGGTGCTTCTTCTGGTGACCTTGCCCACATCTGAGTAGCCCACATACCAAGTAAGCATATAACTAAACACACCCAAGCACTAGCTTGCTAAACCAGAGCATAACTTTGGGATCATTGACAAATTGATTTATTTGGTTTGACACATAGAAGAATCAAGAATTAATAAGGAATCAAAGAATTTTATTTGTCACATACATGGTTACAAAGTATACCATTTAGTGAAATGTGCCCTGATCAGACATGAGACTGTGTGCAGTACAAAAAAATAGGTCAAACACATCTACTGGTGGTCCTAATAAATCCAAGCGTATTGCGAGCTATAAATATAAATCATCATAAAACAACATTTTAAAATTAATTTCTTCATTAAAGCTTAAACCAGTTTATAAGTGGAAGTGATGTATTTATAAACAAACTATGACAGACAACCCAGTCAAGGAGCACTGAAGGTGTAGTGAAGATGCAGTATACTTTATTCTGTGGTCCTGCACCAGTCTAAAAAACAGCAAGAGCTGCAAAAACCTTTCCAACCTTATAATAATAATAATAATAATAATACATCACAGCAAGTATAACAGTTAACTCTTGAAGACTGCATAACATTACAGCAATGAAGCAGTGCTGCAACTAAGATGTTGCCACAATACTTCAAGCTTATTTGTGTTTGCTGAACTTACAATGTGGTAAATTTACCCTAACATTGCCAAAATTCAGGAAGAAGTTCACAGGTTATGCAAGGAACCAAAGTACTAGTCAAAAATACAGTAAAAGTACAAAAGTACATCATGTAACAACTAAATGTGGCAGCCCGTAAATGACAAAGTTGAAAGCTGAGGGTGGGGGAGGGACCTTTTCTTGTTCATGAGAACTTCCTTCTGTCTGGCTCTCAGGGAGACTGTGCAGCTTTTCGGCTGGAGGGAAAGAAACAAAGTGCATTAGATGCTGCCTGAGACCACAGAACCTGATGGTGAGCCTCAGATGAAGGCAGAGGTGAAACTTCATCTGAAAAATGCAGGTTCAGTAAATATCACTTAGCTGTGAAGTAAGAGGTGTTGGACAGCCATTTAGTATTGATTATGAAGTGTGATTATCAAAGGGGTCATCATGGAACTGAGTGTCCCCCCCCCCGCCCATCACTGTCGGGAACTGCTTATTCATACAGAGCTGCCTGTACTGGGAACGCTTATAACACAGCAGGGACAGGACGATCTTCTGCTGGACACACACACACACACACACACACACACACACATACACACACACACAGAGTAAAGACAGTCCTAGACAGTAAGTAACACAAACTCACATTAACATCTTGCTGTTATGAACCAATAAGCAATTATATGGAATATATTCATATCTGTCTTTTAAGTACAGTATTTTGGGGGGAATTTATATTAATAGGATGACGGAGATGGGTCAGTCCCTAAGGAGAGGTTCTTTAGGAATATTTATGTACATTTTATTCCTTATTTATTTTTCTTAAGCCTCATTATTTATTATTTAAATTTCTTATATCTTATTTATATATCATATTTGCTGAGGATGTCAGGAAGCAACACTTTTCATGGCCACAACACTGCTATGCTGCTGTTAGTGCACCCATGACAAATAAACCCATGAAACTTGAAACTTTACCTTTGAGTCCTGCTGATTTTACAGCTCCTCCAGACACAGAGGACTGGGCCACACCTCTTTGGAGGGCATGGACACTCTGACCTGAAGTCATTCCAGCTTTCAGGAGATCTGCAGGAAAAATAAGCACGGGTTGGGATGTGACTAGAATGGATACCGAAACACAGACATAACTGAATTGTGCCTGGAGAGGTAAGAATGATAAAAAAAAAAAAAAGATAGGTAGTAAAACCATGGAGGCTGAAACAGCTGACAGATTAGTTGAGTAGAAATATGATGTAATGGCTGGTGCTTGCAGGCCGGGTTCATGTGCTGTGTGTGTTCAAGGCGCAACACCTACTGTCCATCATCATTTCCAAGAGTGTCGTGTTGCTCTGGAGTGTCGTGTGCCACTGGTTGAGCATGACGGCCCGGACTCCGCTGAGACTGAGCAGCAGCGCTGTCTCCACAGGCCTCTCCAGGGTCAGCTGTGCTGCACTGGAGACAATCGTGTGAGAAAGTGTATGAGAGCAAGGAAGCTCCTAGGTCAGTTATGTGGAGAAAGGCTCCTCATCCAGCCCTCCTCTAATAACCAGCTAGTACACAGTACATTTTGAAAACAGGAAATGTGGTGCAAAGTGCTAACTCCAGCATCTATTCAGCAGTGGGTTTAACATGTTCATTCCAGGAAAAGTAGTTTGTACAGTAAACAAGCTTGTCTATGCAAGCACGTCCAACTCTGACACGTCAATGGAGGAAGAATTGTCAGACACAGAAATTAATGTTCTCACCTCTTTTGCTTGTCTCTCCTCGCCTGTCTGACTGCACTATCACAGGTCTGAACGAGGTCAAGGAGGATGAACATCTGGCACTCTGCAACCACAAAACACCTAAATTACACACACACACAGCTAGCTTACGATAAAACTTATTTTGGACCTGTGAGCGAATCATAATTGATAATATTTTAATTAAATTTTAAAAACTGTTTCAAACAGAAATAAATCTCAAATAAATATTTCAGATTTTTTGGAATTTATTTGTTTTATATTTTACATTTATACAGTAAACCGTTACTCTTACAGTGCTGTTTTATTAATGGCTCCATTTTTCAATAATGCATCTAAAGCCCTATTACATAAATAGTTTTAAATAAGTTTTAAAGTGTAACTTATTTTATTCACTACTCTACACTCTCCTATTTCTTTCATACTGTTAATGTTTTGACAATAACACATGTACCAGGGTTGCCTATAGAAACACAATACCATTTCTAGAAAGACACTCCCAACAGAGATCAGACAGCTACTGAGATGATTTGTGCCAACATGAACGTCCACGCAGTTACTTTTCCTGCTGGAGTATCACAAACCTGCTGTCTTTTTGTTTCTGCTGTGCACCAACAGGCAATCTGCTGGCAGCAGGGCCTGCTGAATGCTGTAAATACCGCTTAACATGGGAAAGGAGGCCATTTTCAAACGCAATGTTAAATAAACACATCTGTGATGGCTCTGAGAACGACGTCAATGCGTCTGTTGTGTCGCGACCACGAGTCACCTTTTATTCGCAACATGAACATTCATGATCAAACTCAGCTGCAGTTAAAGGGAAACACAATGAATGCATGGGGGGTGTAATGTGCGTCAAATTTGACTCAACAATTTGAATCCTGCATTTTTCCTAATACTGCTTTTTATAGAATAAACCAGTACCCAAGTGTGACTGTTTCCTACAAATGGCTCAAACAACAAACTCAAACGTTGGCAAGTCATTCCCATTACTTCTAATGAGGACAATTATGATTCATTCCTCACCCCAATTACAATAACAGCAAACAAACAAAGTAAAGTCAGGATCTCCGTTTCTGAACAACCTGGTGACTAAAAGATCAGGGCCATCACTTCATTCAGGGGATGTGAGTCAATGTCCACAATGGACTGCAACCTCCTTCCCATCCTGGCCTCTGCTCATGACAGAACCCGCTTTCCTTACACAGAAAAACTCCATCATGTTACTACTGGCACATATCATCTAATTTTGTTACTGTATTTACATGTCAGCGTTTAGCAACTTTATATCACTAGCAAATATGTTTCACTGTACAAATGACTGCTTTGTTCAGTCCAGTGGGATGGTTTATATTAACACTACAATGAATGTAGATGAGTAATCCTAGCATTTTCCCATGTATCCTAAAATGGTTTAAAAAATGAAAATCAGAAAACCAGACAAAACCAGAACTGTTCCACATTATTTTTACTTCATGAAATGTTGTTTTGGGACTTATTGTAGCACAATACCATACAGAAACAAATTGAAACATAAATACAGCATATGTATAAATTATTAAGTATACAGTTACCCTGATTCTGCACAAAAAATTAAGGAAAAAAGTGAACAAAAATGAATAAGAATGCATGAAAAATACTTGGTACCTGAAAGGTTGAGGCCCACAAGCTTGGAAGGTGAAAAAGTAGCAAGAAAACGCTCTAGTCCATTGAAGATGAATCCACTGCAGTTGGTTAACCACTGCTGCAACTGGCCAAAGCTAGAAAGTCAAAGTCTGTTACTCCCAATACTGGTAAAATGAGAGGATCAGAAGTTAAATATTATTGTGCTTTAAATATATTTAAATGTTAAAAGTTTTTTTTTAACTAAAAGATGACACTAGCTGGATCAACTAGGCCAGGAAAATAAATTAATATGAAAAAAGTAAGACCAAGCACATCTGTGTGTAGACATGCTTGTCTGAAGGCCTTGGTGGTATCTTCAGGAACTTTAGTAGACCTAAAGCAATTCCAGCAACAATGACCTGGGGGTGAAGTCTGAGCCCATGCCTCCTTCCCAGAGAGTGGTAAACTGCTGGTTGTACTTCTCCAGGATCTGCTTCATTCCCTCCACAGGACCACCTGCTGGAGCAGCCCAACAGGACAAGTTCAGAAGAAGCAGCTATAAGACAGTAACATGGAGACCATGCATTTTGACAACAAATTCATTATATAAAGTAGTTTTGTAAACATTCCCCAAGATCATTGTGATTCTGAGACATCAGTATCATTCTGCTGGAAACTATGAAGGTGCTCTATTTTAACCAGCACTAACAGTTTAGTTAATATCACGTGTGTAACACGTGTGTTGATCACGTGTGTAACAAAGTGGGAGTAGGGGTGAGGGTCAGGTGAATGTGTCCAGTGAAGTCTAAGATGCCTTCTAGTATGCTTATGTAACATCACTGAGAACTACTGCTGAAATCTACAAAACCCATGACAGGTTGTTCAGCCCCTGTATTAAATGGAAAGTTGTATGGCGCAAAATACAATTTGAAAAAAACAAATGAATTAAAAAATGGAATGTTTATGCTAAAATTATAATGTAAACAATTAAATTCAGCAAACTATGTGGAACAGTAAGTACTGTTGTATTTCAGCAAAGATATACAGGTAAATTACTGTCACCTTGCTCACCTGTTTTTAAACAACACATACTGTATAGTAGCGAGTTTTCTCACGCTATTCCCTAAAAAAGTCATCAAATTTTTAATGGTGCTTATGAGTCTAAAAGAATTTTTAAAAATGTGAAATGCTGTTAATGATGTTGAGAACCCACTGTGCATTTTCGCCACTTTTGTGGTGTTTTATTGCTGTGGTCGTCCACTTCGCCCTTTTATCTGATATCGATTGTTTAATCTTAAATTTAAATTGCTGTAATGCACAGGAAAAGCAGGAGTTTGACAATACCTGCAGTATCCATGTAGGCTATTTGATTTGAAGAGAACAGCTAAACATTTTAAAAACTTTTGATGTTTATGCACCCAAGAAAGGAGTTCTTAAAACATTTGTTAATAATGGGCAGTTGATTTTTGGAAAAAAAATTGAAGTTGCAGACATTTAACTAACTTTTTGTATATATTTTTTGCAGTGTCAGGGGTGCATTTTGTGGACAGAAACAGCATTAAACTCACATGAACCTAAAATAATGTATTCCTTTCACAACACCAGTGCCAAGCTGCTCAGTATTCACCCAAGGTGGTACTTTCTTTCTGGAGTGTCATCCCTTAGAAAGGCACCCCAGCACAATGCCAAACTGTCTCTGTGACCATCCTCGGCCTTTACAGCAAAATTTATAACATTTAAACAAAATTAGATCAAAACTGATTTCATTGTCTAAACTTTTTAGACCCAACTTGCACAGATGGCTGGAGCATCAGGGGTTTCATGAGACACAATCCTGGGGAATTAAAAGCACAGAGTACATATTGAGAATATAAAGTAAGTTAACACCAGAGGCTACCAAAAAAAAAATCCCAAACCCTGTCGCTCAGTTCTAGTTTCCTCAAAGAGTATAAACACACTTACCAGATAGTCCAGCTTCATTGTAAGGATCTACAACATCTAGAGAAGAACATTAAGAAGAATGCTGTGCTCAGCAATGTATGAAGTCGCGACAGAAGACATTCCTATAAAGAATACATTTAAAATTGAAAGACGTGTTGCTTCATGTCATACAGGTCAGGGTTGTTATTGGTACACAGGATAAGCGACAGAAGTGAAGCACAATCGAAATAATTAAATACATTAAAATAAAGAACAACCTGCTGTGTCACTGCACTTCAAAGCAAATGGTAGACACCAAAAGTTCAAGCAACTTATGGGGCAATAATGAGTAATTGAAAGACATAAAAAAATAGAGTAAAGCGGCTTTCTGCCTTCTGCTTAGTCAGGGTTCCTTCAGGTAAAAAGCAGGATACATTTAAAGTTGTGGGTGTCAACAGGGAGGCCTTCTGCTGGCAGAACTCGATTTACCTGCAGCAAGGAATAAAGGACGGCCATCACAAGAAAGGCATTACTAGACCCACCAACTGATAAGCATATTAGCTTTAATGAACAGTCAGCAATATGCAGACATTTAAGAATAAAGCTGACAATATAGAAAACTTAATAAAATTTAAAAAATAGATTTAAGTATTTGTATGCAGCTGTGAAAGATAGGTGAAATGTAATTTGCAATACAAACAAGATCATTATGAAATGATGTAACTGGTTAAGAAGCTGCACTTTAAAGACTGAGGGAAGGCCGTGAATTATTAACTTTGCTCAAAGTGATAAATGTCTGCATTCATCAGCTATCTCCCCCCGCCAGGCTCATTTAGTCAGCTTACTTTCATGGGTTGGCTTTGATCTCCTTTCCCTTTCGCGCCCTTTCCACCTTTTCCCTCCTTTTTGTTGTCACTTTCAACTGTAACAGACATCACACAATTATTACCGCAGGTTTGCATTGCCAAATTTCAATGCGACTCCCTCCAAAATAACATTTAAATGTCACTGAAGTTCACAAATTTCACTCTAAGAGGAACAAAAAAAAAGGTAGGAAACATGGATTTTTTTTATTTATGTGCATTTTTAAAATGTATTTTTGCTACAAATTAGTTCTATATGCATAGTAATGTTAGAGTTATCATCAGAATGGTGTAAAATAGACAACTGCATGTCTCTAAGCTGGGGTTCTATTTTCACTAAATGGAGCACAATTGGAATCAGAAGTCTTTGGTCTTTAGTGAAGACAGTAAACTAATTGTCAATTTTGTTTAACGTACAGTCTAAAGGACTCTTCCTTGGCAGACTGCTCTTTCCTCCCAAAACAAAGCCAAGAACTTCATTTCCATTATGTGGGTTGGAAATATAAATCTGCTTTGGAATGTCTGCTCCATAAATATTTTTAAATACTGATCAATAGAGTCTAATGATTTGAGAAATTCAAATCAAAGCATGAATAGAAAATTTAAAAAATTCAAAAATACTTGTCATTTTTAGTAACAGACCCAAAAATATGGAATTTTTAAGTCACTTGGGGCAGAAAAATAGAGAGAAACAGGTGTAAGAGGTAACACATATGCATTTTTAAACAAAAGGGCTGTTTCACTTGGGGGAAGACAAACACGTTAGCAGCGGAGCAGGACCCTTCCAGAAGTTTAACTGAACATTGTGATTGCTAAGTCCACAGATTTCAGTTTTAGGCTCAAATTCACTTTGCATGAAATGCTGTCTGCTTTCTGCCAGTAAACTGACTTTCGGCTGCTCCCATCAGGGGTCGCCACAGCGGATCGGCTCGTCCGCATATTTGGTTTGGCAGATTTTTATGCCGGATGTCTGCTTTCTGCTAGTAAAATGCTATAAAGCAGCAGATGACGCATCAGGGAGCAGCAATTTTTACAGCTGTGGCATGAAAGTGTGGATGATCCTTTCTTCGTGGAACAAAATGATATGAAAGTTGATGATCTGCAATTATGCCATCGCACAAAAATATGAAATAAAAAGCGTAAACTTGGATCTACCACATTAAACAGTTATGATGAGCAGGGAATTACTGAATTAACTGCTTACTTATTTCTACGATCCCACCATAATTTAGCACAACTGCGTGGTAAATCTTTTTCATTTTTTGGGCTGAGGACCACATCATAACTTTTGTGTTAATTAATTCACTTTCACAAGAGGTTTCCAGGAAACACTACATCAGTAAAGCAGGGCTCAGATGATTATTTACACACACACACACACACACACACACACACACACACACACACACACATTTTTCAAAGCATTTCTCAATTGTGTTATATCTTATACAAATACAGTTATGATTTTTCATGCTTTCATGTTATTTTGTATGTTTATTCTGCATCGATTTTACCACCTGAATAAAACTTTGCTTTGACATGATTTTAGGTTCTTATGTGCCCAATTATATACAGCGCAGGACAATATGCCATGATAGGTACTTTGTTACAGGTAACTCACATCCAGGCTTAACATCCATTCAGGTGGGAGCCATGCTTGTCATTTTTCTTTCTTCCCTCTTTTTTTAAGTACGTACCAGTTTCTGTCTTTTGCAGACGGTTGTGAAGAAACTGCAAAGAGAAATCTCTGGACACCGAGGTGATGCTTTCCCCTTGGAGGACACTGAGCGCCTCCAGGGGAAGTGTCATGAGATCTTTGTCTACCAGCAAGACCACATACTCCTTCAGGTCTCCTGCAGAGAAACCATAAGAGCAACCCAGCACTTGAAGACATACAATGTGTGCAACACTACAGGGGATGACAACCATACAGGCCAAACCATGGGAAAAGTAGGGTATAGTACAGTATTCCAAACACCACACCACTGCTGTCTGCAGTGAAATGACCACTAAGCACAACTGGTTAAATATTCAATTCTAAAGTCTCACAGTGGTCCTGGAACAACAGCAGTTACACCAGTGTTTTACATCCACACTCAGGCATTCAGGAATAACTGACGTGCAAGAGCGGCAGCTCATAAGTTTGTAGAAATGCCATCCATTAGTGACTGATTTTTTTTGATGAAATGCAAGCTGAAGCAATATAATACGGGTGGTAAATCTCATCTTTACAGTACAGGGAAAACTGTCAAAAGTAAGAGACTGCTGAGGCTCAGTTTTCCATCTTGCTGACAACAGTCATGACCCTATGTCCATTAATCAGGACCTGGGCTGCAACAACTCTAATCCTCTTCAATAAAAGAAAATATCAGCTTCAATATACACAAAATCAGTATGGTGTTTAAAAAGGGTCTTCATACACAATAATCAGACCCTTTTTAAACACCATACTGATACAAAAGTAATATTTACTAATAATGAATGGAGGTCAGATTTGCTTTATATTATTGGCTAACATTGTGCTGACCAACTACCTCCTAATTCAAAAGGAACGATAAGATTTAAGGCACAAACTTATTTCACAAAATGTGAAATACAGGTACTGTCTAGGTATGCAGTACAAACATGCAATGGAATTTTAAATGTGTGCAGGTAAAATAAAATGACGATGACAGCCGCATGAGAATAAAATTTGTGACAATTGCATAGCAACGTGTGACATTAAGAACGTGTTGTGCTATAGGGAGGATTGAGAGTGAATCTGAGAAGCTGGTGATCAACCCTCCCTGATTTATACTATACATTGATCATGTCCCACCCAGTAAACAGAAAAAGCACTGAGCCTTAAGAATGGTACCCACCAGGTACACCTCTGTCAGAGACCAACTTCTCCTCCCTGTCTTTGATCCTGGTAGACTCTGGTAAGGAAATTGATGAAGCTTCAAGTCTGCACCCAAGAGATAAGAGTAGATTGGTGAACGGCGTTAGAGAACCCTCTCACCCGTAAATGCTCATATTTTGTACGGTCACAAAAATGGGAGAATGATGCCAAATCTGGACTTTACTGCACCCTTGCCCATATCTATGATGTACAGAAAAGACGTCATGCATGACTTCTCCTACACAAGGAAAGGGTAGCCCAGAGCCCCCCTTCCATTGACCCAACACCGTCACTGGTGAGGAGAACAAGACCCCTCAGGTCTCAAGTCTCACTGTGGATTATTTTCATTCCCCCTCAGTTCAACCCTTTGAAATACTTAGAAGTTTATCTTCAGAAATACAACATCTCATCACTTCAGTAAACTTGATCTGTACTGTAAACAAATACAAGGATCAAATTAATATGAACTCTTTCTGTTAATGTCAATACAGTACTTCCTGTAATCTCCTGTCATCCACCCAAGCAAAGCAACCCAGAATAAAAGCCAGCGTCAATTCCCCAAATATCTGACCAATTTGAGGTGTTCACACCACTCCACTTGAGCAGCAAGCGGTTAAATAAACGTGGCAAGTCGACCACATAGAGCAGAACATGGAAACACCACACACAACAGAGCTGTGAAGCTACACTCAATGCTGAGCCTTTAATTTCACCTCCTTAGACAACAAAGAAACATTCTGTTCCATTTTTTGCCAAAAACACGGCTCAAGTTGCTCCAGTGGCTTACCTTGAATATGGAAAGTCCAGCTGAGAAAGAATGGGATGCAAATAATCTTCCATTTCTTGCACGATGGACCTGAAATGAGTTGCAGTCTTTGTGCTTGTAATAGATACCTTTGTGAAGACAAAACAAAATTGAATGGATTAAAACTCTGGATTTTTTCTAAATCACACAACACAGAGAATTTATCAGATCTGAGATGGGAACAGATGTACAACCTGCACATCTGGGAATGAACAACTAAAAAAATGTATCGAGTGGTCAACTGAGCATGATCTCTTACCGAACGTTAATCTGTGCATTTGGTGCACATTTTTATTATTATTATTTTTTAAACAGGTTACATAAGATACATACAGAAGAGGTTCTCAAAAACCGGGCCACACACCGGAACCGGGCCGTAAATATTGCTTTACCAGACCGTGGATAGACCACTAAATAAATATATAAATAAACACAATTTTCTGTGGGTAGCGTACTGTGCTACTTATTTATTATGCTAATTTATGCCATTTATTTACTTGAGTCTGAGAATGTAAAATATTTGCTGATAAAATAAGTTATCCTATATTCAGTTCATTGCTGCTACAAGATTGCTGGAGTCTTGCGTCCACCTGGCTAGCTTCATCACTTCCAGTTCTCAGATGCAGATCCACTCAATACAACTTGGGTGGTTTTGTCTCGTGTACAACAGACACACAAAGGATGGGCTGGTGCTCTGCAAATGTCAGTGGACCATTTTCTGCACACTGCCCACATAAGACAAACCAAGCAATGCAACATTGGAAAATACTAAAAAAAGTTTCAATTTAAAGTACAGCACAATCCCTCATAAACAAAGAATGAATTTGTTCCAATGGATGATTCTCAGGTCCTGAATCCAACGTGTAAAAATAAACATTTATAAAAGCCCAAGTTGTAGCTGTTGATGTCGTAATATTACACTGTATTTTGTCTTGGGCACGTAAGGGGTTTTGCACGTTGCTTCCACCTGCTGTTACCAAAAAAAATGTCATGCCACCCAGTGTGCAGGAGACATTCTAGGACAATGGGTTAAACTGGTGCCTCACTGCTCTGGGGCCGCTTGCTTGGTGTAGGGTTTGTATGGTCTCCTCATGTCTGCACCCCTGAAACATGCGTGGGACAAGACAATGGGAAACCATTCCACTTCCGTCCCTCCTTGCCTCAGAAAACAGGCTGACAGTTGTCAGTTGGATTCAACTCGGTGGCACTTCCACCCATGCCCAAAGCATGGCAAACATTTACTGTACTGCAGCTATCGGGTCATAACCGACTCCACCAGTCTGAAAAACTAGACGCATGCTGTGGTCCACATCGAGAAAAAGGTGGAGAAGCAGTGATGTTCAGTGTAGCTTTTTTCCCCCTGGCTCATTAGGACTCCTCCATTACTGATGCACCATAAAGTACAACCAGTCCAGTTATTCCCCACTGCTACTCATTAGTCAATAAAGAAGCTTTGCAAGAATAAAAACAACTACACCTATATTTCATATTTCTCACTTTTCCATCAATATACAGCCAAATAATGAGATTCATGTATTTTTGAGCTATTGCTCTATTTGTAAGGTGAAGCTGATGAAAAAAATAATAAGGGAAAGATGAGGAAAATCCATAACTTACGGAGGCTTGAGCTGTAGCAATGTCTGGCACCAGGGCTGCTTGCTTGTATTGCTCCTTGAGAAGATTGTGCATGGTCTTCTGCCTGAAGGAGCTGGCTCTGGACAGCAGCCTGGAGAAGGCCTCAGGGTTCACGGGGACCCTGGCCACAGCGCTGCATGCCAGCGTACCTGTGAATGATGAGAACCAGAGGTGACAGGTAAGCAAGCAGCACCTGGGGAACAGAAGCCTGCCATACTCCCCCGACTTTGAAAGGCAGAGGAATCCATGGCATTGACGAACAAAGACAGTCTTTTGAATGCCAACAAAGAGAAGCAGCATCCTTATTCCTCCCCCACACGCCTCTCAAACAGGTTTTGTCCACATGCAAGTGGCCGCAAGCGGAAAACTATGTGGCTGTATGGAGAATATGTTAGGAGTCATTCCAGCTTATTTACTATTGCTGTGGTGTTGGTGTGTTAATCTGTAATGTTTGTTACAGTAAAAATTTATTTAGCATCTTGAATGACAGACGCTGAGGCATAGTATGATATAATGTAGGTTTTACAAAGTCCTTACCAGTCTTTCCTTTCTGACGTTCATTTGACTTTGTTTTCTCATAAAAACCTCCATACAGAAGACACCTGCAACATTTATTTATTATTTCAGAGAAGCAAGTAGATGCAAACCAGTAAATCTGTAGATTCCAAATATAGTTATTATGATGAATTAGGACTAACAGAGAAACAAAATTAGAATAAATATCTCACAGAAACCCCCATCTGAATGCTTCTCTAACTATTAGCACCAATTTAAAAGATAAAATCAGTTCCTGCTTTAGAAACACAATGTGCACCACTTGGTACAGGACCTTCAGCTGTGTTTATTTATATTGAAAGAAAAAAAAACTACCACACACCTGTCCTCCGTGTGCTGGAGCAGAAGGATCTTAAAAATAGGTGGGAGCTCGTTCAAAATATTAAGGTGGTTCGGGTTGATACTCTGGTTTCTGAATGCCTTCAAGGGCAGAGAATACAGCAGAAAACAAGTGTCTGAATTTTGCTGAATGTGGTTTACATTTCCTGCAATATGGAAACAACCAATAGGCTGAAATGCAGGTGAAAGCGCTAAAAGCAATGGCACCTTTGACAGGTTGGGCAAGGTGTCCTCTACGCGTTTCAGGAGTCTGCTGGGTCCCTCCTCCTTGGAGGCTTCCAGATTGCTGTGCAGGTTGAGCAAAGAGGCCAACTGGGAGGCGCTGGTGTCACTGCAGGCGCTTTGCAGGAGATCGTTCATCAAAGCTGAAGCACAGCAGCTCTACCAAAATGCAGAGTAATTAGAAAGGCTGCTTGTCATAGAGCTCCTACATAAAAGAGACTTTGACTTACGAGTTCTGCACACAAGTGAAATCATACAGCAACCTTTCATGACCAATGACTAAATATGAGGCCAATGCGGGGGGGGTTTCAAGTTTGCGCCGTAGTGGAAATTAATTTTCTGACTTACGAGACTATTTCCAGGAATGAATTTCATTTGTAATTAGAAGGACACCTGTACTCTACTCTACCTGTACTTTGTGTGTGTGTGTGTGTGTGTGTCCCAATCTCCATACCTGGTACAGAGCCAAATATTGACCAGCGGAACTCAAGTCAAACTGCCCATAGCACTCCAACATATTGCGACTAGCATCGGCCAGGATGTAAGTGAGCTTGTGCTGAAGTGACAAGCCAATTGCCTGGGCAAGGGTTTCGCTCGCCTGAGCCAACAGTCGCTGAGCTTCACTCCTTCTATCCTGCAGCAGAACCAGAAATCCACACGCATGCAGACACAGTTGTACAACACCTCAGGCAATATCACTGAAATGAAAAGGAAGTTCTAGGGTGCAGTTCAACTTTACACCCTGAACCACCACTACTTCAGAATTTCAAAGGAAATCTACAGCAACACTGCTAAACGCAAGATTTCTTACCTAATGTATTTTTTTTTTTTATAGATTGACCAAAGGACATAAGATTATACAGCAGAACTGTGCAGGAACAGCTGCATGACCAGCATATTTATGATTGTTCGCTGCATGCTAAACCAGGAAAGTGAAGTGTATACAGGACTTAGATAAAATATATATAAAAAATAGATAAAAAGACAAAAAAAGATGTAGCACCTGCATCTCAGCAGTTTTAGATGACTGCTTTTTCACTTTTTTCCCACCCAAGTCCTCACATTTTCCTGCTGGGCTCATCGGTTCCTGCTCACGGTTGGTTTCAGGCTTCGGGTTTATTGCAGAGCGCGTTCACATAAAGGCACATACATAAGAGACAAACTGTTTATGTACTGTTACAGTTAATATAAATACAGTGAATAAAACACATACACGGTGTTCCAGCAATTTTGCTATATTTAAAATGCTAATCACAACTGAAGCAGCTGTCATGAATAACCGACTAAATTCATTTAAGTGCTTCAATTTGTTCTAAATTTGAATTAATTCACTTAGCGGATGCTTTTCTACGAAGTTTCAGTGCAACTTAAATATTTATCCACTCAGATGTTTAACTCTTAATACAGCTGTGTAGTTTTTTACTGGAACAATTTGGGGTAAATATTTTGTCCAAAGTTGATACAGCAAGAGGAGGGATTTGAAGGTAGGGACACCAATCATCACACCTGCTGCCCCCATTTTATTTTGGTTGGAGGTAGACAGATCTATAAATCCTGTCAATTTCTTCATTGTTAGTGTACAAACAAATAAATATGGTTACCTTGACACCTAAGAAGAATATTGTAGGCATAGAGGCACTCATAGATGGCAGTGTGAACTTTCCTGACACTTCTCTCCAGCAGACTTTCTCAGCTACTAAATAGTTCAGTTGGTCCAGTACTATGTGATGCTTTGCAAAATATGGGTTACACATGCATCACGGCTTCCAGAAACCCATTAGCATGAACTGAAGAAAAATGCACGAGGCGTGAGCGAGAACTGAGAAGACAGACATCTCCCAGAGACCTTAAAGAGCAGAGACTTACAGGGCCTTTGTGCCTGAGTTCAATTTCTGCTCCTCAATAGTTTATGACATGAAAGCCTCAAAGGCAGGTTTATTTAAAATGCGCTACATCATACATAAAATAACGTTGCCTACAGTTTCACTTGCCGGAATAACAGCAAAGGACATTTCCTAAAGTTATTATATTTTAGTATTTCCTTAACTGTACTTCTTGTTCAAAAAATATCTTACGGAACATTTACAGAAAACACATTATTTGTAGCATTGAAATATTCAAAGGTACATTTTTCCTCAAGAACTAAATTCCTGCTGTCAACTGACTAAGTGACAATACAGATGGGCCCTGTCTCACGATGGGGTTACATTCTGATAAACCCAATGGAAGTGAAAAATGAATTTAATAACCCAACCTACTGTCATGCCTGTGGCCGCTTCAGCAACAGAACGTAGGCAGTCTCTCCGCCCCCTTTCCAGACTGAGCACTGATTGGGGGACTGATTGGAATAGCAACCAATCGCGGATGAGATTTAATTCCTACCCGGACTTCCTGTCGTAGGCGGTCTCTCAGCCCCCCCCAGAATGAGCACTGATTGGGTGTTGGGTGACTTGATTGGTGAAAGGAACCAATTGTGGATGAGACAGTTCCTACCTGAACTTCGGCCAGTGATCAGTTTCTGCTGCAGCCACCGTCTTGCTAAGACCTTATACTTTGCTTATTTTGAATTGTGGCAGCTTCTGTTTTTGTTTACTGCTAATTGCTAATGTTTAGCTTTAGCTCCCAACTAACGGCAATGCCCTTTGTTGGAAACAACAGTCAGTAAAGAGTTTAATGTAACAAACTTATTACCATGCCTCGCGATTGCTTCCACCAACCCACTCCATAACATCTACTGAATATCATAGCCTAGCCTACCTTAAAAGTCATTACGGACTTTTCACTTTCATGCCGCTTTCAGGAGACACAGACACAGATGGGCATTTCATAGACATGATGGATTCACAAAACACAACATAGATACGGGGGGTTATCTAAAAATGCTGGCAACACGCAACACTGTAGAGTATTGGTTGTGTACACTAACAACCATGTGGGAGACTGGGAGATGCAGATTGCTGCTGATGCCCAGCATTGAGAGAGTATCATACTGCATATTGCTTGCCTGGGAAAAAAAATCTAAATTCAAAGTACAGTTTCTACTGAATGTGCATTGGTATCACACCATCGTAAAGTCAAAAAATCAAAAGTTGGATCATTGTAACTTGGGGACCACCTGTACTGTAAATTCATGTTGTTATTTAGTTTGACAAGTTGGTATGCATGGAAACCAAATGAAAATTTGAGATATTTAAACCATAAGGAGTTCTTTCAACGCCCCCCCCTCCCAACAAATCCATGGTTATATAATATTGGTGAACATTGTCAGACGGTTTCATACCGTGTATTGGGCCTCCCAGTGACAGGAAAGATACAGGGGGTCCTTCTGGAATGCAAGCAGTTTCAGACACCGGCCCAGCATGCACAGAGCCTTAGCCCGGGTTTCCACGTCATTCACAGAAAGACCAGTGACAGTTTCCAGCTGGGACTGGACCACCTGTCCCAGTGTCCTGCTTGTGCTGAGCCACTCCTGCAGAAAAGACCAGCAACTTGGATCTCTGATCCTCCACAGCAAAACCACTGCTACAGCCACAACTTGAAACAACAGCAGCGGAAAGGAGAAAGGAATTTTTTTGCTACTGATGTGGACCTCGTTCATACTGTAAGATGAGCTCAGAAGTTCATCATTCATAATTTTGGTGGTCATTTTATTACCCAAGATTTCCTTATGGTGGTACCAATCTTAATGATATTTGTATGCAAAGGGGTTCACTATGCATCACTGCATTTGCTCGCCTTGACTAACATGGCATTGTGCGTAGTTTGTTGTAACAGAAGAGCTTTTCTGTTGGTTGGATAAAAGGACAATTCCGTGAAATAGCTGCGGCCACAGTATTCTTTGTGTGAAAAGAAGGAGATGGTCTAGATGAAGACCAGGGTGTCTCCCTGGTGGACAAGAGGAAGCTCCAAATATTAACCTACTGTGTGAAATAGCTTTCCTGGAGTTCTGTCCTATAGAATCCAGCTATGCTAATGTACTGGGTTCCATCAGCAGACAGACGTCACTCACATATTCCACAGACGTTGTGTCAGGGGTGGTCCGCAAGAAATCTTCCAACGTTCTCTGAACGGAGCTCTTAGAGTCCTCGGCCAGCATTCGCTGCCTCTCCTCCACGCAGACCAGCTCAAGCATATCGAGTGCCAGCTGGGACAGAGCCAGCCTAAAGCGGGCCAGCCTCCTCATGGCAGGAAGGCACATGGACCGAGTCTGACGTGAAGGAAAGGAAACCCCACCTGAGCGAAGCTACCTCATCTGTACTTGTGCAGCAGCAGTACCAGCAAAAGGCAAAACATTCTAGATATCTTAGTTTTATCTCTATATGTATGAAGTTTAATCTGTTTTTTGGTTTTTTCTTTGTTGATCACATAGGTACTTCTCACTCTCAGTGGAGTTTTGTCCTGTCAAGTTCACATAAATTGGAAGGCAATAAGGTTTGGCAAAACATATATTTTTCCTTTCCACTTGACTACAACCAGCATGTTATCAGTCACTGTGATGTTCGCCTAGCCGACAGCACTAAAAAAACCTTATGTACTAAATACAACTACTTTACTGGTAAAAAAAAAAAAAAAAAAAAGTTTGCCAATTATATAATGTTGTTACTTTGTACCTTTCACCTTCTACACCTTTTTGACCGGTGCAGCACTGGGTAACTCAGCTAGTTTGCAATAATCTAGAGCAAAAGCAACAAGTGTAAAATTAAAAAAAATGTGAATTCCATTCTCACTGCTCCAAAAAATATTAGAAAACTTCAAAAGTACACTTTTCAGAATAGGAGCAAACTAAAGGATATTAGCACCATCTACTGGACATCACCTCACTTTATCTCAGTGATCACTAATCTCACACTGGTGATTACCTGGGCAAATGGGCCTTCTTTCCACCTCTAAGTGCACATGGACAGGTTATTCTTTTACTCATAAGACAGCTGATTTACAAAAAATACTAATAAAGACCTTAGTAACCCTAATAAAGAATTTTATTTCCTACTCAGAACTGAAAAAAAAAAATTGATCAACTCTCATTCGGTCTCCTGACTACAGGATACAGATAGAAAGAAAATCTATCAAAATCTGGTACATTTAATTTGATGTCTATAGACTCATTGTTATTTTTCTAGAATATTCCAAGTTAAATATAATAAATAAGTTGGTACCAAGACCCTCATGATGACTTTTTAGGAATGTAAATTAATTATTGATCACTGCAAGCTGCCTACTGAAATGTAAACTGTGATCATCTGGTAATTTCAAATAAAAAAGCTGCATTTGTGTTTTTAACTTCTTGGGAGTTGATGCTTCTCTTACTGTATCATATTTTGCACAAACAGCATATAGTACATTGTATTTTTAGTATTGTTATTCTTTTTTGTTATTGGCAAGTGTACAGAACATTTTCTAATAACCTAGGAATCTATAAAAAAAATGTTGCTTTAAGGAAGCAGCAGTACCTCTTGCAGTGGAGGAAGACTCTGCGCAAACAGGACGACTTCCTCCTGCACCGACAAGGCCTTTTGCATCAACTGATACGCATCCAGTAGGTGGCGCTGTTGCAGCTCTGCGTCGTCAATGTGTTTCCCCAAAATCCTTTTGGGGGGGGGGGGGGGGTTAAAAGAAAAGTTATGCATAAAAATAAATACATACTAGTTTAAAAAGAAACTGTAAAACAGGCAAGCTTTGTGCAGCAGCCCTTGCCTGACAGACTTGTATGCATTCAAACTTTTATTTAAACTGAGCTTGAATTGAACTGGCTTTAACTGAATTCTTTAATGAATGCTTTTATTCATGTCATCTGAAATGCATTACTGCAATTCAGTAATCGGTATCATTTAAATCTGTTACAAAACATGAAATACTCACAAGAGCTCATATTTCGTTTGCTCCATATTGTGCAAACATACAGCGTGCAATTTCAGTTGAGTGGTGACTGCATAAGCACGTCACTTACATCTGATCGGTCACAAAATAATTCAAATAAATAATTACAACAGTTCTGCGAGAAAGAAAGGCAAGGTTTCTTAGCCCAAACACTGGAAAAATCAATTTTGACTTCCAGCACACTTGACGCTCACCTGAGAATTTCCGCACGATGCAGAGTGGCCTCTGCCTCTTGTTCTCTGTGTCCCAGTGTGAGGAACTCATTGCTGGTTTGCTGAAGAACATCACAACTTTCCTTTAAGGTCTTCACAGAGCTGCTGTTCAGACTGCCTCCAGGGTGAGGGATGACAACTGTTTGCACCTGTAAGACTGCCCTCCTAGAACCAAACACACATCTAAAACAGTGATCTATAAATGCATTTGCGATCAGTGCAATGGCATGCAATAAATACAGATGGTCCCCAACGATGGAGCTACATTCTTATAAACCCATCGTAAGTGAAAAATATCATAGAATTCAGCCCTAGGGGTGCTGCAAAAGTCACCATAACTGACAGCTTGCACTTCTGGGGTGAGATGGACAGGTAATTCATAAACGAAACCCTCTCAGGGCTGGATTAACCTTCGTAAACTGATCACAGGTAGTGATGGAGATGCTTGGAGGAATTTCACAGGAAGCAGAACACCATTGCTAATGCTTTTCACTTGGCCCAGTTCACCTACTGAATACCATAGCCTAGCCTAGCCTAACATAGCCTACCTTAAAAGTCATTATGGGCTTTCTGCTTTCAGAAGACACAGACACAGATAGGCATTTTGTAGACATGATGGAGGCACAAAACATAACGTAGGTACAGGGGAGTTTTTCAAAAAATCCTGGTAACGTAGAACACTGTAGAGTATTGGTTGTATACACAACATGTAAATTTTTACATATGTACATTTCTTCACTTGGTAAATATTTGCAGCATTGTTGTCTTCCTAACTGAGCAAAGTGACAACTGATACAGCAGAAGATTTGAAAAAGTGACGAAAGTGGGACAAAAAATGCACCTGGTCACCAAAACATTACTCACCTCATCTCCATGGCAGCAATATGGAACTTTAAAATCTGAGTCCTGTTCTGTCTCTCCTCCAGAACTGATTTAAAAACACTGCTGGTATGTTTCAGTACCGAGCAAGCCTGATAAAGTCCATTTAAAAAATAAAAAATAAAAAAAAATTAAAAAAAAAACAGCTAAAATTCACATTACATCAGCACTTTAAATCACTGTTATAAACACAGCAGTAAAAATAGATATTTTCACACAGGCATATATATGCATATCTATATGTAAATGCAAAATATACACACAAAAACATTTAAGTGCCTAAATGTTGCTTTCTCAAAACACACAGCAATACATATTATCTTTATGCAGAGAATATGAATCTTTTAAAAAAAAATTTCATAGGCCTTATTGTGGCTAAGAAATATCAAAACATATTTAATATTTCAAATAGTGGTAACTTTGACGAAAGTCAAAAACTGGTACTTCCTTCTGGTATCTGCTCAGCCTTGCATACATTTAAAAATGACCAAAGGAATGATGGGTTTAAGACAAGGATTTGACCTGATATCGAAAACAGGGACACAGTTTCACACTGCACTCGTTTGCCTGCAACAGTGTAAAACAAGGGATGCTTTCATGTATTTTTTCCATGTCCCTAATGCAGACTGGATTAGGATATTCCAGTTCCCATGTTTCATCAAACAGCTGGACCAACACTGAACTGTTCCACAGGCTCCGGCAGGAAAGAAGTCACTCCCTATCCATAGGTCCCTTAACCACCCTCCACAAAACACAGACATGTGCTTTTTAAAAAGGTTGAATCTTATCCACCCCAGAAGCCTTTATACTATAAAAGCCTTCACCACTACCATGATCACACCATGATAGGAGAGGATGTGCTCCAGGATGAGGAGTTCTTTCCACTATTCAAACATGTAACCAAGAGCGGTCAGCACGTCTCCATCCTTGCTTACCACAGCCTGACCAAGATCACACTTTCTCCTCCAAAGGACCTGTATGCTTGCCAGAACAGCTTCAAGATAACTTGAGTATTTTTATCAATAGCCTTTCAAAACTTCTCTCCATGCCAGAGCTTTCACATAAGCCACTGTCTTTTTTGTAATCCTATTGGCTGTCAGATACCTCTCAGTCCAACCAAGAGATCCCCCAACAGCCTCCTCCTTCAGCATTACAGGTTCCTTAACTACTAGCAGAGTCCTAGGGTTATGACCACAACCTTAGGGCTATGCATTGATAAACTCTGGAATTCTTCAACATTACATCTGAAATGCATTGTTACCGTGGCTTTAAATCTTAAGTGAGTTTATGTAGTTCCTACAGTTGGTTTTACCTGAGTGATATTTTCCGGACCTCCTAAGCCCTCTAGGGCTTTGGCCAGGCACATGGTCAAGTTGAACCAGAAGTCCTCATCACCACCAATGGCCTGAGCTGCCTCCAACAGGGCCAAGGCTTGACTGCGTTTCTGCTCCAGATTAGCCAGCACAGCGAGAAAGTAGAGGCTCTTTGCCTCTACAATGGGGTCTCCTAACTCCTGGTTAATCCAGCACAAAATCCCATTGTTCACATGAGCAGAGAAAACACGAAACTGTTTGCACTGACATTTGTTGCCATTTGTCACAGCAGTGGCAAAGACAAATGTACACACAACAGCATCTGATCTGCTGTCAAGCTGAAAACACTTGGGTGATCATCAAGATGCCCAAGAGATTTCCCTGCTGTGAATCCACTAACCTTGGCAACCATGTTGGCCTCCGCCAGCAGAAGTCTAGTCGTTTGGTACAAACCCATGCTGAGGCATAACTCAGCCTTGTCAATCCAAATGTGCGGCGCACAATGTCCACTTATATTCCTCAAACTCATGGTGACACGATTAGGCAACGGTTTATGTGGGTCCTTAAATAGAAAGACAAAGACGGTTAAACACATATCTCACACATAAAGTATTTAAGTTGCAGTCCAAATTGTAAGATCCCATCCAAATAGATGAGTGTGTGAATCCCTTTAGATGCTTGTTGTCTCCCTTCACTTTAAAGGTACTGCTTCATTTTTACATTTAATTTTAATGCGACAAGCACAGCAATTGCTCATTGTATGTAATCTCTGTCCAAAAATTTGCTTTTACAACTCTTGAAAAAAATGTATTTAAAAATCACTTTTGAAACTAAATCCCATTCTTCTGACTTTGCTTCCAAAATAATTTCAAAGCGTGAGAGTCTGGGTGAGAACAGGCAGTGTTAGGAATGTAAACAGTGTGAATAGTGCAAATAGTGATATTTGGGGACATTATGGTACACACTGGGAACATACTATTTTTTCCCTCTGAACACAGGCTTACACTCTGGGACAAATGAGCTATTAGGCATGTTTTTGGATTAATATGCAAAAAAAAATATTCTAAAAAGTTTAACCAAGAAAAACAAGTCCGACCTTGTCTCCCTGTTTACTGTCCAAACCAATCTTCAGCCCTTTATTCTTCATCTGAAAGACAGCTTTCCAGCACCTTCAACGAGACATGGCTCATTTTACATAACCATACAGCTTTCTCACGTGAGATGATCGACAATGAAACTTTTAAACTATGAGTTCAGTAGCTATAAAGCAAAATAAAAAAAAAAAAAATAGACAATTAGCAATTAAAAATGATAGAACTTGAAAGAGTCACCCGTATTCTGCTGCTAAGGACCACTCATGTGTGTCCTTGTCCACTACAAGTGGATTTTTTTCATTCGATTACTGCTTTTGTGTATTAAATAGCAGTAAATAGAAGAGAATACGTACGCAATTTGCTCATCCTCATATATGAATTTTGAGCCGACAACCTTCTCATGGTACGTTGTTGATGTGGTTAGACCCAGCATGGAGCAGCACTTTGCAATCCTGAAACAGTTGAAGATGCAAATGTAATTGCGGCTCAGACTGTATAATTTTTAAAAGCAATATGGATTTACTCCTGCCGTACTGCTTATCGACAGCCAGCCTCATAAATAATTTATGTTCGATGATAAAAGAATCGCATGGACAGCAGGATCCCTACGTCACTCAGTGCGAAGGGAATAGTTGCAGAACATTAGAATAAAGTCAGCAGTTGCCAAAATATAGCTACTTGAGACGATAAAGATCTCCAAGACTCTTGTTCTCCATCAAGTCACGGGCAATGACTTCCGTGAGATGCAGGGCCGGTAGAGTAAGGTGTGTCAATGCTGAGGACTGCAGTTCTTTGACGAGGAGCTCCAAGAAGAAAAGACTTTGGGTCTGATAGTTAGAAAAATACTCATAATCAAGGGACAGAAAGTGAGGAGGGATAGCAGTTTACTGCAACTCCTCACAAAATGTATTTAATGGGTTCGTGTGAGGTCAGATACAAACCTGCTTGACGATGGTCTGCTTGTTAACTGAATGCAGGCTTTTGTCAGATCTCAACGTTTGTCTGACCATTTTGGGGCAGTCATACTGAGCCCACTCCTCTGGGTTCGATGGCACCACATGAACTATCACCTTCTGCTTGGGCTTCTCCTCAGGGGGGGGTGGTAGGGGTGACTGGGTGCAAAGAATGAAGCAACAAGTAAGTACAATCATTATTCTGCACAAAAATACGAAAATTACAGAACAGTACAAAGTCCACCCAGGACAGTGAACCATTCCCATCATCCTTTGCTATGTACTGAATTGTACTGTTTTAGTTATCTTGGAGTCCTCTATCTTATCTAATTTTCATGGTGTACTGTGGGATATCATACAGTATTTGTGTGTCTGTAATATTTGGGTTTCCCCCTCCCAGTATGGCTTCTGTGCATTTGATGTCCTTCATGCATCTGTGTTCAGGACAAGAACAAAGGGTCTGTGGACATGAATAAAAGGTTTGTGTGAATACCAACTAGAGAAATGGCTGTGCAGTTTGCATGTGAAATTCAAATAAGCTGTTCATCATTATGGTCAAAACTCCAAAAAATCAGAAAGGTGGCAGGAAAGTACACTGTTCATTATATCAAGTGTTCGTAAATCGAGCGTCTATAAATGGAGGGATGACTGTACCAAGGGCAGTTTAGAATCCAAAGATACCTGCCAGATGTTTTTAGACTATAGGAGGAAACCCATGCAAACACAGAGGGCATGCAAGCTCACACTGAGCTGGATTTGAGCCCACATCTGAACCCGGAGCCCAGGAGCTGTCAAGCACCAGGACTACCTGCTGCACAGCTGTATCATCCATGTTGTTTCATATGGATGGTTTTATTTTTCTGTATTAAAATGGCCATTTTGTTTGTCAAGAAAAAAGACAGCCGTGTGTGCGACAAACCTCTTTTGACTTTCTTCCTTTGTCCTTCTTTGCTGGAGTTAATGGTGAAGATTTTGATGGAAGAACAGGATCCTTTCCTGCTTCCTTGGCAAGTTCGTTCACAGTTGCGAGAGACACCTACAATTGCATCACACACAAACAACATAAATGAACTGTACAATTACATAAAAGTTTTTTATGAAGACATTGGTAATATACTTAAGTTACTGAATGTTTACAGAATGTAAAGAGTTGTGCATGACACAAGTGTGTTAAGAGTGTTAAATGTATAAATGTGTGCTGTGAATGGGTACAGATGTTTGTGTCACAAACTCCAAGCACATAATATTCAGCTTCAGTCGTAATATTCATCTGTATCCAGGTTCTTGTCAGACTCTGTCCAAAGTTTAGTGGCTTCTACTGAAGAAGTATACAGGTGCTGTATGGTCTCCTTGAGTGCTTTTTGATATAACTCAACAGAAGTGTGCAAAAAGAAAAGTGAAGTTTGTAAGAAAGGAAATTTTCAGGAGGAAGATATTGGATTGAACCAAGCCCACAATTATGAAATGGCTATAAAAACTCCTCAAACCCATCCTCTCCAGCTCAGACTGCACCTCACATCCCACTGCCACCCCATCTCCTCCCCTGTCCTGTATCGCAGGGTGCTTAAACAACCTTGCTCATTGGTAGGTGTGAGCCCTCCAGCGGGCTCTGAGCAAACCTGGATGGAACACAAAGTGCCAACTCTAACGCATTACAGTTCAGTATTTTGAAAAAATATATTGCATTTTGGAAGAAAAGTTTTGATTTTTTTTTTTTTATTAATAAAATCTGTTCTAGAAGATGTATTTTCTCAGATAATTCTACCTCCCACATCTGCAGAACATAACTGTAGGCCAGGAGGCAGTGCTGGCGGTACTGGTCGGATGTCCTGTCCACCATAGTGGCCAACAGTGTGTGGGCTCTGACCAATCCGTCCAACTGCTTCACATCCCTCAGCTCACGTGGAGACGGGCTGGACACCATTCCCTGCACTCCAATATGTGACTGACATGTGATGGGACTGCGTGCTGCTTCCTCACTGAACAACTCTGTCACTGGAAGACATAGACAGGAAGTGTGTCACTCTGGGGGGGTTTTGGGTAACACACACATTCACACTGGTGATGCTCCTACTGCCTCTTAAATGTGGTTAAATAAATCAAAGCAGAAAAAAACAAACAAGATGCTGAAACAGACATTTTATGCGATGACAATCTTTTTTTAAATATTAAAACTTACAGAAAGCACCATCTATTTTAGAACAATTATTTGCTTACTTTATACATAAAATATACCAATAACCAAAAACAACAAAAAGGAGTTATATAGGGGAAAAAACCCAGCAAAGAAAAACAATACAGCTGCTGCATTTCATAGTTGTTCTCAGCCTTGAAAATACAGTATTTAATAGCTGTAAACCACTGGACATGTCTTTACTGTAACTGTCAGAACAAATCTAACTCCCTAAATCTAACTCTAAACAGCCTCGCTGCTATGCTGTCATTGTAAAGTCACAATATTTTCCTTACAGTATGTTAATGTGGAAAGCAGGAGCATGGCAGCCAGATAAGAATGGAAATTTCACAGAAATATACCTATGTCAACAGTGCTTATGTCCACACAAAAAATTAGATGCACTATTATGGCCAAATGGGACCCACCTGGTGTATGTGTATCAGAATGAAGTGACCCACCTATCTTCATCTTGACAATTTAGTGGAGAACTGCCTAGAGGCACATGTCGCTAAAGTGTTACTAAACCGTTAGTGTTAAACCTTCTGTGAAACCAGAGGTTAATCCAACCTTCCACCGAACAGCAGTGATTCAGACAGTTAAGTCACTGAGAAACAGCAAGTACCTGCTTGCTGAATTTTTCCTCTTCCAGACTCTCTAGTTCTTGGTCTGCTGCTGGTGCTGGATCCAGGTTTTTCTATTAGATGGGGTGGAAAGACAAATTTAAATGTTTTTCATTCTTTTTTATTGCTGCAGGGAAGAGGAGAGCTGTCCTCCCATTGCTGTAATATACTGCTGCTCTGTTACCATTACTGTCCTTCTCCTCAGCTTGTATGTACAGGAGCAGGTCAATGGCCCACTGAATCTGGTGGACGGCATCCATGGTGGGAAAATGGTTGCAGTACAGCCACTCTCCAAACTCCAGCAGCCAAACTATCTTCTGCCACTTACACTCAGGCATCTGGGAATAAAAGCAATTTGGTAAAGTTTCTATGACATGGTGAAATATGCTGTTAGCAATAGTTTGCGTTACAACCTGAGTGGACAATACAACAGACCATAGAACTGGAGTTACTACAGTTTCACAGTAAAACCGAGTTTCCAGTTACATTTGTCACTCGCAATGTCACCATTATTATAGGTAGGAAAGCTTATTTGTCTGCGTGGACCCGTGTTTTTGTTTTCATAATTTAACATCATTTTACTGTTGTGATCTAAATTCAAACTGTACGCATGAGTACAGTGACACAAACCCATATAGACTATGCACAGTGATGCTTGTTCACCTATGGATTTACTGCAGTTGATGTGGACATTATTTCTCTGCGTTGCTGTTGCCTCTTTTTGTGTCCCAGTGTTGCCATAATGAAATTACTTTCTGGCAGCTAATTTCCAAGATAAATGTTCATTGAAAGTCAAAAATTTTATGGACAAATTATTTCATGAGCTCTTGAAAAATACTGGAATGGTCTTTTTCCCCTTAATGAAAACAAATTATTTGCCTGACCTTATTTGCTGGAGACAAGAACATTTTCTATACACATACATTCCATTACAATCATGATCACAATGACTAATATTTATTCATTTCCAGTTACATTCATACTTTTCCAATGTAAGAATTTACATAGATTTCAAATGCAAGACATTTCTACCCACACTGAAGTCAGAATAAAATGTACAAGATGCATAACATGGATATTATGGCTGTGGCAGCTTCCACCTGCAAGCTAACATATTACCAATATGTCTATAAGCTCAGTCTGTTTGTTTGTTCTTTATGCATGACAATGTTTTTCAAGCCATATACTTAAAATTTGACACACAGGTACCCTAAGTGAAGTTTCTGCATAATCACACACGCACGCACGCACGCACGCACACACACACACCATCCCTTAAATAATGAAACTTTGATGAAGTACTAAAAAAAATTCCACACACAATGTGAAGTATAAATGAGATAACTCTTAAACAATAAGTTTACAAAGCAAGGATGCATGAATTATAAAAGACAGAGCTGGTGAAAATGTGGATCATCTTGCTTTAAAGAAATTTTTGAAACATTTCATCATAATCCATTCACTGGGACTATGGGAAGCACTTAACATGTACAGTAGCATTGTGAGTGCATGTTAAGCACATTGAAATGCAGTCATTAGAGCTTTATTCTTAACCTAATGTCTAAACATCCTGGTTTAGCTCAAAGCAAAGCCAGAGCAAGGTCACAGCTCTTGTACTGTGGCTTCCAGATCAGCTAAGTGGTCTTTGGTGCAGTGTGAGGCTCCCACCTGCAGGCAAGCGATAGCGCTTTGATAGCAGGTCAGCTGCCGAGCCACGTTGGCGCTGCTGCCGGCAACACGGTGCCATATGGAGGCGAGGCGCTCCTCGCCTTCATTGCAGACCTTCTTCATGTCACTAGTGATGCTGTGCCCCAACCTCGCCTTGGCCTGAACACGCAGCTCCAAGAGGAGCCTAAGGGACAGCCAGCAAACACACAAATAAAAACAATTCTCTGCTGTTTACAAGCTGTTTACAGAATAACAACTATACAGCAGGCCTGTAGGAGGAAACTGTGAGCTGAAGATCATGACATACAGTGACTAAACCACAGATGTATCAAGAGAGAAAATGAATATACTGTGTACATAAAGCTCAGCCAGGGCTTCCTGACCATAGCACAAGGAGAGCTACCGATATAGAATTCTGACCCTTTTTGTAAACATCACAGACAAGAGCACATAATATATTTATAGTTAACAGATGCTGTTTGAGATGAATGTCAAGTGGAACAGACACATGGCTGTGCATATTTTCCCCCTGGCCACCTCTCACCACCTGTGTTGTGACTGTGGTGTCTCCTGAAGTGCCTGGTCCAGTACCAGCAGCCCGGCCTTCCAGTCGCCTCTGTCAGCGTGGATGCGGAATAGCAGGGTGACCATGGCTACTCTCAGAGTGAGATCTCCCTCTGGGTCTTCCTGAGCTGTTGACAATAACTGCCTCACACCTGAACTCATAGAGCAATTCTAACATTTTTGTCAAGGTAAAGCACACCCGGCAATTCTCAGCACTTGATCATATGACCAAAACCAGAAAACTCAGACTTACTCAGTGTAGTCACCACCAGAGATGGCTGCTCCTCCACTGGTTCTGTTTGCACAGGTGATTTACTGTTGTCTTTGGCGCTTGTGCTGTAAACGGCTGTGATGATCATCTCTATGGGCACCCTGAGCTCCTGTCGCCCCTGCAGTGTCCCTGCTAAGGGCAGGCAAGCATTCCAGTAGTGGCGAGCGGCCGTCATACACAGAGTGTGGCTTCCAGCCTTTTCTGCGTAACTGCAATTGTTCATTATAAATAAATAAATAAACAAATAAATACGTTAATCAAAATGTCACTGTTCACAGGAATACAGCATCTATCGTTCATTATAGACACAGCGACCTGTATCTATATCTAAGTTTGAGCTCATACCGAGACCATGGCAATGCAAGGTTTTTCTTCTTTTCTCTCCCTTGTGCTATGTATTATATTTACAGGGCAGTTTCTTTAGCAGATTGTGCATGAATTTGTTACTTTGGACTGAAAAACTATTAAATATAAAAGTCCACATACTGTTGACCTGCACCTGTTTACTGCCTAAACCACATACCCGTGTGCAATGATGTGCTTGTTAAACAGCAAAAACAGTGGTACAGAATGCACACATTCCAGATAAGGGGATCTGTCAGATACCAGGCAAGATAAACAAAAGAAAAGGTTTCAAAAGGCTCAGAACCGATGGTTATTTAACACTTTATATGACTGACGTGGTCCGTGGTGCAACTCACCTGACTGCAGACAGCAGTGTGTCCAGAGCAGTCCTGTATGTCACAGGATGACCATCTGATGTCTGAACCAAGCTCACACCTCTTATACACGTCACAGTGCTGAGCATTTGCTGGACGCTCTCATCGCTGTACCTTGAAAGGCAAAAAAATTAAAACTCAGGATGACGTGGCTTTTCCATGCAGAATTGCTTGCCATAATTCAAAGAAAATGCATAACACAAAATTAAAATTAGTATCTGCATGGATGTGGGCATTTGGTGTTTGTCCTGTGAATGGGCACTAGATGGCATTTCTACTCTATAAACTAAACAATGGCAAGCAATACAATCAATGTATCATTTAACCTGCATACAAACAAAATGCGTAATATTATAAATTTTATTACTCAAACCTCTCACATGGAGATGACCAGTTGGCAACATTTCCTGCCCTGCCGCTGTATGTTTGCTCAAGAAAACATTTTATTTTATCACATAAGAGATATCATCCAAATGTTGGACAATCTACAAATGTATTTTTTTGTTGGCAAAAATTTAAATTAGTACATAAAACAGTCATTTCTGTAAATCAGGATAAATGAAGGGTTGAGTGGAACTAGAACACAGATTGTTTTGACAGTGTGGTACTATATTCAGACCATTTAATGCATATCTTAAAAAGGAATGAGAGAAATTAAAAACTGCTTCAAACATTAAATGATGGCACAAATGATGGAAATTAAAGCTTTTTATTGCTCCAGGAAGTCTGCTTTATTTTCTGCTGTATTGTTAAGGCGACAAATGAATTAAAATCCTCTTAATTGTAAACTGTGAAACTGATATGCATCCCATGTCATTTTTCTCTAAATGCAGCTTTTTTTTGTTTGCTGTGTTTTACAAGAAAGCGCCTCACACCGCAGACTCACAGAGCACTTGCGGTCCCTTTGACTCTCCTCACTGCAGCATCCTCACACTGCAGCGCTTTTTGGGAGCAGCTCATGATTAAATCGTGGTCCTGGGCCACGTGAGCAAAGTGCAAAAGGTGGGTCCACACGTGCAGTTCCACCACCGGGTCTGTCCACCTGCAGTCCGACACTTCTGTGACTAGCTGGGGGACAAAAGTGGAAGTTCTAAAAGCGTTAGCAGGGATGACAAATTATGAATTTAAACCGCAGGGAGTACATCTGTCCCAGTAAAACGCCACATAAAAATCCTAATCGTACATAATACATAATCCTATTGTAAACTGTGCAAGACGCCATGAATAAAAGGGATTAGCTGTCCAATTAAATCATTTATTTACTGCTTACCTCAGAAAGAGTGGGAAGAGAAAGTTCCAGAGACTCCACGGAGTTATTTTTAGACACCAGCATTTCAATGGCAACCAGGATGCGTGTCATAGCCATAACCGCTTCATTTGCACACTGGAAAAAAAGTAGAACTATGTCTGTGAGATGCCAGCACCTTTTTATTATTGTGACCTGGCTGGCCAAGTAATGAGGTGAATATGATGTTACTGTACATCCACAACAGGTTTATTTCTCATTAGCAATGATCCAAAGGTTTTAATAATGACTGCTTACAAGCATCAGACTTCTGCTAGAAAAGTAACAGCCTTGACCGCAATGCTCCATCCACCACACTTTCAGTCTCTGCGCCCTAAGCCGTTCCATTTACTATTTAAATAAACAAACATCTATTCCCTTTAAATGTGCAACACAATAGCCATCATTCATTTAAAATACAGCATATTATCCATCCATTTAGCACAACACATCTCAGAGTTTCTGTGAATTCAAACAATACCTGTTTGTACTGTGCATTCTTAAATGGGCTCCTCTCCTGGGTATTTATGCACTACATTTCCCATCATCCCTCATTTCCACCCAGCCCTTAGCTTCCATTTTGCTGCAGGTAAGGCAACTGTTTGTTCCTACAATAAACTGCTCACTTCTATTAACATTCACCACGAAAGCATGCTGTAATCTGTCATATTACAGCAACATATTTACATACTGTACATATTCACGTATCACACGTTTCATATTTACTTGCTATAAACATCCCGCCCCTGTCCTGTGTCCACCTGTGACATCGTACTCCTATTTTCCACTGTGCTCCTTCTTACAAGATCTCAGTTTTGCACTTGGGTTCACTACAGTCACTGCATGCCAGCTATTCTTGACAATATGATTTAATGGAAAAACAGTTATAAAAGTACTATAACTAGTAAACTAGCCAATAACTAGTTAAAAAAAAAAAGAAAAAAAAAAAAACAATATACCTGAAATGTGAGTGCACTGGCTAAAATTATTACTCTGATATTTTAGATAAATGAGTCTTCTGCATACAAGTGCAAAGCAGTGATTTTTGTTCTGGAGAAAATAATCTCATTCGTTCAAGAATTACTGAGAATGTTCTTGCATTCTGAAGCTGAAGTACTAGCATTGTTTCCAAGATCACAGTAAATTATTTTTTTTCTTACATTATCCAGGTCAAACAAATGAGTTCACAGATTTCAAACAATTCAGAGACAAATTTAGTCTCTAGTCTTTAGTCCACAGAAGCATCTCTAACAGCACTGATTTAATTTATGACTAATCTGTATAATATTTTAATATTTTTAAGTACTGACAAGGAACAGATCTGGTTTAAAAGTTGTGCATTAATTGTCATTGTACAATTATTTTAATGTTACCAGTTTTTTTAAATTTGTATATTTATTTGCCTAACATGGCAGATAAACATCCTCCTTTTAATAGTTTGTAGTGTAGGAAATGCGGCAAATTGCATGTTCGATTGCCTGTAGGCTAAAGGGAGTTCTTTTGAGGAAAAGCTTGCATGTGGCCTGTGGCTTCACCTCATCTTCAACATCCAGACTGGATCCAATTTGCTGCTGGAGCACTTGCTTGACCTGGACCCATGTGGTGATGACTTGCTTCCGAGCCGCAATTGGAACAGCCCTTCCTAGAACGCTGCCAGCAGTGAGACGCAGTGCGTAGTCGCACAACTGCAGTTGGATAAAAAAATGAGAACTTTAAATAATTACTCTTAATATAAGGATACAGTAAATAGTCAAACCTGTGGAATTGAGACTAACATAGTCATTTGTGGAAAGGTGAACCTACAGTTCTACTGGTCTTTCAAGCACTGAGACAGTAGGATCCTACTGTGAAATGGACCTATTTTAAAGCCCTGAAAACGCATAAATAACACATAAATACCATTTAATAAGTGTAAACCCACAAATTGGTATCTGAATTATGAAGAATACCAGAATAACAGATCCTCCCAAATGAAATTTTTTAAATTACCTCTGATATCTTTATAATTTTAGAATTGACAAAAGGAGCAGCTTGATGGCATATTAATAAAAGAGGAACTGTCATTTTCACACTTAGCTAATAATTCGGTGAAAATGTGGAGCTCATGCTGACTTAGCTGTGATTAAGAAACAGCATTAAGCTGGATAAAAATAGCAAATTAATTCCACTAATACGATAAAGATGACCTGAAAAACTATTTCAATTTACAATGTTCGATAAAGTCAGAATATAGAGAAATAGATAATCTGTTTGATAATTATTTAATCTTCAATTACAGTATAATTAACCCGTTTCTGTACATTTTTACAAAGTACATGAAGGAAAGGTCGTTGCTTCAATTTAAAACCACAGTAACTTCAGCTGAATTTCACGCGAAAAACTACAGACCTCCAGGAACACAAAATTGTAACGTATAAAACCCGGGTCATGAAGATACGAAATTATTCAGTTATTTTAGGAGAGCTTAAGTTCATACCTTCCACTTTTCCAGCTTTGTGTTTGCACATGCGTGCATGTGTAAGAGACTGCCTGCATCCTTTACAAAATCAAGTTTAATGAAATTGAAGCTCTACAGGTGGTTCTATTTCATAAGAGTCCAAAAATTTCCTGTAGAGCCTGGTTCTGTGACTACATCAGCTCACTAACAGAGGTAGAGTACGTGATTTTCGGATGTGATGTAAAATCAGTAGACAAAATATGGCTTAATGTGCAGCTACTCAAAAACATTCTCTGCTATTAGGTTTTATGCCAAAGTTGGAGGCACATAAATGTTGCTCTACATCAGTCGAAAATTCCTCTGCCAATAAAATGCTTGATTTTCTACTTCCTCCATCCACAAGGCTCTACTAAAATGGAAAATAAGCACAGCGAATTGTGAGGCACATCATGCCTCCTTGCGGCTGCCTCTACCAATTTCCATCTTCTTTCCTGTGCCCCTGGGTCCATGCCTGTCACTGCAATACTTTGTTCTGAATTTCATTCTCTGCATTTTGCTAATAGCAAATCTTGCTTTTTATCATCTGCACATAATAAGCAGAATTTTTTTTTTCCATTTTGAACAGCGGTGCATTGTAGGTATAACAACTGTATTTCACCTTCTTTTCCAAAAGCAGAAATTTAGCTATTTGTTTTGCTTGCTATCATTTTCCTACTTTTAACGGATTTGTTTGATCAAAAGTGACAGAAAACTGCTGAACAGCTACTGTCACTTTTGATCAAACACATAGATGACACTGACATCAGCGTACAGGCCAGGTGTAGTAGTGACCTGTGCAGAGTAATAACAAATCATATAACACCAAACTTTATTACCATTAAACTTTTTGAATTTAGTACATTTGCATGTGTGCGTGTGTGTATGCATGTATGGGTTTGGTGCCTTGGGCTGATGTGGACACAGTAATAACATTATATATCACCAAACATTACTGTGTTCTAATTTGTGTGTGTTTGAGTGACAATGTATAGTACATCAGTATGTGAGATGTCCATGGTCCTGTGTGTGTAAGAATGTGTGTGAGAATCTGCTAAAGACTGTACAGATGTGTTTGTTGGAGCAAGAAAATCAATTAGCGTACGTGTGTGCGTGGAACAAGAAAGTCCGTCAACGTCAAGTACGTATGCTTTGCATGTGACATTATTACGTGTAGTATTACATAACTACTCCAGCTTCTTTGGGCCTTGTCAGAGGCCGAAACTTTATATTTTCAGAATAAATGACCTTTCTGGATTTTAATGAACTTGACTGTATAGATGCCTCATGTGGGGTGAAAAGTGCCTGTGTTTTTGCATTTGTGCAAAACACAGACTGAGCTTTAAAGATTTATGAATTTATGATTTATGAAAACACTAGGCCTCAGGTTTTTAATCAACAAAGTTAGACAACCAGCTTTCAATAAACAAATGCCAGCTCTATACAAGGATATTTGTTTATATATTAGTGTCACGGCGACAGTTCAAGCTCACCTCCTGGACCTTCTTGCCTTCTTGAACAGTAGCTGGGTCAAGTGAAATGCTCTGAACACTCTCTACTCGTTTCCCTGCACCTTTCTTGCCTTTCTCGGGAGGTGGGGGCTTCTTGTTTTCCTGTTTCTCCTGGGAAGTCTTGACAGCAGGTGGAACCAGGGATGGGAGCAAGATTTGGGCCACCGTGTTGCACAGCAGAACCTGAAGTGCTGTATCACTGAAAGACACAAGGAGAAACTTACACATATCTGGTCCATTGCATCTTGTATCCCTGCATCCCTGATTCATGCTTGCCGAAGCTTGCTTTTAACAGCTGTTTCATTTGTGCAGCTAGGCAGGTATGTATGTGTGTGATGGAGACTGGTTCCTGCTCTGGCTGACTGTGGTGTTCTCTTTAGGTTCTCTCACTTTTGTTGTGTGATGGTTAATTTTTCTACATGCTCTTCCAATACTGTCCAGTCTGTGTGGCCCCTGTTTTATTACAATGTGGATCAGAGTACTTGCATGTTTCTTTGGAAAAGATGGCGTCCAAGCAGATGGTATAGTTTCCAAGCATAATATTCCAAGAACATCATTGCTGCTGCTTACATGTTTGCAAGCTTCAGAGGTGGTGATCTCTGGGACTGTGGATACTGCTGCATTTATAGCTGCTTGCATGCTGTCTGATGGTAAGGTACCACCAAACCAAGCAAGCCTAGATCAGCGGCTGACAGTAGTTAGTTTAGCCATCATCTTTGCACTTATGTCAGCAGCTGAGAGATGAAATGTGTTTGGCACGCCCTCTGGCACACACTCCTCCATGGGATCTTCTCTGGATTCTACTTACAATAAAATGGGATTTAAGCCTTGGAACTTAAACGGTATATCATCAATTTACAGTTTTGGTAGGAGGCCTCTGTTAATGGTGGAGCACTGGTTGACTAGTTGTTAGTGCGGATACATGGACGGTCTTTTCTGTACCCATAGCTCCTTCATGAAATTCATGCAGCCTCTTTCATTAAGTTTGCTGTTATGAAAGGATTCCATGAAGTCCACATTATCAGATGTTGATCATCTGATGGATTCTAGTAGCCAACGTAATATTGATTTATCCTCGTTCCCCAGCATTTGACGTGTACCTGGTTAACCCAGGTAACGTCCGAGCTGGCATGACTCTCCTCGTCTGTTGCTGTCAGTTTGAAGGAAGACTGGTGTTAGGGGTGGCGCCTAAAGACTCTTATTAAATAGTGGTAGTACCTCTGGACCAGGATTCGAATGCCAGTTTCCGCATGCTAAGCGGTCCGCAACACTATCCTATTAAACAGCCGTACCCAACTTTTTTGTGTGACCACAGTGATGTTTTTACAGAACAAAAATTATTCAGATGAAAAAGTGTTTACACATTTACATAGACCATTGAACCTGCTGACATTTAAAACATTAAAACTAATTGTTCTCTACTTTTCTGCTTTTCACTACAGAGTTACAGGTTAATTTTATATGCTGGATTTATTTTTTTTTGAACGTCAACAAAATCAGCAAATTTCAGAAGACTCTGGCCCACCTAGTAACTCCAGTCAGCTTCATGATATCAATCATCCTCTGAAAGGGGGCTAATAAATGACGTTGCCCCCCCGAGGCCAGCATGTGTTTGTTGTAGTTCCACAAGTATACAGCAGCATTGGAGATGATCCACAACTCTCGGATCTCTGCCCCCAGTTCTGCCGCCCGCAGGAAGTCGTTGGTGGCCTGAGCGGACAGCTCCCGCACCCACTCCCTGCAAGAGGACAAAGAGGTCATGAGGGTCGTTGCTTCTTTTTAAAGTCCCTCACATTTCTGTGAATTATGTCGTGCTGATTCTGACAAGCATGCGTGTGCCAAGAACGTGAGAGTAGTCTGCACAGGTACACTAAAGAAGGCACTATGTCAGGCATCTTGCCGCTCCTCAAAGCCGAACGTGGCTGCCATGCACTATGCGCTGATGAGGCCTTGTGTGGCGTTAACTGATAGTTACTGGGTGAAGGTAGTGCTGACTGTGACAGGAAGTGTAGGGTCCTCACACATATGGGTGGCAGTCGCAGACACAAGCGTGTAGTGCAGGTACCAACTTTAATGGTCCAGTGCAATGTTAGAGTTATCTACAGAATTTACAATTACCTATGAGGGAGGACAGGACTGCCTTCCAATACCAAGCTTTCATACCACACCCCCCCCCCTTTCCCCAGATCCTTTTTATATGAAAAGCCCAACCCCATAGGTGATGCCCATATTACACCTTGTCATGGCCATGCTTACAGACTGAACTCAGAGATGTATTTAAATACACAGTACAGGTGGCCACTGATTTTAGACAGGAAACATATTGAATTGATGTCAAATGGTGTTAACATGATACACACCAAGGTAAAAATAAATGGTTGTCCTGTGAATGAGTTTCCAAAGGGGGGGGGGTGAACACTTTCCTTTCCCCCTGTAAAGCTGATTCAAAACCACTGCCTCCCTTTCACAGTGTGGAAGCAGAAGGTGACTAACAAGAAAACCAGGCAAGAACATGTCCCAAAAACCAAACATAAGTACTACAGTACAAACAACTAAATAAGAAAAATATGTAAAGATGAACTGACATGTTTCCCACAAGTGAATTATGATGGTGAGCTGAGTTAACATTGCGTGCACCCATAAACACAGTGCCGTGAAGTGTATGAAAATATTCTTTCTTATGGGACAGCTTAGTCTGTCACACATAGGAAACAATGGCAGCCACCATCATGCTACAGGGCACATCGGTACTGCATCATCATTGGATAAATTATACATGCAAGAAAAATACAGATGCCCTTTAGCCAAACAAAAGTCCCTTCTTTTTTCAGCTATGTCTTTACATGTACAATCCGCAGTGATGAAATGGCCAAACATTTTTAAGCCAAATATTACTTCTATGGGAATGCTTATTTCTGCATACACATATTAACTAGCATGAGTTCAGAGATTTCAAAGAAGTCAAGGGTTACATGAAAACTCTGATTCTATGGGGAAAAACAGGTTAGGACTAAATTCAAATACAGAGCTTAAATATGAACTTTAAACACAAATGTTGTACATGGAAAATATAGTTGTTATGCATGTACATCTTCTTAGCAATGTTTAGCCATTATCAACAGATGGGCCATATGCTGTGGCTGTGGCTTTTGTACTGGGAACAGTGGTGTAACATGTGTGATGGCAGAGGGTTGATGCACCTGTACATGATCCACTGTGAGTCCTCCTCTGGCGGGAGATCTTTCCACCCATCCTCAGGTGGTGATGGCTCTTGACTGAGGTGTAGGCCTTCTGAGCGCAGCTTCTGTATAGTGGCCTAATGGCACAAACATCTCATGATTCTCTTACAGTATTTTTCCTTTTACTTTTTTATTATTATTTTTTATTATCTTCCTAAAGTAGGTATTAGAATACAGTAGAAGAATCAGATGCAAAATTAATATGCATATAACTGCTTAATAACAGTTTGCAAGAATCATGTTGCTGCAATGCTAAAGGTTTACAGGTCAGCTTATGTGTCTTGCGGAAAATTCTGTGAACCCTACAAACCTCTACTACTGCCAAACAGCAGTAGTCTTCCCATCAAGACTGATTTAAATAGGCTGCTACTGTCATGTGTTTTGGTGTTTCAGAACCCAACACACAGCAGGGAGTGAAAAGGAGAAAAAAAACAGAGATTTGCCCAGCTGAAGCGGTTCCCTAACCCTAATCCTAACCCTAAAAATCTGTCAGCTGTCCATACCGTATGATTCTTGGGGAGAAAAAAAAATACAAAATTCCTTGAACACAAACTGATGGGTTAATGACAAAAAAGGTTTCTTTTTCATGAGGCCTCTTTCTTAGATGCCGATTAGAATTCTAGATTAATTAATTGTTTATTTTTTTCAGGGCTGTTGAATGCATCTCCCAGGGATTAGACAGCAGTCCCATCCTTGTAGTGTAGAGAAAATGGCAAGAATAAATAAATGAGACAAATTATGTTAAATTCCATTCATTTTTTACAGCATCATTCCCCAGAGCACTTGACATGAATACTTTATGATGCAGCAAAATCAGTGATATCAGACTGTGGCACATGCCAGCACCACAGGGAATCACAGTAACTGAACGGAAGTGCCACTTAAATCCTGACTGCAGTCCAAGCAGCTAAAAACTAGGAGTGGGTTAGAGACGGAAAAAGACGGGCAGTTTACACACGGAGACGTTAAAATTATGCAACAGTGAAGTGGGTAACAGGAGAAGCTGGAGTTCAGCTGTGACGCTAATAGCCAGTGAGGTGAAGGCAGAGACGACATTTTCATGGCTCAAAAGGGAGAAGAAAAGTGGACATAAAAGCTGAAATCTGAAGTGAAACAGGAAATGGAGATTTCTGTATCAACCTCAGCATTAATGAAGTGAATCTCCGCCAGCAGTATAAGCAAATCCCTCTCTGCAGTTTGAGTCGGGGTTCCCACAAACTGTTGTCCCTCTGTGTCCTCTGCGAGGGTCTCTTCCTTCTTTCCTTCACCTGTGAGCCCAAGTGCACCAAACTCATTAAGTGCTTGAACTGCCATTCAAGTTGATTAAATTTTGTACTACCTGACAATGTGGCTTTTTTACTGTTTACATATTTGATACTTTTTAACATGTGCTATACTATACAATGACATGGCCACATAATGGATAATAGATTTTATTTCCTTTCTTGGCCTACAAGGGACTGATCTCCCATTCAGGATAGACTCTGGACCAACATAACTGGACAGACACAAATAAACAAACCACCCAACCAACCATCCATCTATCCATCCATTTTCTTTCCTAGGAGGCATTGCCATGCAGTGTGGTACAACTCAGATGGGATATCAGTTTCATTTAAATGCTTATTTTATATTATAGTTCAATTCATTACACTTAACCAGATCCTTGTTTACAAGTAAGTTATGTCCAGCAGTACAATGTTTTCCTTGTTAAACTCGTGTTATTTCAACTTTTAAAGAAAAGCAAACTGTGTAATCCATGAGAGATTTGAAGTAAGGTCCAGTACATGGCGCGGTTTACCGTTGTCTGCAGATGAGTTCCAGCGTCCGTCGTCGTACAGCAGACAGAACCTGCAGGCTGCCCTGCACACGTCCCAGAGCACCTGCCTCCGGGCAGCTTTGGCCATTGCTGCCCATAGCCTCACCCTGCCAAGATGAGAGCTGACTGGGTCTCTGCTTCCAGCACAACTCTATCAAAAATCCCCTTTCAAATAATGTACTACTATACAGCCTTTGACTAGCATTTCAATTTAAAGTTATCATTAAATATTTTATGTA
Source organism: Heterotis niloticus (assembly GCA_018136845.1). Taxonomy (NCBI): domain Eukaryota; kingdom Metazoa; phylum Chordata; class Actinopteri; order Osteoglossiformes; family Osteoglossidae; genus Heterotis; species Heterotis niloticus. Next base: position 23,103,646 of record CM030892.1, on the reverse strand, counting down.
TACAAATACTAAAGGCCACTGAAATAACACATTTACACATTAGAGTACAGTACAAGAAAAAATTAAGATTCATTTTCAGAATTTTTTTAGAGTTGTCAAATTAGAAATTTATAAATAAACCTGATATAATCATCAGTGTTTAAAGGGTGATGCCGAAAATACACACACACACACACACACACGCACGCACGCACACGCACGCACGCACACACACACACCATCACACCATCACACACCTCTCTCTACTGTTTTTACTCCCTTGTCTCTTTAGATGCCTGTCTGCTGCCTTCAGACATGCAGTGTGATGCTGAGCTTTACTGGCAAGCTGGTCAACCACACTTTCTTCACTTTTACCTGAAGACACAGAAGGTTCAGTGAAAGCAAAGCATTTAAAACTATTCCAGCAGATCAAATAAAACTCACTTTTGCCGACTACTGATGGCCACTAAAAATAACTCACTAACCTCAAGACACCAAAGAGAAAACTGCTAAATATATGCACTACCAACATACAATATTTGCAATTCTCCTGCATAAACAAAGTATAGAACAGAAAAAAGGTCAACACAAAATCTGTACAAAATCGGCAGGGAAACATAAAACATATCAGTAAATACAACATGATGTTAAATGCCGTTTATGCTGCAATATTTTAAAAGTTCCAAAACTGCAAAAACGTTTAACAAATTCCTACATGTTAGATATATTGCAATTAAATGTTCTCTGAAGAAAGGAGGTGTCACTGAGTTCAACGTCTTCTCATATACCACAGCAAAAAGATATATTTTATTGCCACATACACAAGAATGATTTGCGTACAGTATGCTCTGTCTCTTCATCAAAGGAAACTGATTGTGAATTGCCAGGTATACAGAGGGAGAAAAATGCAATATTTCTAAAGATCTTTTGAAAGTGAATTCCCATTCCAGAAACGTTTATCTTATCGCATTCGCAGAACAGGCGTATTTTTTAAAGCATCTTATATTCATTGCACACTTGAACGGCCTCCAGATATATCCTGTGAAGACTGGCTGAAATAAGGCAGCCTTATTTTACTGTTGCACTTTCACAGAAACAGAAATGATCTTTTCCAACTCTTGCACCCATCGGAAACGAGACAGCATGATCATCCTGTGTAACGTTCAAGCTGTACACATAATAAAAACTGCCAAAGCAGAGAAGCTGAGCTGGAGCAGCGCTCCTGGCTACGCTGCAGGGGGCTTGAGGAGACCCCGCTCCACAAACCTGGATGTTGAGGAGCCAATTGAATTTCCTTGGAAAAGTTTTTCTCCTTTTTTTAACCTGTCATCACAGTTGTCATGGAGATTTTACAGACATCCTATCACAGTCCCAAAGGGTCTCATCCTCCCCCTGCCCCCCCCCCACAAGGGTGCATCTATTTTCCGTCAGTGTTACCGTGGAAACCACATGAGGACCGCTTGGTGTGTTTTAAGTGGGTCTCATGAAATCTTCCTGTTGGGTGAAGATATTAAATGTTGGCAGTGTCATCACGGTAAGATGATTTCAGCATACCTTTCACTTCAGTGTCTGCTTCCAGGACCACCTGAAACGTATCGGGCGCTAAAGCTTTACCCGCATTAATTAGCGAGAGCCGAATCTTCTTCATGTCATTTTTTGAGCTTCCACGCTTCGCCTTTGAAACAGAAGATAGATGCATTATTATTTTATTTCACGCACACTTGTTTGGTTCACTTACACTGAAAACAACACCCTTTCCAGTGCAGTCTCTGTGAATGGCATCTGGGGAGCGTAATAGTGTCAACACACCTGGTCAATCAGCAATGCAGCCCTATCCTCCGCCCGGTCTGGCATCTCGTACAGTGAGCGACGTGCTTTCAGCTGGCACAAGGTTGCTGAGAGGCGCTCGCGGTTTACACCCTCCTCATCCAGGCGCATAGCCTTCTCCAAGTGTTCAATGGCAGACTCCAGATGGTCCTCCTCCACCTCCATTTCACTGATCTCATTGTGCACCTGACAACGCATCTCCAGCAGCAGGCTGTAGCCAAAGCAAACACACATACATGCAACAATTGTCAAACTCCGACTAAATATATTACACAGATTTAAACATTACACATAATTTCTACTGTCTCCTTGCTAGTGCTGCAGAAGCAGCGCTGGTTAAGGTGCATGGGAACGTCAACAAGGACCACAGAGGTAAAACTTGTTGTATCAGAAAGTTAGCGGATTGAATCCAAGCGCCCATAGCCGTACCCTTAATCCGGGTACTTGAATTTATTCTGTAAAAATTACCGAGATGTAAAAAATTGTTGAAAGTGCCTAAATATATAAACCTAAAAACACAACCTTGTGTCCACCAAAAAAAAATAATTGAAATGTATTCACAAGGCCTAAAAATTACTATGTCAGAATAAATGCAAACCTACCTGTACTCCTGGTTCATGTTTAGGATGACCATTACAGTGAATGTAAATAACCTGCATATATACCTATATATACTGTACATATACACACACTATATGGCCAAACGTATGTGAGCATCACCTCCATATGTGCTTGTTGAACCTCCCATTCCCACAGTAAAGCACACAGTTGTCTAGAATGTGTTTGTATGCTGTACGGGTGTGGCTGAAACAGCTCCACGTATTTTTGGCCATATTGTGCATTCCTTGTATATTCACATACGCAGAAGACAGACTACCAATAATAAAACCAGTACATGAAGAACAAGAGCCACCTGTGTGAATCTTCCAGCACTTGAGCCATTCGGAGCAGCTGGCTCCTGATGCTCTTGCGGAGGTTGTGCTGAAGGAGAGGCAGACATAGGTTCCACAGCGTGACACACACCACCTGTATGAGGGACCTGTTGCCTCCTCGCACTGCGCTCTGTAGGGAATGGTCCAGCCTCTTGATCATCTTCAGCTGTGCCTAACAGACATAACAGACATATTACACCACAATTACTATTAAAACCCCATTATAAACCTAGTACCACTAGTGTGTGTGTGTGTGTGTGTGTGTGTGTGTGCGCGCGTGCGTGTGTGTGAGACCTCAATTTCAAAGTCCTTTCTGAGTCAAAATCAAACCTTTAACACAAGAAACCACTTTTTTTAAAATGCTGATAATAAGAGCAAGATTTTTTTAAAAAGTACTATAAATGGGCAACTTTCAATGTAGCTTAAATATGAACTTTGGCGAAACATTGCTAAGAAGATGCTATGTACATGCATAACAACTATATTTTTCATGCACAACATTTGTGTTTAAAGTTCATATTTAAGCTCTGTAGGTTCTATGAACTGATATTCATTTTATTCATTTTATACAGCATGGTTAAAATGCGTAGCCTCAAAATGAAAGCATGTTTAAGACACTAGCACAGTAATACACACCTCCACATCACTTCTGGAGTATCCTTCCATTTTAGAGCCCCTCTTGTGTAGGTCTATCTCACATTTCAAGCACTCAATCTTAACAAGACACTCGGCATCCTATGCAAAAGGCATAAAAAGGGATTACTGTTCTGTGGGTAAAGGTGTGCTGCTTTTTTGGTATTTATAAGCTAAGCTACTACCCTTTATGTAGCGGTGTAATTTTACTGCAGCAATTGAAACCAAAGCTGACGCAAGGGAACTACAGCAGCACTAAATATTCAAACGCAGGTCCAGTAATGTGAAACCATCTGCTGCACCTTTTGCAGATTTAACTATACTTTTAAAAACACATAAACATGAACTATGTCTATGCAATGACCTCTATACAGTATCCAAAGGAACACTGAAATATAAAATAAAAAATATAAAGACAGGTTATTTATCTTCCGTTGTACTACTTACAGAAATTCCAGCCATGTCAAGCTCTCTTACACAGTCGCCTGCTATTGGGGTGCAGTTTAATAGCAGAGAAATATGGGCCAACTCCAATAAAAACTCACATCTGAAATAAATAATATGCAGAATATACAATTATTGGTAGAAGAGCAAGACAAAACCTTGGTAGCTTAGTGACAATTTAATAGATGGAGACAGTTATATGCATCAAGCAATTTCTAAACTGTATTTAATCCTGTAGTCATTGTAAAATCTTTAATCTTGAGTAACAGAATAGATTAACAAAATTTGGTTCAGCACAATAGGGGAAAGAAGGAAAATAATAATAAATAAAAACTATAGGAAATCGGCTGTGGCACGTTTGATTCTGCTGTGGGGATACAAACCGGTCTGCGAGGGGGGTGGGCGAGATTTTCTCCGTGTTGCTTGTCAGCAGATTGAAGATTTCTTTCAGTTGTGTGTCATGGTCTTCAGTGGTTTCCCTACATTCTATTTGACTGAGAATTCATATAAATAATGCACACATCACATTGTGTGTATAACAATAATGAAGTTATTAGTCTGCATGACTGACAGATCGACGTTTCTCTCAGTGCCATCCGTGTGTTTGGCCATAGGAGCCGGTAGTTATAATATGAGAGCAAATGAAAATGTAAAAATAAGAAATTCTCTCTCTCTCGCTCTCTCTCTCACATACACACACACGGTGCTACACACATTAGTGATGCAACGGTAATAAAGTTTGGTGATATGTATTCATTTTCTCCTTTCCACTTGACTATGACCAGTGTGTCCATCACCATGATGTCCATCTGTCTCACAGCACCATCAATTCTTATGCACTAAATGCAACCATGTTAATGACAACACAATTTTGTGATTATATAATGTTTTGTTACTTTTTGTGTCTTGTCGCACACCTTTTTGACAGCCTAACACTAAATTGTCAGAGCCAAAATAAGTTATTTGTTTGCGGATATTTTAAAAAAGTTAAAAAGCTGAAACATGCTACTTGCATAAGTATTCAAACCCCTGAGCTCTGGAAACTCCAAGTTTACACAGATGAAAAACTAGGGCTGGGCAGCCACCCAGCAGTTTTTTCTCCCTTGCCTTTTAGCTGGTATTTTGTGTTTTCCTCTCCTCAATCGCCAGCTGGCTTGCTTAATTCATAGCTTTTCAAGCATGTATAGTTTGCATAGTCATTAAATGTATAGTTAAACATTTACCTATACACCAGGCTTAATTTATATCTGTTACATGTTTCTACCATGTCTCTAAATCTTTTGTTCAGCGCTTTGTCACTGTGTGAGAAGAGCACACTATGAAAATAAATTGTACATAATATACTAAAGTTAAAGAAAAATTTCCAGAATATAAAACCCCAATGTCATTTTGGGAAAAAAAGATACTTACCATTTCAGTTTCTGAATTTTATAAATAACTGACAAAGTCTGGTTTGCTTCAATTTTTTTGGGAGGTTTGGAGACATCTACGAGTTTGTGGCGCACCTGTTAGCAAAAGAAATTTGGAATAAGACATCTTTATGGGTTTCAGAAGTAGAGTATAAACAATTTCACACCACGGTGGTTTACAAATTAGCTGTGCTCACTGTCCTGCTGAGTGGTTTTATGGTGTACAGTTCAGTCTTGTCTGTATATCAGGTTTGAAAAGCTCATGTTGTACCTGTAATGAGAAAATCCTTGAATACAGATTAGGTGTATTAGCTTGAATGAAGTCTGATGTGAGTTTGGCGAAACTAGCGGCTTCTTTCTCCCTTCCTGCATCTACCAGACATTCTACCAGGTGTCTGTACACAAACAGAAAAACACACAAAAACATACAAATATATCACAATGCCTCATAAAGTCTGTCTTGCAGACAATACTGAGCACCATGGCCCACCTGCAAGCCTGCAGCTACTGCACACAAGAACTCGTGGTACCTTTGCATCCGAAAATATATTCACCACAGAGCTTTTGCCCAAAAACATTCAAAACAGACAAACAACAGCTGGTTTTGTGTCAAACAACTTTTTCAGGCCCCAGGAGAGGAACTGCTGCAGAAGACAGGAACTTCAAATGAATCAGTGTAGTAAACCTCCAAATGCAAATGTCTGGTAGGTATAACTGTAAACTACAGTATACTGGATGTCATTAAGAAAGCCTTTGACCACCGTTTTTCCAGCCCATTCTTAAGTTTTTGCTTTATAACTAATGAAGCCAGAGAAACTGGCATAAAAACATCACTTTCGTGCAACAAGAACTTTTGTCATCTTGAAACTCAGGGTTGTACCATATGTAGAAAAAGTTTTGACTTTAAAAGAGCTTGCAGCCACATTTACTGTTTACCCCTCCCTTACTGTTTATGCCCATGGAAAACCAAACAATCAGCAGAAACTATGGGTACGAACAGCATGAGCTGCGCTCTCCAGCTGAGGTCGGGTTCCCTGACGCCCTCCAGTGCTTTCACCACTTGCATCAGGCTGAAGACAAGGTGCTGCCTGGTCCCTGGCCTCAGGAATGGACAGATTGCTTGGAAGTAGAGCACAGAGGCATTGAACACCAAAAAATGGTATCTGCCAAAATAAAAGGGGAAAAAAATGAAAAAGATAGGAAGTCAAATAAATAATTCAATGTGTAACAAATGCATTTGGGGAAAGGATCAGCTTCTACATCTCAATTTAGGACACATACACATCTCTCAATGAGTCACTTGAGAATAAACTGGGTTTAATCATTTCCATTGAAAGGCAGCAATTACTGGGTCATAAGCACACAAGGGAACAAAAAATGGTGAAACGTCTCTGCCAGCTGTTAATTTTCCCACAGAGGAACTGAACATATACCAGTATTAACACAAAACTGCATGTTCACACTTGGTTTTTTAACTGAGATTTTTTCTGGAAAAACCAAACTGCACGTGACATTGCGACATACCTGCAAAGGTAAAATTATGGTGTGCTGTGTGTATTCTCTAGACATGCGCTAAGCAACAACGGTATTAGGACACCTTCTTTTCTGACATGGACACCTCAGTAACAGCGTCACATGTTTAGAAAATGACATTGCAACATTCAGCCAGCAGCGGACTCATGTATGGGGGTAGCTAGGCGATCAACGACAACCCAGTCTTGATATGAAGAACAATGAGCTACTGCATGAGAACTGAAAACTGACTTTAGCCTAACCATGAGATGCGATTACAGACGTTACTTAGCAGCTGACAAAGTAACCAACCTCTACTTCAGCAGTTTAGCACCAAGTTCCATGTGGGAACAGCCTTGTGTTTTTAATCCTTGTGGCGTAAGAATTACCGAGGGAGGTCAAACAAATAACGTAAGCTATGTATTCACTGTATTCAATAGTTGTGCACCAGCAATTTTTCAGGACTGGCAGCTGGATCGCGAGTCTCACCATCTTTCTGTGATGGATTTGAAGCTGCGAGAGACAAAATATAGTACACCCATTTATCCTGGGGAAGGAAAAACATACCTGGGTTGTTCTTTCGAAATCTCTATAGCCTTCAGAAAGTATGTCACTGCTTTGTCAATGTCCTGAAAACAGACAAAGAAACAAAAATATTAAAGTCTGTAAAAACAAGTACTACATAGCAGAGAAATTAATTTGTAGAGATTAACCTTTTCCTACATTCTGCTTTCAGTGATAGTTATAAAAAAATCAGCTAAAATAAGCAAATGTCATACAATCAGCATCAATCTGCTTACTTACTGTACAGAACATTTTGAAAATATATGAAGTATTTGTGATAAGAAATTCTGCACTGTCTACAAAATTTATTCAAATGAAGAATTATAATTCTTCATTATAACATGATATAACAAAAATATGAAGTTGTATAGTAATATAATAACAACTATATATTTATTATTATATTACTATATAACTTCATATTTTTGGTTACTTTTCTTTGTAGTAATTGATACTAACTAGTTTGAAGGTCTCAGGAATTTGTGAGCACTAAAATGCACTGCCGTCATCTTTTCTGAACCTCTATTTCGGCTAAATGTAAATTAACGCAAGACTTTTAAATGCCAGTTTAAAATGAGGTAAATAAATGTTCAGCAGAAATATTGACCAAGTACAACTATGGAACACTGAACTTATCAGAGTAAAACACGTTATTCCCCAACCACCGCCTGGAAATCTGAGGACGTCAACATTTTACCACAGTAAAGTGACTGTAGAATATCTGGAAATCTGGAACAATTTGGAGCAAAACGAGCCTCATGTTGCTTTTACGGTTGCTTTTTAGGGATTTAAACACCATATTATGAAAAGTATCATTTCCAAAGATGCTCTATGTTAACTACTGAGCGAAAAAATGCGGTCAAGAAAAACGCTAAACAGACAGAAAGAATGCTATGGGCCTCGTTCCATTAGCAAACCAAAAAGCAGAGCTTCAAAAGGGACTGAAAGAAATAAATTACAAAGGTGACCTTGAGTTTTTTCTGCTCAGTGAAACTAAGAACTGCCGTGAATAATATTTTCTAATAACATTTTATCATAAAAATGAGGATGCTGCAAGTTTCTTGCCAAATAGTAATGTGCACTGCGCCTCAGCATGCTATTAATTTACAGCCAAGGTTTATATTTACATTCAATTTTTTAAAAAATAAGAAAAGGTGGTGAAAACAAAACAAATAAATAGGTATAATGGAATAATATGCAACTATTCTATTTGTGCACTAATGCTACAGTTTATGTTGCATGCCACTGTACCCTTAGACTGCCTTAGGGTTCTAATACCCATGTAGGTGCTGAAACCAAAATAAAGACAACAAATCTTCTCAAAGTCCTACAAACAAGCACACATGACCCACCTGAAAAGTCACAATAAACTGTTCATTTGCAACAAGCAGAGCAGCTTCCCCCAGTTTAGCGCTTTGTGCTCCGCAGCACATTGAGATGTTAAGGCCCTCCTAGTTGTTTCTCCTTTCATAAATGTCAAAAGCCCATCGTCCACGTTAGATACTAACAATGGCTTTACGGTACATTTGCATCACCGCATGACTGCAGCAAACCTTATGTTCTTACCACATGTGTGAGTGTGTGTAGGGAGCTGAGCTGACCGCTGCACAAATATGCCCGGATCAGGAACTGGTTAGTTGGAGGCTTTCCTTTGAAGTACATGTTCAGGCAGTCTTTACTGACCTCTGGGTATCCCAGCTGAAAAATAAATAGCAGGTCAAAATAAACACTCAGCTGCAAAATAAATACTTAGTCCAAACCATGTATTTCAATATATTCCTTTCAACAATAATTGAAGATTCATCATTGCCGCTAACTTTCTACACAAAACCATTTTGTTTCTTCTGTTCAGAAAGAAATTGTTTAAGTATGAGGACAGAAAAGTAAAAAGTAGAAATCCCAGCAAATGAGTTGCTTTGGTCCTCCTTGAAAAAAACACTTTAAATTTATTTAACAGTTGTGGGAAAAATTCAGTTTAAGTTCAAAATTCAGTTACTTTGTACAAAAACCTTCCCCACAAACAGCTGAGTGCATAGACTTCAGTTCTGCTCCAACAAATAACCAATAATTTGCTATTCTGCTAAAACAACATATAATAATAAGTGAAAATGAATGTTATAAACACATTTATAGCCGTTAAACTGCAGTAGAATTGTGTTTATGAAAAACAAGACCTATATCCTTTGTAGAGTTTCCACACATTCCAAGATGAACACTTTTTGATGCTTTTGTATAGCCTACGTTTTTTTTTTTTTAAAAAAACAAATGAAAAACCCTAATAGGATCCACAGCAGCAACACCAGCTGGCCTCACTTGACCTGGAATTGCAGTGCAGCCAACACAACTTTTAAATGTTTTTCAGTGTAAATACTCCTATAATGGAACCCACAATCTTATAACGGACTTCACTCAGTGCTTAGCTGCTTCCTGGGTGTTAATACCTGGTGATACTTCTTTCCTTTTATGCATGCTTACATTAAGAAATGTGGTCAAGCAAGTCCTTAGGGGGAAACAGGTGGAGTAGAATTTAAGGGCACAGATTACCCCAAAAACTACACTGTGCTATTACTATAATGATCAAGGTACTTGCTCAGAATTATAATGCTTGGCTGGAAAATGGGTAAACCACTTATAATATTTACATAAAACTGGTATTTCACTATATTATATTATATTATTCATATAATCCCCATTTACACTCCTCTTTAATATTAACACATTTTCTGGATTAACACTTAACAACATAATAATTAGGCAAAGTAACACAATGACTTTACATTGGAAAATGAATAAACAAATGATGATGATGATGATGATGATGGTAAGGAAAATAACACATTCAAATGACTGAAATGAGGCTGCGTAGTTAACGCTCGAAAACGTAGCTGTGTGATGCTGTGCAAAGGACTGCACGCTGTGAACATCCCACTAGAGTGACATCTGTGATAAGAAATGCTTGGATTTGGTGTTTAAGAAGCAGAAGAAGCTGAAAAATACCACATGTTTACTGGGGTGCTGCAGGCTTCATTACCCACAACACCAGCTGCTCCTCTGTGCACATCTATGTGACTTCTAATGTCAGACTGAAGAGATGGGAAGCAGCACAGTGCAGCTCCAATAACAACACACATACAATATATATCTACATTAATTTATAATGAACCTTAAAATTATGTCCAGCCCATGTTCTTATATTGTGCATCTTTTTTAAATGCACTGCAATTTTCATTTAATCTGTCCAATCTGACTATTCAGTAATGCTTTGGTATAAACTAAACTTTGTCTATCAACTAGGATTCAGATATTACATTTTAGCAAGTGTTGTCATTCATTTATTCTGCATTTTTTAGTATGCAATGGTATTTGCTATGAACAGGCACAAATTAAAAACATAGTGGGTATAGGGACAGCTCTAGATACCATTCTTAAAGGCCCAGTATTTTGCTCAAAGTATTTTGCTCTGTGACCTCCAGCCTCACCTGAAGTGCCTGTTCTGCACAGAGGACGTAGAGCTCAGAGGAGAAGCACCTGGGCTCTGCTTTAGCGCCCCCTTTAACCAAATGATAGGCTGTCTTCAGGGCATCAGCATCTGCAGAACATCAAGCAGGGAAACAGTCACTTACCAGTTCATAGGTCAACATGTGCTTGCTCACCTAAAAGTAGACAACTGTCCATTTAACTTGAGTTGCAGTAAGCAGCAGGGACTGGTGTCGAGGCCTGCAGTCTTTTAGCTTCAGTGCTGTGGTTCAAGTCCTACTCAAGGTACTTCCTCAGCTGTGTAAATACTGCAGGTAAATCATTGTAAAACTGCTAATCAGGCACGGCGAGCTACTTTGAACACAGCTGTCGGCTAAATAAGTTTGTAATAATATGTAAGCGTATAAAAGCCTGGCTAAAACATTCCAAACAATGTCCTGACTCATCCTTAATATTTCTGACAATGTCTGATAAGGATAATAACGTGTTTACAGCAGGATTTTCTCCATTTCACTTTACCTTTCAGGGTTGCTGCCTTGTTCAGGTACTGCCGAATGTCCAAGTCCATGATCTTTTTCAATGTACTTTTTCAAAAACAACGAAGGAAAAAAATAATAAAATAATTAAGAATGAGCGGAGTAACTGCGAGGTAACAGTCATACTAACATGGTTTACGATATCGTGGTACACTTGAGGGATGCAAATAAACTTTACTTTGGGCCTAAAATTACAATTTATTTCGTCAGGGAGCTTTTTCGCTGCTTTCTGTTTACGGCGACGCTCTATTACGTTCGTGTCTTAGCAACAAGGCAGCGCGCGACCGGAAGTAGGGAAGGCAACGTACGTGCGCGCGAACCTGTCAACAGTGAGGAGGCGGGAGGTTGGGTGAGAAACCACGTTTTAAAATTTTAGTTTACGAAAAGTCGCTCACATTTTCGTACAGAGTATTTCATGTAAAGTTCTCATTTTGAATGAATTTATGTCGAGGACTTTCATTATTATTATTATCGTTGTGCTTGTTCCTTTGTCTCCAGTCACTCACTTTCTGTCCGTTTTATTAAATAATTCCAGCAGATGAGTTGTATATGATTTTCTTGGGTAAAGACAGTTTTTTCAGCATCCTTCGGCCAAATTTAGCTTTTTATGTTTTCTCAAGTGCCAAATCCGCGTCACTGCAGACTAAATGAATCCCCTGCTGAAGTTACCTAAGATACGAATGTATTTTGCCCCATCTTTCTTATACTGGTTTTATTCACTGTTTTCTTTAGGGTCGCTCCCGGGTTTCCGTGCAGCAGTGATTTCCGCTTAAAAGATTTTTCCCAGGATCAAACGATGTAAACCACACAGAAGGAAAGTTTTCACTTTATGAAGTCTTTGCTGTAAGAGCAGCAAGTTTTTCCGATGTCATCTTTAGCTTTGAAATGTTGTACTACTGTGTTTAGAGGTTTTTTTTAAATTCTAAACGTTTCTAAACATTTTTAAGATCAGGATCAGAATCATTTATTTGGCCAAGTATACTCACATACAGGGAATTTGGCTTTGGTTCCCAATGTCTCACAGAGTACAGTAGACAACACAATATACTGTACATTCATACATACAGATTCATACATATACAAATGCATACACAAATACATACATACAGCAAGAGAAAAGATGCATGATAGTGCTGGAGAATAACAATAGTAGTAATAATAATAATAAGAAGAAGAAGAAGAAAAAGAAGAAATAGTGAGGGAGTAATAAATATTATAAGGAATTATAGTATATTATGATTTATTATTACATTGATTATATTATATGTATTATTATGTGTATAATTATAGTATTACTCCTACTCTATAATAGATCATATTTAGATTATATTTAATTAACTTAATTATGCAAAAACCTCACATAGGGTGAGAAATGCCTGTGTGCCAAATTCCAAGCCTGACGTCAAAAACAGCTTTGCATGAAGAACAAAGAAAGAGACGGGTTGAAATTCATAGATATAGAGATGTTGAGCAATACATAACATTTCTATTAATTTAGTTATTTAAATCTAAACTAAGCAGACACAGTGGCTAAAGCTGATGCCTCACTGCTTCTGTGATTGGAAGCTCCAGACCACTGGGGCTCTCGATGGATGGATGGATGGATGGATAAAGGGACAAAGGGACAGAAGGATGGACAGTTTTTATTCCCTTTTTAAGCTAGTTTTTTCTACGTGTACCAGGAAGCTCTGCACAGAGGAGAGAAGATGCTATAAATGAAAGGATGTTCTGCTGTGCTAAAAATTCGGAGCAAGCTCGAAACAATACATTCTCATGCAGATTTACATCTTTTTCTTACATATTTTACATACTTCTATTGTCAGCTTGTAAGTGCAGTGACTTTCCTCTCAGAAAACCTCTCAAAGCATTAAATTGATTTCAGATTTATCCCTTGGGTCCTCAGACTTTCTTGGCTTCTCTTCTGAGTGTTAGAGGGCAAATTCTACAAATAAAAATTGATTTTTACAAGTGAACGGTTGCAGAATTTTTAAAGGTGTTGAATACATGGATACGATAGTACTTTGCTGTAGACAAAGAGAAATAATGACACCAGAACCTCTGTTTTGGAATCTTTGTATAGTAGAAGCAAATGCACTTTTATGCGTTGTGGAAGGTTTTGGCTTTTTGTTCTTTCAGGAATTAAAGCCAAGCAGCAAAGTATCTGTTCATTGTATGAAGACTGAAAATTTGATCTGATTGCTGTTAATTTCATCCCTTTAAAACGGAAATGTTGTTTTTACTTATAGGAGTTGGATTTTTTTTATGATATTTTGTATTAATTTTAGACTTGAATTTGAATCTTAAAATTATTATTAAGTATATTATTAAGTATATTCTATGAGTGGCTGACTGTCCCATCTCCTCATCATTGATTTAGAGTAAATTTTAAAAATTTGCAGTAAAGTTTAATTTAGCAGGAATATGTTTCAGAATCCAGGGTAACTTGTTAGTTTCTAACTGTTTAAAGCAGGTTAACATAGTCAAGCACTGTGTTTTTCACAAAGTAAAATGTTTTAATCACTGTAATAACACTCACAATCTTTGCATAACCATTAATTTAGAAGCAAAAGTAAAACCAAGTTTAGAACTTAAAGGTGAAGGAAAGAATAAAACAAAAAAAACCCTTTAGAGTTTCATTCTCTGTTTTCCTTTTATCCTTTTATAAGGAAAAAAAAAACTGATGCAAAGCTTGACAAATCTGGACCTAAATAACCATAGGATCAGACCCTCCAGGTGTAACCTGTTCTTTAAGAAGGCAAAACCATTCTCAGCATGACTGTGATCAAAAGTGTGCCTCCCTGGCCACTCAACCCAGTGCAGAAGTTACATCACCTTTCTGAAGTTAAAAATCACTGCAGTAACAAAGCTGTGCAGAGAGAAAGTGGGACCAACAAAACCAGGTTTTAAACCAGGTTTACTTATTTAAGCAGCAATTCTTCCATCAGCTGAGAAATAAGTTAGTTCAGATGCCCAAACTGCATGAGTTAAAATCACAAAAACAGGTGTTTATGTGATACTGAGCTGCTAAATTCGACACTGATAATCTGGTTAGAACACAAGCAGAGCCTTTCTCTCCCATCGTCAGACTGAGCACTGATTGGACGACTGATTGGTGTGGGAACCAATCGTGGACGACATTTAGTTCCGGCTCATCCAATCGTGGATGGAATGTAGTTCCTACCTGGACTTCCTGTCAATGCTCAGTTTCCACTGCTTTTTGTGAACTCTCCTGCAACCTCTATCTTGCTAAGACCTTTCATTTTGTTTATTTTGAATTATGGCCTCTTCTGTTTTTGTTTACTGCCAATCACTAATGTTTAGCGCTAGCTTCTGGCTAACGGCAACGCTGTTTGCTGGAAACAACTCAGTAAAGAGTTTAATGGAACTTAAACTTATTACCATGGTGTGTCAGTATCCAAAGAAATGCTGGCAACACAGAACCCTGTAGAGTATCGGTTGTAAACACTAGCGATCATGTGGCAGACTGGGAGATGCAGATCACTGCCGTCACCCAGCATCATGAGAGAGTATCGTACTGCCTATCACTTGCCGGGAAAAAAATCTAAATTCAAAATTCAAAGTACAGTTTCTACTGAATGCGCATCGGTATTGCACCATCGTAAAGTTGAAAAATCATAAGTTGGACCATCGTAAGATGAGGACTATCTGTAGTGAACATTAACCGCTGTACGATGCATGTTCTGAAGTTTGTGGTTGTGTTCGGTATACTTCAGAACAATACTTTAGGTGCATTGAAATTAATGTTTTGATAACCTTTATATATTTTACTGTTCTTTACAAATGTGTATTTTGCTATTGGCATGATAAGATCACACACGCATTTGAGAGTCGATTTCCAATATTGACAATAAAGTGACTGTGATTGACAGCTGACAGTAACCAATGAAATCAACAGAAAACGTCAGCTGCCGGTGTGGACATATTTAACAGTAAGCACAATTTGTTTTATTGAAACCTGAAGTTTTACGATTCAAAAGAAACAAGAATAGGGTGACTGAAATGTAATGGAATAAAAGCACCCTTTTCCCTAACAAATGTTCTCTATTAAAATGAAAATGCATCAAAGCCAAGGACAACTGATTATAACCCTTTTCCTGCCCATTTGTTGCTATAAGCAGAGGTCATTTCAAGGCTCACATCTACAGTTGCTGTGCTGTTTGCTGATTCCCATTTATTGATTTCATTTATTAATTTGTAAATTATAATAAACTGGTATGTTGCAGCTCTGCAGAATCAGCAAAACTCTAAAATCGTATACTGATTCTACCAGTATATTTTCTGAATAGTTTATGTTTTCCTTGTAAACATACAGGAATGAATCAATGAGACACAATAGTAGAAACAGTAAAAGGATTACTGTACATCCTGTATGGTAAGAAACATGCAATTTTACTCTGATTTTGACATCAGAAGGTTTAGTACATACATTCAGAGGTACTTTGTGCATATATTTTACATATGCATGTTTGTATTTATCTTTAGATCTTCTTTTACATGCTTATCATTTTACAGGATTCTGTTTCACTTGTAAGAACTGGGGTCGCACCCACAGTGTCTTGAGCCGCTTGGTTAAACTTTATTCTGCTTTTGTTTTCTACCAAAAGAGAATAAAATGAAACCAATTAGATTTCTCTTATTAAAGGCATTAGGATTATTAATAGATAAGTGTGGTACCCTATAAAAATCTTTATAAATTCCCAGGGACTAACTGGATTTACATTACATTACATTTACATTACACAGGCAATTTATGGGAATAAAACTCAGATAAAAGACGGAAAGGCGTAAAACTTTTTAAAAAGTAATTATGCAGCTTAGAAGCATAGCAAAACACAAAGCTAAGTTCTGAAATCTTATAATTAGTAGACTTCTGGCAGCAAAGATAATTCCATTAATAGCCATTGCCCCAAGGAGACCCAAATGTCTACCATAATAAGCTATGTGGATTTCTGAAAGATCCCTTGTGTGGGAATGGGTGGCCAGATAAACTTCTCCAGCGCAACACAAACTTCAGAAGCGAGGGATGTGACAGCTGCTGCCGAACAATTGCCTTTATATCTCATCTTGCCCTGCAGCATTCAGAGTGAGCAACATGCAAACCATGTAACTCTTACAGATGTGCACCAGCTTCAGTTATCAGCATGAAATACTCAGTAGCATTTGTGCGGTCCCCGACTTACAATGGGGTTGTGTTCCGATAAACTCATCGTAAGTCGAAAAAAATTGTCTTGAAAACGTATTTAATACACCAGAATTGTTAAGTTGAAGTACGAATTGAAGTACGGTTTTTATTGACTGTGTATCGCTATCGACAGGTGAACAACCAATAAAAAGGTGGTTCATATGGCTCATTATAAAGAAATTTAAAGAGTATATAAAGAAACTATTTTTATTCATAAATATCAGATATCAAAAGATGATGACCTGCACTGAATTGCTGTCACCCACAAATGCTGTAAAGTTGAATAACTTCCATTCTCTCTTAAGTTTCTTGCATCCGTTTGAGGAACAAATGAAGGCAAATGTTTTGAAGGAATCTGGATTCTTTAAAAAAAATGTTAAAAAAAGTTTGTATGTACAAAAAACTGCACATTCATCTTTTGAAGTAGCTGTGTACGACTATTTAACCTTTTTTTATTTATCTACTGGCAGAATGAATTTTGGCTGAATTCAGCTGTGGGTTGTTGAGGGTTTCTTTCAGCTGAGATGAATGTTTTTCCATTTGCTTGTTTTTTGTGTAATGAGTTCCTGTTTTAGATAGATTTGGAATCTTATGTTTTTATTATTAACAGACCGGCAAGTCACAGCTTTCAAACCCTGGCTCTGGCAAGGAAATTCACTGTTTTTGCACACAAAGTGTATAAGGAGGCTTCTTCCCTTGTGAAATAAGAACAAAGCAAAGTTCTGCTGCAGAATTTCACCCTCAAGAGCTGCTTGGAATGACATGTTATTCAGTCTGAATAATCAAGTAGAGTACATTTCATAATTTTATCTGTAAAGGAAAGCTTCTTAGTATGAGTTAATGTCCAAACAGTAGCAAAGGTAAACCATTTATTAATTAATGAAATACAAAGGCCAACATACAGTACAGTATTTTCAAACAATGAGATCATTTCCTTCCTAACATCTTGACGCACTTCAGATATTGGAATGTCAGGTTTTCTCCGTTTTCCCTTCTGGGTGATGAAATCAGATTTGAAGGCTGCAATTCCGTGTCCTGCTGACAGATTTTCTTTTCTTCTCTTAACTGGCCAAGGTGTCCAGTTAGAAGGCTGAAGTGAAAGAAGGAGCGAGAGTTCGTGTGAGGGGTAGTGATTTCATCTCCAGTTGAAAAGAACCTTTACAGCCTGGAAACAGACCTGAGATGGACTGCAAGGTAGGCAGTTGAAGTGAAAAGCAAAATCATTGCTGAAAAGTACTGTAAATGAATTTATTCTAAGTGAATAAAGTGGTAAAATGAGTAAATCTCCACATACTTTGGTCACAGTAACATTTCACACGAACTCCCCCAACTGCTCTCTGCCCTCTTCTTGTGTGGGGTTCTTTATAGACACAGATGGGCAGGGCCATCCAACTGAGGTCAACAGGCACAGGTGATGTCCATTTGACATCTCCGCAGGCATAATTGCAAAACAGGGAAGAGGCACAAACACACAACCCAATCCTGGGCTGTTATGGGGGGAAACATTCCATATTACTAGAATTATTAAAGAAACTCTGTTTTACCACACAGCAATACTATACAGTAAACTGCTGCTTCTATTGTTACTGCTGGTCTTTTTCCTACTCAGGTTTCATACTAATGCGGCTAACTCTTTTGGAACTCTTTACCCAACTGCATCTCAGTGTCCTCACTTATTTGACTTTGAATTCGTCTGTTTCTCTGAAGTCTGAAAAAAAAATTATAACTGCTGCAGTCTTTTGTTGGTCTGCATGTCTAAAGATACAAAGATGTCCCTACAATGCTCCATCGCAGCGTTATGTCACCATTACATCTTACATTTTATTCATTGTACAGCACACATTTCCTGGTGAAAAAAAAAAACATTTTAAATGCACCACAAACACTATTTTCAGAATAAGAAACTGCCTCAGACACTGATATGGATACTGACAAGAAAAAAAGTCTACATTAACCTTGGCTTCCATGCTAATCTGGGCCCAGCTGCTTAAATCACATTTTCACAGTTTTATTATTATTATTATTATTATTATTATTATTATTATTATTATTTCGACAGCTGAGACTTATTCAGTCCGTTTTCTCTTTAACTAAACTTTATTACACTGCTGCACTGTTAGTTTCTGTTCTTTTCTTTAGAAAAGATTTCATCTCAAACTATTTATGTATTCGTAACAATTAGCATTATGCCATGATTCTTCTTTCGAAGCAAATTCAAGCAGCACTGAAGGTGTTCTAGACTTGAAAGTGTATTATCCACCTACAGTGGAATCTGTGAAATTAATTTTAGATACAGAAGGAATTCATGCTAAATAATTCCTTCTTAAATTAATTCCTTTCTTGTCCCTTTTCCCCTGTGGGTGGTAACTTTCCTCGGATTCAGGCCTCCATCCAGACGCCTGGGAGATTGAGGTACAGCGTAATATTTGTACTGCTCCGAGGATGCTGATCTTCTGATCTGATACTGACCGACGTTGTTCTTCCTGAGGTCTGATGGAGCTGCTCTACCAGCTTAGGGCTCGCAGCCTCCAGGTGCTACTGCCACCAATGGGACTACCATTTGTTTTCACCTTCCACATTCTCTCCACTTCTTCCTTTGGTCCCTGGTGTTTCTCCAGCTTCTCATATACACATATAAGTAATTACTGCTGACATTAATTTCAGCTCTATCAAAATATTTAATTTATATTGCAGGTCTTGTCTGGTCAGACTGAGCACTGCAAACAAGGCAAACGTTTGTTTTAAAGTGGTTTATCAGCTTTTATTTGCAGCCCACAGCCATAAAACAAATGCAGTTAGACAGGTCAGACATTTGTGAAATTACTCTTTGTTGAGCAGCAATTAATGATGAGTCCGTTCTCTTATTACTGCAAATTATTATTTATGCTTATTTACCCATCATGTCTTATCCCATTATATGTTTTGTATTCATTCTTACATCCATGCAGGGAGTTCTGTAACGCAAAGCACATCTTGAGTTTTGCTTAAATGCCAGATTACTAGCAATTAAGCAGAAAAAAGCACACAGCTGGATAAAAGAAATGATTTAAAGATGGTTAAGCTGTGTCTCGCAAGAAAACACAAGAAAGTCCATTCGTAAAACATGTATTCTCACAGAAGGCCCCCCAGGGCTACGCGCTTAGCCCCCTGCTGTACTCCCTGTTCACACACGACTGCGTTGCCTCGCTCAGCTCCAACATAGTTGTCAAGTTTGCTGACGACACCACTGTCATCGGCCTGATCACCGACAATGATAAGCGGGCCTACAGAGAGGAGGTGAGAACCCTGACCTCATGGTGTCAGGACAATGACCGCCATCTCAACGTCAGCAAAACAAAGGAGCTGATTGTGGACTTCAGGAGACAGCAGGGGCATGGCCACATGCCCATCTCTATAGCCAGTGCCCCAGTGGAGAGAGCGAACAGCTTCAGGTTCCTTGGAGTGAACATCACCTGAGGACCTGTCCTGGTCATGGCACACCAGCATCGTCATCAAGGCGGCAACACAACGCCTCTTCTTCCCCCGTCATCTGAGGAGGTTCGGCATGGACAACAGGATACTTGTCAACTTCTACAGATTGACCATTGAAAGTATCCTGACTGGGTGTTTCACAGCCTGGTATGGCAGCTACAGTGCATCAGACCATCAAGCTCTACAGAGAGTGGTTAAGACAGCACAGAGCATTACCAGGTCTGATCTGCTAGCCCTGCAGGACCTCTACACCCAACGGTGAAAGAAGAAGGTCCATAACATCCTGAAGGACCACAATCACCCCAGCCACAAACTATTCTTTTTTACTAAACGAACGTTTACTAAACAAGATAAGCAAGATAACAAAACAATAAAGCACTCTGTGTCCAGGCGCTTGCTCTAAGTCTTGAGCAAAATACAGCGCAAGTGAACTGAACAACGCCGGGGAGAAGCAAACTCAACAGTCTGTTACACAGAAGCACAAGATGGAGTCTGGAACCTCCGGTGGGAGTCAAAGGAGAACTGAGCACTGGTAAGACTTTTATGCAGTTCATCCTCCATTTCGGTACCAATCAGCACTCAGTCCAGCAGTGGGTGTGGAAAGAATGCAGACGTCGGCCACAGGCGTGTCAATTTCTTTTGCTATTTTACAACTGCATGTTCTGTAAAGAAAGAGATAAAGGTGATTAACATGTTTGCCGTCATTTTATATTTATTTTTAGCTATTTTGTAAATATTTTACAGGGAATGAAATGATTATGACAATTTCAGAAAAATAATTTCTGCTAAAACATTTAAAAACCTTAATATAACAACTCTGCAATTTACGTATAACATAATCTGCTTAAGGTGGAAAATTGCACGTTCATATAAACAGCAATGAGTGAATAAACAGACGTTACATCTGGCAAGTACAGGTGAAAATAAAAAGCTTAAAAGGGACTCCAGCTTTAGCTTTAATAATAGAAATACATTTATTATAAAATCCTTTGTTCTAAACCAGCCGCAAGGGGATGCACAAACTAGTGCATGTCTTTGTGCCGGTCCCAAGCCCGGAAATGGAGAGGGTTGCGTCAGGAAGGGCATCCGGCGTAAAAATTTTTGCCAAACTAAATATGTGAACAAAAATAGAAATTTCCAAACCGGATCGGTCGAGGCCCGGGTTAACAACGACCGCCACCAGCACTGCTAGCCGACAGGGTGCTGGCGGAAATTGGGCTACTGCTGGCCAAAGAAGGAGGAAGAGAGGAGGAAGGCATGTCCAGAGGAAGGAGGAGAGGAGGAAGGTTAATAGAGTGGACGTGACTTTGAAGGTGAGATACACATCTGCATTTTGGGGCCTTTACAGAGCAGCAGTTTTATTCAGAGACCGAACACAAACCATTGCCGTCTGCCCCAGCACCGAACTCATTGCTCTGCTGTAAATGTGCCTAAAAGTCTACAAAAAGGACCACATTAGTATACTGCAGCCCTTCAAACTTCTCTCTAAATAAATCATACTTTTGGTTTTGTCTTTAAATTTAATACATTTTTCACCACAGAATTTTAAAATTTATTACACTTCAACAGTGGTTTGATGCAGCACAGGCCCTCAATAAAGCATATTTTTAATAATGTACTATAAATTCCTTGCATATGCATCTGTGGTGCTCCAGCACCGCTGTCGTACCAAATCACATGCTTCAGCGTCTTCATATCCACAACAAGCTTTCCCTCCCTGAAACTGAGAAAAATGAGGACAGGATGCCCCAGAAATTCTCACAGCTTCTCACAAACAAGAGAAGACCGAGACACAAGAGGAAGGAAATGGACCAGGAGTCCCAATCTCTGTGCCTTCCCCTCATTCGTAGTTGACACTGTTCACTGCCTGCATCTCTATGGAAGTGTAGTTCTTTCAGGCAACAGCCTGACTTGAACAAGAATTAAAGTTGATGCAATTGCAAAAAGAAATTGTAACAAAGAGGCAATGTTTAGGCTTCCTCTGCAGTCACTGTTAAATTTTACAGTTTTGCAAGATTTTTTTTTTTTTATTTGCAAAGCCAAGGTGACTCCACAAAAGCAAAGAGGCTCCATGGGGAAGCGGATGGGAATGAGGGGAGCGGTGAGATGGCCGAGGTGGTGGTGGGCACTTGATGAAGGGAACCCGACTGAATGAACTGTAATAAAGTTCATTAAGGGCTGCTTGCCTGGAATCGCCCGTTCTGGCAGACAGGGATAGGAAGGCTGTCAGCCTGAAAGATGGATCCCCATCTCTAAGTGGTGTCAAGGCTTAATGCAGATCTATTAAACTTTTCTGTGGCATGAAGAAGTGCTCCCTTTGATCGTCCATCAAACCATACAGGCTGTAAGTAATGCTGATAAAATAAATAGAGGAGGCAGCAGGCATCTGTGCATAAGACAGGGAAAGAAAGTGAGAAGGATAAGAGATCCATGCCTTGATGTTCCTCATGATGTTGCTCATAACAATGGATGCAGACAGCAACGGGGGAAATTGGCAGGAGTGCCAAACCTGGGAGGATAGGAATTACTGACCTCCATGAGTGAACCTGTGTAGCCAAACCCACTGAGAAAGGATACTGAAGCTCCCTGTCTCTGAATTGACGTACAACACGCTGATCACTCTGTCTGCGTGTGTGTGTGTATAAGTAAAGATATTGTCTCTGCCTACCTGTCAGTGAGGTGCATGAAGGAAAGAGAGGGGGAGTAAAGGGGTTTGCGCCTCAGGTGGGATTTTGCAGAAGAGGAAGAAGAGAATGGAATTTCAATAACTCCTCAACTTAAAGAACCCGGACCAAAGTCACCTTTGTCCTTAACTACAATAAAACTTTGTATAAGGCAATAAAAGGGTCCAAAAATATCAGTTGTATAAAATGGAGGCTCCTGCTATTGTGAGTTAAATAAAGAAAAACAATATTTCTCCTTTAGTGTTTCAGAAGTGTAGGGAAATAGATGTATTATTACTAAGAAAAGGTGCTGCAACAAGAATAATATTCACTTATATTAATAATACTGTAGCAACTGTAAGAAAACAAGCTTTATTTTTTACACATTGCCACTCACAGACAACAGCTATGTATCAGGCCCGAACACATTAAACACCTACAGTGCCAACCTATAACTTGCTACAATGGTTACACACATACAGCAGTAATGCATTATGGGAGATTCACGGCTCCCCCTGCTGCAGCTACAATGCCAACAGATTAACAACAACAATAATTTTAAATACTACCAAACTTTTGCTCAGTTATCATTTCCTAAAACTCACCAAACGCACAAAAGGAAAAAAAAATTCATTCTGTATGCAGCGGACCGTACACAGAGCTACGAAAGACATGAAAAATGTATCATTTTCTAATCTCATCCCTCCTCCTTGCAGGGTCATCGTTTTGATGAGTTTTTCTTTTTTCAACACCAATAACAAAAATTGCTGTCGCTTATCACGGAGGGCATTTCCGCCATCAAAAAATAGCAAAAAACCTCCTTACCCATTACATTGTGAGCTATAAGGCTGAAGGACACGCTGATTTTTAATGGATCTGAAGACTGTGCCACTGTTTAAATCTCACTTGTGGCACATTTGTCAGCTGTGGGTTTCTGTTTAATTTGTTAACAGGGATTCTGAGGCCTGAGGAAGGGCTGGAAGTGGGCGGCATAATGTATACAGATAAGAGCCCTCGGTGAACCCGTTCTAAGGGGCAGGAGGTGGGTGGTTTTGGGTAGTAAATTTTGGGCGGACACCTCTACCTGCCATGCAGGTGACACACAGCTACTGCAGTGAAGCCAGATGTGGCGTTATGACAATCTCTAATAACACTAGAGGAGCTGCAAAGTCATTACAACCGCTTTGCTGAACTGCAGGTGAATACTTGGAAAAAAAAATGCTTCTAATAAGCTTTGCTATTACAGCTGTCACAGTGAGTGACATATGGGCACCTGAGGTATGGAGAGGCTGGTTTAAAAAATTATTTATTTATTCTGCTACCTGCTTTATCATGGATGCAGTACAGTGCAAATGGAATAGAAACCTACATGTACAGGTACGACCGGCATGAGCTGCACTCAGTGACTTTTTTTTAATCATTCAACTGTGTTAACCGGTGCTGCCCTGGTCAAAAAGGTGTAGCTGTGGAAGGACGAAAAAGTAACATTGTATAATCACTAAATTGTTTTATCTGGAAAGTGGTTGTACAGTTTGAGTTAAGAACGGAAAAACTAAATATAGATCAAACATACTACTATTGCATCACTGTGCGCAGATCTATGTGTGTCAAGTATATTTTTTTAATTAACTTTCACTTTTTTCATTTGTGCACATATAACAAAAAAATACCTCCACATCCAGGGAAGGAGTGTGTGGGGCATGAGAAAATTCATCATTGTTAGCGTGTGTTTGTGGGGGAAAGGGTTTGTCAATGTGTCAAGGCAAGAAAATTTGCCTGTGTGACTACATATCCTGTGTGTGATGTCATTACTCCCACCTCTGAGCCTTTCAGGGAGTTGAATTTTAAATTATCAAAGCACTAAGTAGGCCTTTATGGAGTTTAAAGAACTTAACACAAAAACCTCACTTAGGGTGAGAAGTACCTGGGGGGCAAAACTTGAAGTCTGGGACTTGGAAAGTTGTGTATAAAGAACCAATGGACAAAAAGATTTGGGCTTATAGATTCAAGATGACAAGACCTTCTGAGGTCCTCTTACTCACATAAGCAATGTTTTATTTAATTGGATAGTTTGCTGCTTAATTTTTCCCAGAATTTGAAGCTTTGTGACTTTGATCATCTCAGTTTCACAGTATTTCACCCCAAACCATGGTGCTCATGAGCATATCTCTGCTCAGCACACACTGAGACAAGGGGATGGACTCTGTTCCTTAACTGTCTACCAGGAGACCCAGCATACAACCATCTCACTATTAAAGTAGAGGAATATTTATAGTCCTAGTAATTTCCAGTAAATTCCATTGCCAAGGTAATGAAGGAATGGACCTGCATTTTCACTGACCATGAAATCTGCACAGCTGTCTACCCCTACTTTTGTTTGCGTTCCTGTGCCCATGGCCCACTTAGAAAATCATGTGCAAAGAATGAAGAGATTGGATGGCCAAGTAGGCCATTCTTTGAAGCTGCTAATAAAGCTGTGGTACTTTAGGTTCTTGAGAACTTAAAGTCGAAGTCTCAAGCATGCATTTTCTCCTCTGTGCTGCTTTGATGGTGTGCACTTTGATAAAGGCTCAGTCTAATTTACACTGCTGATACAGAACATCCGTTCTGCTTTGCAGACCTCCAGTCACAGCACTCCCGCTTTTACCCATGTTTGACGATTAAGTGCCACAAATCGTGAAGGTCAGAGAGCAGAGCAGACCAGCATGACCCCTTCTTACCATTAAAGATCTGTATTTGAACACAAACCGGTGGCATTTTGGGGGAACACAGCCTGCTGACTCAACGCTTTATAGTTCTGGGTAAAGTCTTGCTTCCGCTCAACTTACCTGCTTTAAAGAGGTCATTTTTGGGATTTGCTGATTGAATAATTTTAGAGGAACATCACCTAAGATGGTGATGCAATCACTGTGTTAAAGGAAGAATTCTGCACTGCAGTTTGTTCTGTAATGTATGCAAAATTAAAAGTGTTATGTAATGTTACCAGCATGTCAGATTGTATAGGGAGGTCAGAATTCATTAAATGACAAATTGCACACCATTCAGTGCTCTGCTTAACACAGCAAAACTGTTAGCATGCGGGGGAGGGGGGGGTAAGAATATAATTTGTTTGAACTTTTAAAATGTAAGCATTGTCATTAAAGTACACAACTTCAATGAAAAATTAGCCATAATTTGTAAACAAAATTTAATTGTAACTTTAATCAAAGCATCAAAATAAAACAGGTGATTCTGTAATAGAAAAGGACAGAAATAAAGACAAACATATAAAAAAAAAAAAAAAAAAAAAAAAAGTTTTTCATGTCAGTAATTCCAGAAATATGCAGTGCAGCAGTTGTGGCTGAACCCAGCATCCAGCAGGGTGTTGAGCATCAAAAGGTTGAAGTCGGTTTGCTGTTGCCACTGAACATTTTTCCAGTAACAACTCTTATCACCTGTCACGACCAGTCACCAGTTCTCATTTGTAAAAATATACAGTACAAAGTGACAAATGTTGGAACCCTTTGGTGGAAAACAAAGGCTCTGGCTCCATGCCTGCATCTTGTTCATTCTGCAAACGAAAGGTGGGCATCTGCTTCACTAAGAAATCAGTGTAATCCAGGTCTTGCTGTTGGGCACAGAAGATGCCAGGCAGCCATCTATCCAACTTCTCAAAATAGCACAAAAACCTAAAAACTTGTGAAACAGGCTGAACTTTCCTCAGAACAAATCCCATTTGTACTGATCAAACTTGTTTAATTCTTTGGTTGAACACTTTTTGGACCATTGCATTATTCTGTACAATGAAGGTATTCAGAGAAAAACATGTTTAAATATACATTTAGATGACAGAACTGCTTAAACATCTGAATGTCATGCTCAGATTTAAGCAAGCAAATTTTGGACTTTAACCTGCAGAAATGCAGTTTTGTTAATGTGACTTAAAAAAAAAAAAAAAAAAAAAATCAAGTTCTATTTCTACATGCAGTCAGCCCGCTGCTGACTGTGGTGCTTGAGATGGGGGGGGTGGATTCAGGTGTCAGTCAAAGAAATTATTCATTTATCTCATTAATGGAGACAGGTTAGTGCTAATGGCAGAAGCCATCCATAAAGCCATAGTCACCAGTCAAATGCAGAGATTTACACAGTTGCATGTCAGTTGAATGGTGCCAGTTACAACTCAAACACACATCCTACATCCATTGCATCACAACAGGAAAAATGAGGAATTAAGTTGCTAAAAATCACATCAAGGCTAAATGAACTGAATATTTATCCTTTAGGCAGCTCAAACCCAATTCTTATGACAACTTTCTCAGCATTTCTCCTGAATGAAGCTCACAAAGGCAGAGGAAGTCTGAGTAATGTCTCAACTTTGGTACTCATTTAAACCAAAACTTCTCATGCTTTCTAACAAGCTACATTTTAGTACACTAAGCTTCAACAGGATTTTACTTGATCTCATACTTCAAGAATGAAGTTCAAAAAGCTTTTTTTTTTTTTTTTAAATCTTTTCTGGGTCTTGGCATTTCAGTTCTTATTCACTGGATATCAGAACACTAAAGAATAAAACTAAAGTTAAGCCTGTAAAACTTTTCCAATGGATTATTAGAAGCCAATTGCATTTTGATCGTGATTTGCCAACATAGCAGTGTTTCAATGTCAAAGCTCAAGTTTAATTGTTTAAAAGTTATCTTTGAGAGCAGTTATGTTTCTTGTGTAGAAATACATTAGATTGCAAGTAAAAGTCACTATGAATAAAACAAAATGTCCCTGGATCAGTCAAATTAAAATTTAAGCCATCAGGAGTTCCTCTGCACATTGCATGGGGAGTATTAATGTCCTCACAACACTTGGAACCAAGTGAGGGTTCTGCTTTCATACATTTAAGGTGGGGTTTAAGCTGGAAGGGAGTATTGGCACCCACCCCCGACTTCAGCTATAATGCTTGAGATGCCTTTCACCAGGCAGCTGATCACAAGTTTTATGGGAGGATGAAGAGGTTGAACACACAGGGGAAACTTGTCACAACCCTCAATTCCAGGCTTTTTACATTAGGCACAACAATGACACTATTTTCTCCCATAATGCAGCTGAACTGACATTTCTTCTGACAAAGGGCTAAATAACAGGCCTAAATCCTAACCAAAGCCTTTGTTCAAGGCCTGAAGTATTTTAAGGTGCTACTGGTCCACAAGTCCCCATGGGGGGGGGGGGGGTGAAAACTTTCCAACAGCCAGACTGAACATTGCATCATGTGTGCATCAGGCACACTGTCTCACTCAGTACTGTGATAAAGCACTTGACAGTGTTCAGAAATTCTTAAACTTTTACAGAATCTTTATATTCACACAAATGAAAATATGTATACATGCACAATATACACTACTGTTGCATGTAACATGGAGCTGAGGGCTGCCATTTCAAAGCCCCTGGAGCCCTTAATACTTTGATTA
This sequence comes from Heterotis niloticus, assembly GCA_018136845.1. Taxonomy (NCBI): domain Eukaryota; kingdom Metazoa; phylum Chordata; class Actinopteri; order Osteoglossiformes; family Osteoglossidae; genus Heterotis; species Heterotis niloticus. The sequence goes on along the minus strand of CM030892.1, from coordinate 23,075,561 downwards.
GGGTTTTCTTAATTGCTTAAATGTACTACTATAAATAAATCTTTATATTTACAGAAAATACAATTTGCCTTAGATAACTAGGGCAGCTGTTCAACCACAAGCCATTTCAAATATCATTTTGGTACAGTTGTATTCACTTGTCATAATCAAAGAGTTAAAAATTTGTCTTTGTTAAGCTCCTTAACCCCCACTCCCAACCTAAGCACTTAAAACATGTGCAGATCTTCAAAGCTCAGTCCTCAATACTAAGACCTAAACCCCATTTTCAGAATGACAAGCAATTTGGTTTTAAATACTTTGCTCTTCTCAAAACTGCTTCAGTCTGCAAATACATTCTAAGGAACGTGAACACAATCCCACATTACACAAAGAACTCAAAAATGTCATTTTGCACAACACATAAGCTGTGACCAGATTTATTCAAAGTAAAACTCTAGGAGAGTGAAAAATGCAGAACATCCATTTGTATTTTCTTTTAATTTAAAAATGCAGGAAAACAAAGTTACCAAGAGTGCCATTCAGTCACAGCTACTTATAGCCTTAACATCACAAAATGTCACTAAGCATTAGAGTACACATATTTGGGGGCAGGGAGCCTTAAGTGGTTCTAGGACTGTTCAGCCCAATACTGATATGGATGCTTCTTAATAGAAGTTAATAGAATTTTGACCTTTCAAACAGCATGAGACAAAGCTTATTACAGTATTAGCCATTAATCCTGAAAGGCCCTTTTCATATCCATCAAAAATATGATACAATTGTACCACATGGTTGAAGATTTTATTAGTACAAACTTGAGTTAAACATTTTAAACCATAAATGGGCAGAAAAATATACAACCCCCCACTGCCATCTGATTCTGACCAATCAGGTAAAAACTCAAGTTGAGGAGAATCCTGCTTAGATGACACTCCATATAGACATGGTCCCTATTACAATATATAAAACAGCTGCTGCAATGGAGCAGTTTCTGTACTCATAGCTCCCCCTCTATCTCATAGATCTCACATAACCCCATCATAGAGAAAAATACAGTGATCATTTTGTTGAAATGTGATCAAAAATAAATATGAATACCATCTGTACTGAAATAATGGGTTGATTGAAACACTACAGTGCTAAAAATACAGATAAACACCTTACACTGACCAGAGAACACTGCAGAATGACTCCCAATAGATCTTATTGGTTCTGGATTTGTACAGCTCGCATTAGATTACAACCAAAGCCAACAGGGGTTTCACAAAAAGTAGTCGATTTTGGGTAAGAGTAGCACATTTCTTAAATATTAGATGTGACTGGTGCTTTGCTCATTTTAAATGGAAATAGCTATGTGATGACCTTCATGATGAAGCATGAATGGTTTAAATTCAAGTGTTTCCACTCAAAATTCTAATTTTTTTCATGCACAGGTTTGATTTTCAAACCATAGGCTTGACAATTGGCACTGTGATACACCTCATCGCAAGCCTCATTTTTGTGTAAAGAGCAAAGAAGCCACTTTAGCATCTTTAATTTCTGCTTCCATCTTTGAACTAAGGCTTGGTAATGTTCATGTAGGGATGACTGACAGCAGTTCCAATACTAATTTGAAGAAAAAAAATGGTTAAGGTTTTCTATAATCTGTATATCATTACAGCTGAGGTACCACACCAGTGACAGGGAGGAGTGGGTGGGGGGCAGATGTGCTTTTAATATGATGAAACTTCATGATGTTAAGTGGCAATAGGAGCCAGTAGCCATATTTGCACAAATAAAACAATTAGCAGAATGTGATCCAAGGGAAAATGCAAAACTCAGATTATATCACTAATGTCACAGTACTGTGTTTCATAAAGGCAATAAAGTTGCAATAACACACACACACACACACACACACACACACACACACACACCTTCCACAGATGTTAAACTTCAATCAGAAAATACAGATGAACCTCACTCTTCAACCAAGTGCATCAAGACAAAAAAAAAAATACAAAACTTACCTGCACAGATGTACATCACAGAACATTCTTACCAGTCCAACTGTCTCCATGACAGGGAAACAGTTTACTACAAACACAGGTGACAAACTAGAAGAGGAGACCACAAAAGCACAAACATTCAAGTACAAACTAACTCACAATTGACAGTGAAGCCGATTTAAATTCTGTTGCCTTCCTGTTCATTGGCCAGAAGGTTTGTATGATGTCATCATAATGATGATTGTCAGGAGGAAAGGCCAATGGCAGTCAAATACCTGTGGCCAATTAAACAAACCACCAAAAACTATTGGGGTCTAAGACCAGATTTTCTGATGAATATTTGCTGTTTTGGTAAAACACTGGACTCAAAACCAGGCTACAAGATGTCATGCATATGAATCCATTCCTTGTAAAAATAGAAATCGGCAGTTTACTGCTAATTCTAATGATATTTTATTTACAGTTATCTTTAACTCATTTTGACTGAATTAATGTACCACTGAATACGGCATAATAGTCAAAGAATCTCTAGGTTCAATTCCACAAAATAAGTTTAGGGAAAACACTCTAAAATTTATAGGTATGCCATAATGAGTTGGCTGTGAGGTTACTGCGACTGCTCAGTTTTTGCAAACATAAATAATGAATGTGAACATCTCGACAAAACATTGTTATAATAATTATTCACTCACGGAATAAACAACAACTGAAGTGAACAACTGACCATCATTTACACCAGTATACGGTGCATGTACTGTATGTACAATCATAGATTGCATAGAGTGATCCGGGCAGCGGAACACCGCACCAGATCTGATCTGCCATCCTTACAGGACATCTACACCAGTAGATGCAGGACCAGAGCGACTAGGATCATCGGTGACCTGTCTCATCCCAGCAACCATCTGTTCGACCTGCTGAAATCAGGCAAACGATTCGGGAGCATTATGGCAAAAACGGAGAGACTTAAGAGGAGCTTCTGTCCACAGGCCATAAGGCTTTCGAACCTATCACAATCCTCAAAACCACGGTCTACAACATCCTCTAACTGCCCCCCCCCTCACTGTCACTGTTAAGGTCTATTTAATATTTAATTTTATTCAACTTTGTTTATTTTTTATTTACTGTTTTGTTTGTTTGCTTGTCTATTTGCTGTGTGACTTGAATTTCCTTTGAGTGTCCTGTCGATTCAGTTCGCATTTCACTGTATGGCATACCTGGTTACCATGTATGTGACAAATAAATCTCTTTGAGAACTAAGATTGTCCTAACTATTCAGAACCAGTTTGGTTCGGATGATCAAACCTACATGAGAAAACCCAGTTTATACCAAACAAAGTTAAATTAGGCTTATTTCACATTTTTTTGCATAACTGAGGCGCAGAAATAGATACTCCTTCACATCTCTTCTGCAGAAACCATAATAAAAAATGTCTCCTAATTTCTCATCACTAACTTTTTTCAGTGTTCCTTTTTTAGAGCTGGCATCACTGTCCAACTTTAAAACAAACTTCAAAAATTAATTTTTCTGCTCTTTATGTCACACATGGCTGCTCTACCGACAATAAACATCTTAATACAAGACACACCAGTTTTGCCCCTTTCCAGTGTGTTAATGCACCTCATCTTGTGTTCAGTTGACACTCATGGCAGTTTGCTTTGCTTGTAGACGCCATTATTAACACAAAAGTGCAGCAGCATTGAAATTAAAGAGCAAAAGGGTGCAGAATTCCTCTTTAAAACACAAAGAAAAACTGGAACATTGAATAAGCAGGAACAAAACCACACAGCAGCATCACCGGAGGCCTGAGTCCACACAGTAGCTAAAGCCATTTGATCTTTAACTCCAACAATGACAAATTAAGACAATTCCTGTGCTATACTACTTGTATCTTTGAATAAATAATCAATACAAATTATCAGTATGAATTTATTTAGCAGCAGGACTAAAAACTTCAGCATAACAATAAAAAGTAGACACTGTCATTTTTTGGGGTGGAGGGTGGTTTGGGTAATTGATATTCTACTGTATTTTCTGCGTTTATTGGCTAAGAAACTGTGCACCAAAAGGGGGAGCAGCATGGAGGAAAAATGTTGTTTTTGACACATGTAATTGGGCACCATATGCCCAAGGTTCTGCTGCATTATTTTATTTGGAGCGCCATCAATTTTCTATCAGGGGAAGCTGCAACTCATTGACATTAAGCCAACAGGGTCACCAGAGTCCTCCTTTAATGATAAAAATTCATTCTAGCACGACTGCTGAACTTGCACTTGCAGCACAAATTGAACTGGACCACAGAATTTGTGCGATGAGCTTGGAGTGCTGTTGAAAGAACCCAGGAAGCCCCGTTTAGCATCTTTAGCAGCACCATGGCTCCAGCTCATGTCACAAACCAAAATCTGTGCTGCAAATTTTTCTACATCTAATTTTTGCCGTTCCTATTACCTATTTTTATGCTTTAATACTGTAATACCAAATATTAAATGAGCTTGTGTTTTTATAACACCTTAAGGGTTACTGTGATACAGAATCTCACTGCCGGCACAGTACAGCAAAAATTCAGCTCTTATTTTCAAGAAAATGAGACAAAACAAGGAGAAATCTTGCAAAGCAGAGGTGCAGAATGAACACCGTAGGTGACAAAGGACAGCACAACAGCAGGAGGTTGGGCATAGTTATTTGGGACTATGCAACTGGTAGTACCAACTTTCTGCTTCTGCTGAGACTGTAGCAGAACCAGTGGGCCTGTGAGTAAAGAAAGATGATGATAATGATGATGATGATGATGATGATGATGATGATGATGATGATGATGATGATGATGATGAAGAAAAGCAGAAATACTTTCTACTGCAATTCCCTGTGTTGAAAATACACATTTATGTTCATTTGTTTTTATATGGGAAAAGTCTTACTGCATCAAGAGCGTGTATTAAAAAAACATTAGAATACATAAGTGCTGATTTTTAACAGTTCTCACAGGAGGAAGTTCTCACAGATGAGGAATCTAACGTGTGAAAAAATCATGGAAAAAGTGCCTAAAATCAGCAGAATGAGACTCAGGGCAAGAGTTTAAAAAAAAGGAAGACTAAGCATCCCTGTAATGCAGCTTATGGAGGTCATTGTGGACCTTCTGCGCTATGACCATCACCCCCTGACACCTTGACACCGTGTGTGTAGTCACATATTTAAATTTAAGTTTATAGATTTTTAAATTCTTTACTGTTACATATTGTCCAGAAGAATTGTTTTTAATGTATGTGACCCAAAATACTGTATTATGGTCCTATATGGATACAGGATCATTGATAAAGTACAACTACGCTTAGAGGGAGATGTATTTACCCTTTTTATTTATTTTTTTATTATTATTGCTACTGCTTATTTGTTGGTCTGTGTTGCTGCTGTTTGCTGTGAGCTGCTGTTCCAACTATTGCTGTTGAATAGCTTTGGCAACACAAATTAACATTTGTCATCTTAACAGTACAAGAGAGACAAACAGACAGAGAGAGGGGGAGAGAGAGACAGATAGAGAGGGTGACAGAGAGAGAGATAGAGAGAGAGGGTGAGAGAGATAGAGAGAGAGGGTGACAGAGAGAGATAGTGACAGACAGATAGAGAGAGAGGGTGAGAGAGATAGAGAGAGAGGGTGACAGAGAGAGATAGTGACAGACAGATAGACAGAGAGGGTGAGAGGGAGACAGACAGACAGATAGAGAGAGAGGGTGAAAGGGAGACAGACAGAGAGAGAGGGTGAGAGGGAGACAGAAAGACAGATAGAGAGAGGGTGAGCGAGACAGATAGAGAAGGAGGGTGAGAGGGAGACAGACAGCTAGAGAGAGGGTGAGGGAGGAGAGAGATAGACAGATAGGGTGAGAGGGAAACAGACAGATAGAAAGAGAAAGAGGGTGAGAGGGAGACAGACAGATAGAAAGAGGGAGACAGACAGACAGAGAGGGTGAGAGGGAGACAGACAGATAGAGAGAGGGTGAGAGAGACAGATAGAGAAGGAGTGTGAGAGGGAGACAGACAGACAGAAAGAGAGAGAAGGTGAGAGGGAGACAGACAGATAGAGAGAGGGTGAGAGAGACATAGAGAAGGAGGGTGAGAGGGAGACAGACAGATAGACAGATAGAAAGAGGGAGACAGACAGAAAGAGAGAGAGGGTGAGAGGGGAGAGAGATAGACAGATAGGGTGAGAGGGAAACAGACAGACAGACAGAGAAAGAGGGTGAGAGAGTGAGACAGACAGGTGGAGAGTGTGAGACGGAGAGAGAGAGAGAGCCACCACTGCGCTCCCTCTACAGAGGGCGGACCCGCAGCACTACGAGCGGAGCGCCTCGAACCGCCGGTCTCAGAGGCTGCTGTTGAACTGATCGCGACACTGCCACGTCGATATTTTCCATTTTATTCGTTTTTGTTCCCCCCTTTTGTCTGCGGCGGAGGAGTCTATGACTGGGAAAGTGCACGGGAAACAGGTGACCAGCGACTGCGCCTGAAATGCGCGATCTTGCGCGCCTCTCCAGGTGAGTGAGACACACCTGAGAGTGTGTGTGCAGTCCGATCGACACACTTGAGAGCGTGTTAACGCTTCCTCGCCAGCGCAGAGTGTAAAAAAGCCGCTTTTTTAAACAAAGTCACTTGGTCACGTTTGGCAAAAGAGCGACTTAATCCGCATTCATCAATTGTTCATGTAAATATTAGTTTTAATGTTTTTAATATTAATGTTGGCTGATGCTCCCGTGCTAATAAAGCAGTGGCGGTTTGCAAAACGCAGAATAAATACATTTTTAGTTCAGTTTAAACGTCGTTCTTAATCTGATTCCGACTTCATTTATAGTTTCTCCAGATTCTATGTATTTTTTTCAGGTATCAAATTTCATTTCATTTCTGCTGTTATGTCGCCAAAGTAATTGGAAATCTGGATAATTTCTAACAGTAAAAGGGAAAGTTATGTTGCTTTGTTATCTCAGCCCCGTTATGTTATGTGAAAGCAAAAGTACAGTTATGTACATTTTAGCTGGATTTTAACTGAAATAATACATTTATTACTTGAGTGTGAGAAGTTATATGGATTAAATCAATGGGACAGACCATCTTCATGTACATAGATGCAGTCTATGGCATCAATAGGGTTACTGAAGAGCAATACTTGAACTTACGGCAGTAAGGTTTGATAGCAGGTTTGATACAAAATTTATGTAAAAATACTGTCGTTTTACCATGCGTGTGGATGCTGTATAAGTCAATGCTACAGTATGTACAGAATTTATAGTAAATTTGTTAGCACTGCAGTACAGGATATTCACACTTTCTAATGTTTTGTATACTCTGTCACACACATTATGCCAATTTCAGCTGAAACAGCAATATTTGTACTATACTTGTTAGTGAGAGGAAAGCTGCTGCTCCACTAATTTTAGCAGCAATGTACACATCATCTGAGGAATCCTGGAAAGCCAGAGTTTGTCCACAATAAGCTGTTATTCCAGATTTTTCCAAGTTTCATTTTTTTTTTGTGAACATTTTGGATGCAGTCTAACTTTTCAGTCTTCAGTATTTTCTTTGAAAGGGTGTTTTAACACAAAAAGGTTACATTTTGTTGTAATATTTGGTTAAAAAAAATAAGGTGTTGGTGTGATAATATAAACCTTTTATGCAGCTATGAGGTCAGCTCCAAAGCACATTTGGGTTTAGGAAGGCCTGAGATAAGTGTTAGGGGTTTGCAGCATAAATGGATCGGATTAAGATGAATGACAGCTGGGAAATGGAGAAAAGGGTTCTGTCATAATCGTCCATCTCGACTGGGGCTGGTATCATGACTTGACAGGTTTTGTGGTTTTCAAAGTCAGCCACAATAAATAGTTTAAAGTGAAAACTGTGTATTCTCTGACACAGCACTTACGGGACTCAGGAAGATGGAAATTTGTCCATGTAATGTGTGATAAAGGTTATAACATGGTTTCTTTATTGATTTTGCTGAATTTTTGCTAATATTTCACTGGAAGCTTCCTGTCATTATACTACAATGTCATTTTTAAAGAAAAACAAAAGTCTCATGTTTAGCTTGACAAAGGAACAGAGCAGAGATAAATAAAAAATTACACATGAAATGTGCTCAGTACAACAGCTCATGTCACCTTGTCACTACACATCAAATACACAACAGCTGCATGTCACGTCACAATAAGCTGCTGTGACATCACTGCATAGAGTTGTTTTGGATTCCCAAAGCGGTAAGAAAACTGCAAGTTCGTAAAGACTTTTAAGTTAGGCTAGACTAAGCTAGACTATGATGTTCACTAGGTGTTATGGTGTGAGTTGGTGGAAGCAACTGCGAAACACCACGGTAATAAGTTTAAGTTCTGTTAAACTCTTTACTGAGTGCTCTTTCTGACAAAGAGTGCTGCAGTTAGCCAGGAGCTAGTGCTAGAAACGGAAGATGCCAAAATTCAAAATGAACAAAATAAAAGCAAGACAGCAGTTGCAGGAGAGTTCCCAAAGGGCAGTGGAAACTGAGCACTGACTGGAAGTCAGGAACTAAATCTCGTTCACGATTGGTTCTTACATCAATCAGTCATCCAGTCAGTGCTCAGTGTGAAGACGGGGGCAGAGAAACTGCTTTTGTTCCATGGTATTAAATGCATTTTCAACTTAAGATATTTTTGACTTATGATGGGTTTAACGGAACATAACCCCATCATAAGTCAGGGACCATCTGTATCGAAAAATATGTGAGACAATATACTGTTTTGCAGGGATAACTAAGAGTATCCAGCTGTGCATTTTTTGAGGATTCTTTGACAATTGGGTTAAATGTAAGCTGTGTGAGATAAAGCATTTTGCTGAATCAGTGGCCAAACATGTCTGAAGCTCCAACTAATGTAACATCAGATAAAATTTAAATATCAGGAAAGGGCATCAGCTCCTTGTGTACAAAAAGTGTCAGGCTGAGAGAGACCTAGCAGCTCCAGCTAGATGTGCAGCTTTCAGTCTGCAGCACCTTGCTCAGGTGCTTAGGTACATTTGTGATTTGCTGAACCAGGGATTGGGCCTCCTTTTATTCAGCAGGTCTTTTATCTCCTGTGAATTTGACTGGAATGATGTCAGTCCTCGTTTGGATCACATCTCCCATAATGTTCACATATCCAGACCCTTGGTGTCATCCATTTCAGCAACCTCCATCTCCTCAGACAAAGCTGATTAAAGTACAAAACTCCAAATGGTGTCCATATTGTGTAGCTATGCAAATGATGGTGTCAGTTACACAATAAAAAATCCAATATTTCTTCAAAGTGTTGGAGATCACTCTCTGCTAAGTGGGCTCATTTGGCCTTTGAAGTAATATCATATTTTTTATTGTATAATTTACAACAGGTCTTAAGTGAGATTTTTTTCTGTGAATAAAATATTTCCCCAAATATTATAAACATTTTTTTGTGAATTGGGCCTCTAGAGTTTTTCTGAGATTTGTAACTGTCAGTTTGCACTTATTGCCTGTTTTTTTCCTTACAGTTCGCTTGAGGAATGGTGGCTTCTGATCTAGTTTGCTCCTCATAATGTGTTATTGATGCTGTCCGTTTCGATAAATTAGATGTTCAAGACTGCAGACGTTCAGCTTTTAAAACACCTTCCTTCGAGTAGGAAGCGCGATTATTTCTGCTAATATGATGAGCATAAGTAGCTGACATTGCTATTTTCCTGCAATAGGAAAAGAAATAAATTAAAAGTAAAATCAAACACTGTGAACTTGCAAATGAGTCACTCATCATCCACGGTAAAGTACACAGATTTAAACAGCTTTCTTCCATCTGCTGACCGCAGCGGTGATTTATTATTGGTGTTATGCTGTTCCCAGGGGGGAGGGACCTGAGTTATACGAGAGTTGACTCATTTTTGTGTCTCTTAGCAAGTAAAAAGGGCAATGAGTAAATTCACACATCATCTCATATGGGTTTGCAAAGGCCTCTTTTGTTATTTTATGCCCTTTTCAGGGTTTCTTAACATCAAAGTCAAGAGACTGTTAAGTTGCACAATCACCAAAGGCATTTTTCTGAGCCACATGGACTGTGCTTAAAGCTATGGCATTTTCCTGTTGTGCCTGAGTTTTGAAGCTTTATGCAACACCTAACTTGGCCAGTATGCTGTTATTATTAAGAGATGCAGTGCTGTGAAAAAGCCCCCCCCCCATTTCCCCTATCACACACTGTATGGCCCAAGGTATGTGGATGCCTGAGCATCATCCCCATATGTGCTTGTTGAACTTCTGATTCCAAACCTATGGGCATTATGACAGAATACCTCCTGTCCCTTTTGCTGCTATGATAGCCCCCACTCTACTGGGAAGGCTTTCCACCAGATTTTCGGAATTTGTGCTCATTCGGCCACAAGAGCATCAGTGAGGTTGGGCACTGATGTCAGGGCAGAAGGCCTGACTTGCGGTCAGCATTCTAGTTCATCCCAAAAGAGTTTAGTAGGGTTGAGGTCAGGTTTCCGTGCAGCCACTCAGTTTCTCCAACCCGGAAAAACCCTACGTTTATGGCGCTTGCTTTGTATACGGGGGGGGGGCAAAGTTATGCTGGAGCAGGAAAAGAACTTCTTCCCCAAACTGCGGTCATAAAGCTGGAAGCACACAGTTGTCTAGAATGTGTTTGTATGCTGTGTGTGTGGCTGAAACAGTTCAGCTCAGTCCACATACTGAGGGGGTCCACATACTTTTGGCCATGTAGTGTGTAAAGCCAGTTGTTTGCTGGAATGGACTAATATTACTTTTAAATATTATTTAAAAATGTATATATTATATATTTATATTATAATATTAAACCCTGCCCGCTAAATGATCGATTTACGCGGCTTTTGAGGGGAGATGTCCACAGTGCAGGAGCAGTTCTGGGAACAGGACGGAAAAATAGACATAAAAGTCAAAACAGGAACACAGGCAGAGAACAAATTGTTATTCTGTGTCAAAAACCTTAACTTTCTAACTAATATGTGAAGTTAGACTTTCTTGGTGGACCTCCGCATGCCTGCCTTCTTAATATCTGTCAGTTTTTCGCTGTTTTCTGGACAAAGGGTGTGAGATGTTTGATCTATTTCATCAACACTGGGCCTTATGACCCACAGTGTTTATAGAAAGGTGTCAACTCTGCAGAAAGTGCATCAGATGAACTTGTGCCTTGGTGGAACCGGGAGGTTTTCTTTCACAATAAACCATAATGGACCAAAATGTTTGGCATTCACCCGTACTGACAGCTCGTGTTTTGGGGTCTGATGGTGCTCTGTAACTGTCATGAGATGAGTCATGGCCACGTTCCACACCAGGGCATTTCCTACTGACAGACAAAAAGTGTGGTGGCTGTGGATAGAAGATTACTCCACATGCTACTAGAAAAGCCAGAGAGAAGTGGGGGGGGGGGGGGGGCTGAGGCAAGGAGAGCAAGGCCGAATCCTTAAGCAGTACCTGCCTTTGTCTGAAGCAGAGAAATAAAACATGCCAGCTTCTGGATATTTTGTTTATTTTTTAGATCATGTCATGAAAAAATAGTACATGCTGTGTGTGTGTGTGTGTTTGTGTGGCACAGCCTTTGTATCTGATTGATGTTGTAGAACTGTGCTCAATGTCTGTAGGCTTTCTGGGATTACAGACACTTGTACTCCACTACAAAGCGTGGACACACCAAATGACTGTAATTGAAGAAACCTGAGGCTCCTCCACTTGGCCATGTGGAAGCTGCTTATGGAGCTACTCAGAACAGTTGAACCCTTTCTGTGGACTCTCTGCAACCAAGGCTGCATGCAGAGATTTCCGGAGTGGAACTGTTTGCTAATGGTCCAGAAGGGCTGATCCACACCGAAACTCTCCGTTGATCTTTCCTAAGTGGGCTCATCCATGCTGAAGCAGCTTGTGGGTTCTGCTGGAAGCCCCGATCTTCACCGAAGCTGCTTTTGTAGTCTCATGCCGAGGCTCCTTGTGAAGACCGATTTAAGGGTCAGTCCACAAGCTGTTTACAGCTGGACTGCGCATGTGATTTTCTGTGGAGAAAAAACATGATAGCTGACCAGTGATGAAAGATAAATGGCTTAATATCTCTCCTGCTGCAAGGCAGCATGTGGATTTCTTTCCCTGTGCTTTGTCATGTGGCACTCAGATGTCCATTTCACACGCTGGGCTTTAAGATTTAATGCCATTATCTACCATTCAGTTGCCCCTGTCCTTCTGTTTGTGAGACACACAACTGCTACAAGCATTGCCAGCAGATACAGGAGAAGCAAGCTGACCAGATAAGCGTAGCCTTGAAGGGTTAGGATTTGTGAAAGGATTACTTCTTATGACACAGGAATGTCATCTGCTCTTCCTCTTCCTCTCAAAACATTGTTAAGGAACCTAAAAATTCAATGGGTACTAGTACACTGTGTTAAATGTTTAGAGTCAGAGATTTACATCTAGTGTAGATTATTGATAATTATCTATATTCTCTGTCAGAAGAACATTCTGGGATCCAGGAAGGATTTCTAAGAAGTTATCCAGGCTCCATCTCCATCGTTCAAAGCATAGAAAATTTTGTGTAAGGAGCATTGGGAGGGTCGGCATTGCACTCCTGTCAGCGTGCATTTCAGGTCTTTCGGTGTCAGGCACCCCCTTCCAGCTTAAACTGTGCATCCAGGTAGTGCTGCTTTGAACCAACAGCTCACTGTACTTGATTCTCAGCCATCTGGCTGCCTTTGCCACAGGCTCCATAATAAGTTTTTTAGCTTTTCTCCTCTGTCTACCTGTGATGGCCACCACACTTTAGGTCCAGAACAGCAACCTTGAGTCAATGGATGCACACATTTGACTGCATCCTTCAGTTTCTTGTTCTAGCCCATCTTTCTCTTGCTGGCTAGCATCACAAATTCTTCCCAAGGAACCTCAAGATGATGTTTTAAGAGCCATTCTGGATGAAACGTCTCAATTTCCAAAGTACATCTAACAAGGGGGTCTTCTCTAAGTTACAGGATGATTTGTTATATTTTTAACTGCGGTGAGTTTCCCAGATACGGTTGGTGGTAAGGATGCAGAAACAGCTGGGTGCTGTCAGCAGGTCTCTGTCTGCATGCTCAGTACACAAGAGTCAGCAAACAGAACATTTGGAAATTAGAGGGCAACTTTCGGTCTTCTTTCATCTCAGCCATGGCAAACTGAGAGACCAAGAGAGGAAAAGTGGATGCAATTTATTTTATTGCTTCTACCTTAATCCAAAGATTAGTGCTCGGGCAGAGTTTCAGAAAAGTCATTATTCCGAAATGGCACTTCAGTCCGAAGGAGGCCCTCAAGTCATGTTAAGGGTTTAATTTATTTCCAGCAAAGATGCTTAATCTGAGCTGGATGTTGCAAGTAGGTGTGAGGATGGAGATGAATGATGAAAGTTTGCTTAAATGGAGCTAGTGACATATTCTCACCTAAAGTAAATGGGTGATAAATATACTGTCAAGTAAATGGGTGAATATGTACTACTTGAATATTCTGTATATTAAAGAGTACGGGAATATCAGATCATATGTAAATGTTTTATGCATGTACAGTATATATGTTTAAAGAATGGAGGAATATTAGACCACCGCCTTTGATCTTTGCACAAATGTACCTGCAAGTTTAAATCTGTACCAGTGGGATAAGGCGGTGCTAAAAGATGCTCTTGAATTTTACCTACTTTTTCTTCCTGTTTCAGACACAGAATCTCGGAATCTTCACCTGCTTCCACCGCAATGTCTGCGTTTAGTGTGAGGAGGATTATCTTTACTGTTGTCTTCTTCCTTAGCAGGTAAGACTTATGGGTTTGTCAGAGAGCAGAAGGAGCTCAGAATGCACACATTTGGCTGGAATGAACACCTAATTTTGCTGATGTTTGACTCAAGTTCCTGTGCTCCTCTCTTTATGCTGATTATTTGGAAACCATTTGTCTGCGTTATAGACTGGATGGTTATGTTTTCAGTGGAGACTCTGTGAAACGCTTTGGAGATGTTTGCCATCAGCTTGGCAGCTGCTGCTACAGGAGATGTATTGGAGCTCTTGTCTTGTTAGGAACGCTGCTCTACTGAGCATTAATCAGAATTTGTCCTCTGACCCTATAGGCACAGGACACTTGGACATGGCAGCAGTTTTATTCTTTTTATATGAGCCAAAAGTTTTCTAACACCAAAAAAAATGTAAAGTTTTAAAGTTTCACTTTGAATGATGCCATTTTTCACAAAGAATTGCAAATAAGTTTCAGTACTATCTATTACACCCATGGGGTCTAATCTGGCTGGAATGACCAGATGTCCTGATTAAATTATTTTTATTTACTCAAAAAACAAATAGAAAAATGTCCCATGAAGGTACTCTTAAATACTTTCATGTTCAAGAAATGTTTTTTCCTGTAATTAATCCAGACTTCTTTTTCTAGAATAATAATAATAATAATAATAATAATAATAATAATAATAATAATAATAATAATAATAATAATAAACTGTAACTATGAGAGGTCATCCATATGGCTTGGTTGCCCTCATCCTGGTTCAGACCTTACGTTAAAGGCAATACTGACCCCAGAACTTACCTGTCTGGGTTATCAGCTTTGTGCTGTATTTACATTGTTCCTATTTTTGTTATTTTGTGTGTATTGAATTATCTTAAGATGAATTTTCTTGCTTAGACCTGGTTGGCAAGTAGCCAGTTTAAGACAAATTACCTGTCTTGCACACAACCAAGCCAAACTGTGTGATGTATAGTGAGTGAAAAAATATTTACTTATTAATTTTAGCTGCTTGGTTGTTTAAAATGTCAGTCTGAATTTATGTCCAGAACACTAAAAAAAAAAAATTGGAAAAATGCTGGAAAAATAACTCCCAGAAGATCCAGTTGCTTAAAAACAAAAAGGTGAGCGTCAGCAGTCCAGTCAAATCCTCACCTCAATCCCACTGAGGTTCTATGCCACAATTTGAATATTTGTGGTCCACAGCCGTCTTCCAACCAACCTGCTGCAGATTTGCCAAGATGAATGGGGTACAAACCTGGTACATCCTTATCCCCAAAAGGACTGTCCATAAGGCTGTTATTGCAACAAAATGGGACTCTAGCAAATATTAATGTGTGGGGCAGGAATACTTTTGCAAACGACAGATTTAAGTTCCCCTTCTTTTTTAAATATTTGCAAAAAAAACAAAATTATTTTGGTTCTGACAACTTATTGTTGAATAATTAGCATAGTAAAAATATTAATTGGAAATAGGCAATGTGGATAACATTTGAGAGGTCTGAATACTTTTGCAAGGCACTGTAATAGTACTGACAGGGTTCTTACTGAAGCAAAAAAAGCATTTCCTCTGTCACATTTCTCTTGGAATAAATGTATGGCTTCAAGTGAAATAGTGGACTAATCTTCTATGGCACTCCTTTTGCTATCGTGACAACCTGTTCTCTCCACAGTGACAAAGCTTTCTGTTTTTGGCGAATGAACCATCACTGTAATGAGCGTTCCTACTGTACACTTGACTTTTATGCTTCTGCCTTACCTCTGCTGACTTATTTTCTGTACCTCTCATTAGTGGGGATTTTTCATGCTTATTGTATTCCTTATGTCATGCTTTAGTGTGGAACACTCTGGGACCCTGCTTATACAGCTGAAAAAACTGCACAGAAAGAGAAGCATATTTGAAAATGCAGTAGGAAAAGATACATCCAGTAGAAGCTCAATGGTGGTGCATGAGTTTGGCCCTGGATAATACTCACTTGCATGAATTCTAGAAAGTTCCACCCACACACTACTGTGCCTGCAGTTTATTCATATGGTCTGTATTCCTGAAGCCCAGCAGAACTTCTTCAGGATGATGCAGACTTGATGTAAGCAGGAGGAAAATGCCACCAAAAGGTCTCCAGAAGCTGTGTGATGCTATCACATTAGCTTGGACCCAAACTAGTGTCCCATCCCTTTCCCACCACCCCAGCTCTCTGCAAGGAGTCCAGCTCCTTGTTGCCAAGTTGCTCTGGAGGTAAAAGAGGGTCCTAGCTCCTAGCTTGGTGTACCAAATAAATTAGTCAGTAAGTCCTCACCGTGATGCCACTTCTACCAGCTTGAACAGCATCTCATGTCAGTGTAGAGCTCTGCAGAGATAATGAGTGGAAGTCATTTCAAAGTGTTTGTGACATGTTGACAGACCGGATCATAATATTCTACTGTTAAGGTTCAGTTTCTGCTCCAGGTTGGCTAACACTCCTATAGTATCAGCAACCCCCTGGGTTGAAAAAAGCTAGAATCTCGGACCCCTCACGGGCATTTGTGACTTGCAGAGATGAAAGAGTTGGAGGCAGCGGTCTCATCTGCACATTCAGCCATCTGTGTCAAGCAGGTGGTTCGACATGAGGGTCACCAGGGGACAACAGAGCGTCTGGGGACACCAGTGGTGCACCCAGGCCGGCTACATACCTGAAGCATCACAGGAGCCCTGGTTCTGCTCATTAGGGCACTAAACTGAGGTGAACTTCAGATGAGATGAGAAACATCCTACTGAATGGATCGACTGACCGCTCATTTCTTCAGTTCTAGGATTGCCATTCTATTCATGTTAACTGACATGGCTTGAGTTCAGGATTGCTGGCCTGAAAGATGCTTTTGGTGTTTATTTTAAATGGTCCCATTGATTCATATCAAAAAGAGTGCTAAAAAAAAAAAAAAAAGGACTAGCACTTCAAAGGAGATCCCATTTCCTAACCTTCATCCTAAGCACCAGTCTTATTCTCACCTGCGAACATTATAGCAACCCCACATTCAAACCCATCTAATGTTAGCCAACTACAAGCCTACACAGTATCATTGGGGTTATCAAGTGGGCACCCCCCTTCACAGGTGTTTTGTTGAGGTAGGCATACGACACTTCCAGAGGGCTCAGCCACAGCTCTGGTGACCCAGAACTGCTCCTCCCAAATACACAAGTGCTATATGGCTTAGCACACTAACTGCCCATGCTGCTACTCTACCTTCTTTAAAACTTCATTAATCTCACCCACAATTTTTCTGCATAATGTAGAGTATGTGCATTAACCCAACAACCTGCTAACCGCTACCATTTCAACAGCAAAACCCTACCACACTTCAGTTATTAATAATGCACATAAGTGGTATGGTGCTTTGTTACATTCAGAACAGCAAAAGGTTTTACTTAAAATACTCTGGATATTGGGAAGAATTGGTCTCCTGCCACACTTTCCCCTCGCACGATTGGCATCTATCCTATGGCCCATAATCCAGTTTGGCAGGTCAGACTGGCACACAGGCATCCCTCAGAATCTTAAACCCTGATTTTGTGAGGATCCAGTGAGAAGCTGCAGCCATGCTGGGTGAAGACCCAGTTGTGCTTTAATCTGTCATGATCTGAGGCTATGTGGTTGTGAACTGCCTTGGTCATCAAGACAAAAATTGAGAAAGAAAGCAATATAAATGGACAACAGGACTTCTATTTGCTGAAGTACTGCTGATTTTCATCTAAACATCTTGTCACTAAACTTGCACCCTACAATTTTGAGCTTTGGGCTTAAAGAAGCAGAAATGTCAAATATGCTCTTACCAGCTTGATAAACTGTTTCTAAACATGGAATAATAGCTTACTGTGGACAAACCCTGGCTTTTCAGCATTCCTCAGATGACATGTATATTGTACAAATTTAATTACATTGCTGTAAAGCTACAACGGCTGAACTGTGTTCAATTATTGTGATGAAGATATTACAGTGCATTTGTTGCATGACAGCTCAGGCAAGGCCCTTGCAGCCTGGTTGACTATACCACCCTGGAGATTAATTCCAGGGAAAACTGGCTGCAAACACTAACTGCACTGAGACCACAGTACAACTCTTATAAAGAACCAGGTGTGATCTCCATGACGACAAATTACCTTTATTACAATAAAACCACCACATAACCCAAAAACAACCATTCAGACTACTGTCAGGACTCAGCTCCCTCAGAAAATGATCCCACTGGTTAGAGGTTACACACACTTTCTCCATGAGCTCGCACAACAAGTTAACAAAACATACACAACTTAAATCACATGTGTTGAAAGGTGTGCCACACAAAAAGGGCATATCAGTATCAGTGAGGCATTGGCACCGTACCAGTGCAGTCAACTAAAACGGCATAAAAAAAAACAAACAACGAAATAGACTAAACAAGGGTGGACAAAACAGTTCAACTCCGTCATCCACCTCCTGTTGATCCATACCGCTAACAATCGGCCCTATACTTTTGTATTACCAGCAACCATGTGACTACTCCATTCCTCCACTCACAAACCAGATAGAAAATGAACACATACATCATAAAACACAACCACCAAAGGTATTCAAAAAAAAAAAAAAACTCATTGCCAGCCCCTAGCACTGGCTCAACAAAATAAAAACAGACTAGAAATGCAGTTTACCAATAGACAAAACAGCTGGTAAACAACACCTCCTGCGAAAGAACGTCTTTAAGAACAGAAACTACAAGATTGATACTTGGAAGCAAGACAAACCTGTCCAGCTACCTGCGGAAAGGTTCTCACCTGCACAACACACCTCACTGGTGAGTCCTTCCAGCAAAAAAAAAATGTTAAAAAAAAATAAAAAATAAAATTAAATAAATAAATAAATAAATAAATAAATAAATAATTGTTATAAATGAAGGTTCAGCAGCACCACCTGGAGCTGCTAAACCTTCATTTATAACAATTATTTAATTGCTTGATCGATCAATCAATCAATTACTGAGGATGATGTCACAACCCCCTCAGTAGACTATGGCAAGCTGTCACACATTATAAAGTACAGTATTTGGTACTGTTTTCCTTCGGCTATCAAACTGTTAAATCTAAGCAGTAATTGGTATCAGAGTTTTGTGTCACATCTCCCTTGTTTATCCGCATTCATTTGTTAATCTATAATGCAGCTACCTGTCATCTTCTGAAACGGCGGGACTAGGGTTTGCAGTCCCTGGACTAGAACGTGGAACAGAAAAGTTTAACTTGCGACGTGGAGACGCAGTGCAGATGCTCTAATAACTCAGGGAAGACAAAAAAAACAAATGGCAGGGCACGACGCCGCTTTGGTGTTAGGCAATATGCTCAGCATTTATTCCTCACAGTTAAATTTTACACTTTACCACTGCCTTAATCTCATTAGATTTTTATCTTGCGGATGATGCATGTTTTTTAATTTTTTTTTTTTTTTTATCTAATGCAGGGGGTGATAAATGCTGGAGCCATATTGGCAGTAACGTTCCAAACACGCCTGCGTTTTCTCTTCAATGCTCCCCATCCTGGGTTGTTCACTTTATCAAATTTCCACTCCCTTGTTGTGCGCTGCTTATATCTGAAGGCTTTCACTTTGGCCCCAATATATGCTGTATTCCGACAGCTCTTTGTTCTTTTACCCTTTAATATTTAACAAGCTTGTTGTCTGCTGTTGCAGAAGCAAATCAAGGCAATTATTGTTTTTAACACTTTTTACAGTGACTGAAATCTGCTATTAACCCTTTTTTTACTGAAGAAATAACTTTGTGTGCAAGAAGATGTGGAAATAAAAATATGGAAACAGTGAGGTTGAAAGATGGCAAATCTCACAAATGTTGTTCTTCCTTTATTATTTGTTATAAAATTACTGCCACTAAAATACTTTGTTTTGTTAAATGGTGAGTGGGGGTTTTGGTGCCAAGCTTCACCTGGCTCATACCAACTGCACTGTCTGCCCCACGGTTTTCCCTTGCAGGAGCTGTAGGTGTTCTGAGGGAACAAGGAATCACAGTTGGCATCGCTGGCCTCCCTCAGCTGCCCAGCTGACCACCTTGTTTCTGTTTGTTCATTTCCTCGAATTACCACCACCACCACAGTCTCACATGCAGTCACTACCATCTTCAGAGAAAATGACTCTTATTTCCTGTACCCAGCACTAACATCACTGCTGGCGGTCATCCCAGGGGCACACAGACTTCGAGAATTTCCGTAAACTTTTCAGTGGAAAACTCAAGCTTCTAATTTGTATACAGATTTTAAAAATAATCTGTATACGCTTTTCTAGGACAGTCAGGTACAAACCTCACATGCACCTCTTTGGTCTACTCCCTTTCTGTACTGATATTCTGACAAAAGTCATCTGGCAGTGGAGGAAAGGAAAACAAAGAGGGAAAAATAGTAACTGATTAAAAAAAAATTAAGATATTAATTATTTCTAACTTATGCAAAAATGCATATCATTCAAATGCTGTGAACAATGAACCATTTTTGTTCTACCTTTTGCGTGAAGGTAGTAGATAAAACAAGACGAGATGTTTTCTGACCGGCAGAGACCTGCACTGTTGGAGGCTGGATGGTCTGAGAGAGAAACAGATGCTGGTGACACCTGGAAGGTGGCTGATGGATGCTTGAAAAGTGTAGGTGTCAAGCCCCCTGCATAGCTGTGAAAAAGCCAGCCCTCCTCAGCTGAAGTTATGAGGTTCTCAGCACATTTGGCCAGGAATCCTGTCAGATGGTCTGAGCTATAATTTCAAAGGCCTCAAGGAGAGAGACTGACTGCTGCATATATATGTTTGTGCCACCAGTGGAAGGGAATTTAGTTTCATTTCAATTTTTTTTCTTCTATTTGTAGGGCAAGATTTATTTTTAGTTTAGCTGTGTTTCAGAACAGAGTAAAAGATGGGAGCAGGAGGACGAGGCAAAGGTTTAGAGAAATGCGTTTTCTCCTGCACCCTGGGCTATGAAGCAACTTGAGAGCTTGAAGAGATGCGTCACCTCACCTTGGAACTGCAGTCTAATCCCTCAGCTCACTGTAGGGTCCAAGTAGAGGTCTGCAACACTGCTGAAAGAAGGTGGATGTTCAGTTGTTAATGCTAGTTGGTGCTAAAGTTTAAATACTGAAAAAAAATGTTTTTTGCTGTAGACATGATTTATTCCTCTAAGCTGGTGAAATTTGTGGGAAATCTTTTTTACAAAATGTATTCTGTCAGTTTCGTAAATGCATCGTGTAGAGTCTGCAAACATTTAACTGATCAGATGGTTGTACAACCAGTGCCTAGATGCGAACATCTCACCATTTTACTGATGTATGAAGGAGGGGGGATTTTCCCCCATGTTCATTTAATCCCATGTCTAACTCCTTTCAATACTATTAATAATATTAATTTACCCTATTATTACTCTGTTATGTACCTCATATTACCTTATTACTTTGAGCCAGCAGCTCAAGAGCTGTGAAGCAATTAGATCAACTGCTTAACTACTGTAATAAGAAAAAGTCATTAAAGCTAAAAATTTTGCTTTACATGAAATTTTAATTGTAAAACAGTTTCAATGTCCATCACCCTGACCCAGATAGTTACATATCAAATGCTGTTTTACTCTCTGCTTGTTTGTCTCACAAAAGAGAAAACACAGTTTGTTAAATCACGTGTTCCATCCACCCACGCACATAGCTATGAGGAGCAAAGCCTCCCACCCCCCCTCCATCCCCCGAGTGAGGGGTGCGGTAATCCGCCAACCCCTGCAGGGATTGCGGGAGAGGAGCTTGAAGATGATCTGAAGGTGCTATGAAGAATGGAGGCGAGGGCCCGGCTGCGAGGCGGCATGCTGCAGAATAATCTGCTGAGATGTGATAGTGCTGACGCTTTGTCTTTGGAGGATGAAGCAGAACGCTGCAGGCAGACACCATTGCAGGAGTCCAAATGTATTAATAATACATCCACTTTGGGTAAGGAAACCCTTATGAGCTGCAGCTGCCGCACGCGTTATGCATCTGATGCCCGGGTAGCAACTAGGCGCCAAAAACAACCGCTGAGAAAAACAACATCTGCGAAATCAAATACCCACAGAGCTGTCAGGGTCATGGTCATCGAATCTGTTTCGCAAGGAAGATTCCTCATAAAGCAAAATTTGGGCCTTATTATGTTTTTTTTTGCTCTAGAAATTTTTCCAATGAAATTTCACTTGAAAAAATAATTTTGCACACCACGTTGAGAATAAAACCACCTTTAAATGGCAGCCTTTGGACCGTGAGTTGACCATGATTAAATGCTATTCTAATTTCTGGCCCTTGTGTTACAGCTGCCAGCTACAAACTGCAGAAAGCAAAGCACCACCACGGTATCCAGACAGGAATTATCGCTGAGCATGCGTTCATCATCCAGTCCATATAATACCTACCTCACCAATAGCCGGATCGCGGTCCGGATCCAAACCGTTCTATACGGACCCAGGCGTAACAGGCATCGCTAAAGTCCGGGAGTCTCCTGTATTTTGGTAGCAGCTCCCAAACACCTGCAAGTTGTATACAATATCACCGAAATTAGCTTTTTAGAGTCTGCCCCCCCCCAGCAGACTCAATAACTCTAGGATCGTAGAGGTACCCCACCGCAACCCCCCGATCCCAATGACTACATATATAGGGATCTGAGTCATACCAAAAATGTGAGATTCGGACCTTTGATAGGATAAAATTTTGTTGAACAGACCTTGTTACATTTTTAATCGATATCCCTGATATAATAGAAACACTTTATTTTGTGGTCGATTCCTGGACCCTGATTGTGCACACTGGATAGAAACTGGCCAAGCTTTCTAAACAGTGTAATTCTCATTAACAAGCAAAAAATATTTTTGTTCCTTAACGTACAGCATATATCTCTTTTCAGAAAACGAATGCCAAACCTTATTTACTTTGGCTCTCTTAAACCCAGCTTGTACATTTAAACGTTTTTATTTGCTGCACTGAAATATTCCTTGCACTGTTAACGTGATAAACCGTCACCGCAAATATATTGGTTCTGTCATCTCGTTCAATTTCGTCCAACTCTTTCGACTTTGCCGGAAAACTACGTGCTTTTCTACTACGATTCCTGATTTCAACCGAGGAAACGTCTTTTCAGGCTTTTCCGTTTCTGCTTCTGCCTTTTGTGCTCCTTTGAGGCCAAAAATATTGGCAAAAGTTAACAAGGTGTACATGAGAGCACAACTGGACGCTGCTGCCAAGAGACCATCAGCATGGACACCAAACAGCAGCTGTTCACAAGAATGGCTTATAACCATTATAGACAACATGTCTGCATACTAGAATGTTATGTAGTAATTTTTCATATCTTAATAAGTGAACGCAGGCCTGCGCATAATGATAAAGTGTTGTGGTTACACTGCTGTATAAACTCTATGGCCAAAAGTATGTGAACCCCCCCTTCTAATGGCTGGGCTGAGCTGAGCTGTTTGACCTGCACCCATGCAGCATACAAACACATTCTGGATAACTGTGTGGTTCTGGCTTTGCGGCCACAGTTTGGAAAGAAGAACCTCTTTTCCTGCTCCAGCATGATTACACCCCCCGTGCACAAAGCAAGCTCCATAAACACAGGGTTTGCCCGGGTGGGCTCCATTTTAATGTCCATGGGTTTGGAATGGGAGGTTCAACCAGCACATATGGGAGTAATACTGAGGTGTCCACATACTTTTGACCAAAGAGTGTATGTTACTATGCACACTGCACCTGGGATGATCAATAAATTTCTTCATTTTGTACAGAGTGGGGACCACTTATTGTCACTCTCCTAATAATACTTGATAAATGTTTTTATTTGATGTGGAGAAATGATGATGCAGATATAGAATATTTTTATGAATTTTTCTGGAGCTGACATAGAAATGAGAAAAGAGCAGAAGAAATACCTCTGTAGTCACAGCTGCTATGTATAGCAACACATTCAATTAACAAAAGCCCATCAGTCTGTTATGTCATATGTTTCTGCAAGTCCTCTTCTCTCTGCTTTAGTTCCTTTTCATCTTTTTCCATTTCTTTGAACATTAACCTGTTGATAAAGTCTGATGAACTTTTAATCTTGAATTTTTGTCATGTGAGCTCCAAATGGCAGGAAAAAAGCAGTGCATTTTTTCCAGGTGCCATAAAAAATTTGTTCACATCCTGCCTCCAAGATGCTGTATTTTGAAAGGGGATTTCATATTAGGTTTAACTGGCCCTAATTAGACAAACCTCAGATCTCTGACAGATGCCTTTCATTATTACACATCTGCTGGGTGGCGAGTCTTTGGTTCCATCTGCACTGTGGCAATTGAGATGTCACAGTACCATAGTTTACCCTGCATTTGGCTCAACATTGTTGGCTGGGACAGTAGAAGGGGTTGTGAAGATGTGGTAGCAAGAATGTTTGGAGAACCTTAACCAAGAAGGTGGGAGAACAAGGTCACCCCCATATTTTTGCTCTATTGCTTTAGGCAAGTTGTGTTTTTTTGTTTTCCTTTAGAGATGTGAGCCACCAACACTACCTGCTGTCACCTAATGGTTTATTCAGGATTATAGATGTTTGCACAGAATGGTCATTAAGGTTAAAACTTCCAAAACCAAAAGCTGGGATTTTACCCGCTTTTCCCAGAATGGGCATAGGTTCACATAAGTGGTTTGCAGCAGGTGAACAGACCTGCAGAGAAGTCTGGCGCATGCTCTTTACAATGGAAAAACAGTTTGAATCCTTCTTCGGAAATTAAATATGATGAATATATAATGCATGATAGAGAAACACTGCACACCTCCATAAAACAATAATGTAAACCAA